>CM069443.1:8503967-8664076 GCA_035610835.1 Ophiura sarsii
TGTCATATCTCAGATGAGTAACTGTACTTCATGATCTGGGTCATTTCAACCATAGGTAAGTTACATAGTAGTGACTCACGTCAAATAGGTCAAGTGACCCGCTTGTGACCCAGAAAAATACAGCCGGGTCAAGCATCGTTCTTGACCTAGTAAAACACGAAAGTGACTCACAGCGATCTTGACCTAGTTATAAATTCAAGTGAGTCAAGTATCGATCTTGACCCAGTAACTACACAAAATTGAGTCAAATGACCCATTACATTCTCGGGATTACAATGACCCATCACAAGAGAGTCAATGTACTTGTGATATGAGTCACATTGACCCATTTAGGTGGTTAAAATAAGAAAGACTCACGTAAATGTGTCTTGTGACCCACTTGTGACCTAGAAAAGTTTTCTGTGTGTATCAACATGTATGAAAGATAAAACACTCATAGTAGACCATCAGCAATAATAATGGTCGCCGGCGCGCCACTTTTGCAGGCTCGGCCTGCGGCCTCGCCTGCAAAAGAGGCTTGCCGGGCGCCCATTATTATTGCTGATGGTCTACTACTCGTCCTTTATCTAATACATACATACTTACATACCAACCAAAATATTATTGTATAACCTTTCTTTCATAGTTATACATTTATGCTGTACCCATGGTGTCAGGTGTATAATTGACTAACATTTGAAACGCGTGTTCTTTATTTTTTCACCTGCCTTTAAAATCAATTCAATTTAGTTTGTAATCGATCAATGCCATGTGATCTCTTGGCGATTTAATTGGCTTTCGTTTTGTGAACCGCCACAATGGATGACTATGACATGATTTTCACATAGTAAAGCTCTGATGTGAGAACTCTCATCTCGTAGAGCAAACGTAACCTTTCCATTGTTAATAACTTTGTTCATATATACGCGTACGAAAGGTCACATATATATTGATGGCTTGATTCGAACCATTCTAATTAAACGCTAGCACAACTGTTATAGAATATAGACATTTTTTGAATTTTAATTAATACTTCAAAGTATCCTTCAACTATTGTATAGGCCTACTTTGATTATGGAGGGTTGCGTCACTGTCAACCCCAATGAACAGAAACGTATCTCCCGGGGGGCGGGAGAGTTCCCCCTGACGGCTTTCACCGCGAAGGCCAGCTCAAACTATACCGGGCTAAAACAGTGAAGTGCAGGGAGGAAGAAAGGGAAAGAAAGGGGTGAGAGAGAAAAGGGGGAGGGAAAGGGAAAAGGGGAAGGACAGGGAAAGAAAGAAGAAGGAAGGACAAGGGAAAAGAAAGCGAGGTGAGGTGAAGAGGGACGGAACTAGATAAGGATTGAGAAAAACGAAGGGTGGGAAGGAAAAAGAGGAAGAAAACGAATTATGAAGAGATGGTTGATGGAAGGGAAGATAAGTGGAAAGAAGTGAAAATCGAAAAGACACTTTGAGAAGACAAGAGATTTAACCACCTTAACACTTAATGATTAATGTACGAGCGTGCATTGCATTGTGTAACTTCATTGACTTTCATCAAGGATAGGACTGGGAAAGGGACCACACCCCCCCCCCCCCCTCCCCCCCCCCCCCCCCCCCCCCCCCCCCCCACACACTTTGACTTTGGGGAATTGCGCCTCCTTGGGGAATCTAATGGATTTACTTTATTTCGATCTAATTGACAATTTTCCCCTTGCCCGCCTTGACGGGCAATTTAGTATAAAAATGGCAAATGTTCGCGTTGTCATATCATGTAGGCTATAGAGGCAGAGACGCGCGCATCAAGTTTTAGGATGCGACATTCATGACATTGCATTATAGAGAGCCCATGCAGTGAACAGGAAAGACTTTCCTGCTGGACTCAGACTGTAGTTTCCGTTAAAAAACCTATCACAGAACTTTGAAATTTGACCAAACAAATGCATTTCTAGGGAAAAATCACAGATAGAGGGCGTTCCACGAAAAAGATCGCATACCAGACAGCATGTACAGGGAGGAATGGCCCTCGGATCGGGGATTTTTATGGGAATTTTTAATGATAAAATTAGTAGATAAAATCATTCGCGGTTGGTGCCATCGACCCACAATATACGACAGTTTTACCCGAGAACATGAAAAAGAAATGTCGCTATTTTGTGAGTATAAAGAGCAAACGTTAACAATATCCCAATTAACAGACAAGGTTAATGAACCGAGTGATTAGAAATCAACTGGTTATTTTCTACGAAGAGCTCTGATGGACCAATCAATTGGTTTACTGCAACTCAGACAACATGCATGATACAAGAAACACAAATGGGCAGTGATTAAAATGCCAATGAACGTGACATAAGAATAAGATAGAAGCCCATTGGTAACCGATAAAAGCTATGGTAACCGATATCAGATATGCAGCTTGTAATCCCTATATATGGATGAGAACCACTCTCTCCTTAATATCGAGGCATGTGCAGGGCCCGGTGCAGGGTATCCACACTCTCAGTAAAAAGGGTTCAAAACTGAGTTCTAAACTGTCCTCTATATGGAACCTCTATTGGTTCTTCATCGAACCAGAAAGAGTTCTAAAAAGGTTGTAAATAACCATATTTGGTTCTTCTAAGAACCTTTTGGGGTTCCTCAATTTTTAAGAACCATTTTTGCGGGTTCTCTTCTCAAGAGTTCCATATAGAGGACAAAAAGGTTCTAAATTTGAACCATTTTTGGAGTGCAGCCCCCCCCCCCCCGGATTGGCTGACGCCCAAAACTAAGAAAAAAGGAAGAGAAAAAAAAGCCTAAATCGAGAAACATTGGCCATGAGCTGTGAAAGTGAGTCAAATGAGTTTTCGAGGGGTAACCGCCTCCACCCCAATCCATTTTCTTGAAAATTGTCGATTTTGGTTCGCGCCACTCAGAGTGAAAGACTACTCTTTATGCCAGTGTCTATTGAGGGCAGTAACATATTTCTCTGTTCACGTTCGGTGAATTCAGCTAACGGACAGCATACACTACACATAGCAGCCGCTACCCGTGCATTGATCACGTTGAAAATTCAATGCATCATTTTAGTGTCGTGGAAAGCCTGTGGATAGTATTAACTACATGTAGGCGCCAAACTGGTAGTCTTTTTGGTGCCCTGTCGGAGATGGCGCTAATTCCGCTACCGCGCACTGTGTGCACCTATGGCTATACAAATAAAACGCTGTTTCTATACGTTCATGTTTGACCAAAAGTCCCAATCATTATATGCCGCAATTTTAGATTACTCAATAAAGCAAAGGTCGTCGGCAATTGACACCAAGAAAAGACTCAGCAGCTGCTAGCGGCCCGGGATTGTGGATCTATCCTTTCCATGAACACCCACGCTTTTTAGTTCGTATGACTTATGTTGTCTCTAATTGAGCACTTGTAACCGTACTTGAACATAGCAGCATACGTTTCTTTGGATATTAATCGATGAGCCATCCGTCAAATGCGTGCTCTTTTTAGGGAGCCTAATCCTACACCCTCTGGATCAACGTAAACTTTTTGCCCCAAGGTCAAGGACGTATCAATTACACAGAGCCCGTCACCCAAAACATGGAGCAAGTTGGTGAAGTGGTAAACGGAGAAGTTCCAGAGCATGCGACCAGTTTTATACCAACAACTATCCCTGAAAATAACAGCGATTCTGACAACAACGAAGAAGTTGTGGTATTGCTGCCTTCTAAACCATCCGAGACATTCATGTCGTCAGGAATGTCATCGTGCAATCACCCGCCACCGTTACATCTCATCATGGGTGGTGTGGAATTACAACACAACAACAACAGTACTACTACCACTAGCCTGTTGCCAACCACCCATGAAATAGCCGAGGAAGATGACGCGCTGGACACACCTGTGGATCCTGCTAGTTTGGCCAGCGCAAGTGCCGCGGCTGCTGGTCATCAGAGAATGGTTAGTGGTGCTCATCGCGATTTTCGGTCCAACACGGAAGCTTTAGATCGTTTTGCTCACTTCACAATAAAAAAGCAGACCTCATATCGGTAAGTTAATTAATATTTTATTTTTATGACAAAATTGAATAAAACTAATTTTTAAGAATTTTCATAGGACCACCACTTTTGATTTATGAATTGCATCAACCTTTTGAAACATTGAAAATAGAAATTAAAGGAAAGTACAGCTCCCATCATAAAGGTTTTAAAAACAACATACCGATACCACGTTTTATTTGTAACCCTCAACTTCCTATACCATAGGATGGAATGTAATATTACCTGGTGTAGTCAAATAAGGCCCTGACATGTCAAATCTACCCTCTGTTTGGGCAAATCTACCTCTGTTTGGGCAAATCTACCCTCTGTTTGGGCAAATCTACAGGTCCGTAAGAAGGGGGGGGCGATGGTGGCGATCGCCCCCCCCTTTGAAAATCTTCCCCGGAAAATTTGTACACAGATGAAAAAATTTCGCGCGCTATGCCCGCATTTGTCTTCCCAAAATGCAATATTCTTAGCTTGTTTAGAGCCAAAATGTACCTCGAAATGCAATATTCTTAGCTTGTTTAGAGCCAAAATGTACCTCGATCGTGCAAAAAATAGGTGCAAATTCGAACATTTTCGCACGCTACGCGCGCATATTTGAATCACAATTTTTTGGTTTTGAAAACGCCCCCCCCCCCTTTGAAAAAAGTGTCTTACGGCCCTGATCTACCCTCTGTTTGGGCCAGCGATCAATTTTTAAATGTGAAAACATTGTGTAGCAAATTGTTGTCAAACTCCTACCTTTCGTTAAAAGCGATCATAACTTTTACATTCATAGCAAATTCCTCAAAGTGTAGAGCATTTAGCGATGCAACACTGGGTAAATCGTACGCTGGTTTGGACAAATCTACCCTCTGTTTGGGCAAATCTATCCTGTTTGGGCCAGTGATTGATTTATGTGACAACATTTGTGACCAATCACGTCAAAAAGGACATGTTGTCGGCAAACACAGTTTTGAAATAGAGGCCAATATATTTGGTGAAATTCATATCTTGTGATTACAAGTTCGATTATCTTCAACATGGCATAATTTCAAAGCTTAAAATGTACTATTTCAAGTCAAACCAATAACTCAGAATTGACTTGGACCTCCAACATGTCCATTTTGATGTGACGGGTCACATTTGTGTAGCAAATTGTTGTCAAATTCCTTCCGTTCGTCAAAAATGATAAACTGTTACATTGATAGCATATTCCTCAAAGTGTGGAGCATTTAGCGACGTGACACTGGGTAAAAGCATACGCTTGTTTGGGAAAATCTACCCGCTGTTTTGGCAAATCTACCCCAAAACAAGGATTGCGCCCATCGGTCTTGGACTTGTAATTTTAATTACAACTGTCAAAAGCACATCTGACTGGACCCAGTGGTGTAACTGTCAAAGGGTAACATGTCTTCCTCTCAAAACTTGAAGGGGCAATTGTTGGGATTTCTCTAAATTTAGAGTATAGAATATCTTTAGAATATCTTTAGAATACAAAATAACCAAAAAAAGAGCAATTATTAGAAATGAAAAGTTAGAAAATCAGTACTCCACAATTTTGTTATGATATCCTCCATATTTTTACACAAAATATGGATCAATTCATAGGTTTCACTGACATAATAGTTAGCATTATTACTGTATATCTATAACTGTTTGTTGATAGAAAATGTACATTGGCCTATAGATAGTATTTTTATCAGTGATTGAATAGTGGTTTTAAGTGATTATTGAGTACACATTAAGTACAGGAAGTAAGGTGTATTTACTGGTTATCTTCACCGTCATTGACTTCAGAGAATCAATTAAACTGTTTTTGTCAATGACATTTGGGTGCATAAATCATGATCAGTATTAATAATATGTGGTATAAGGCACAACTTGTTTTTCATCAAAGTTCTTTTCTGCTCTTAGAGTTGATATTTTGCTTTGATACATTTTTATTTAAATCTATAGAAAGTACGCCCTAATTAAAATAATAAAAAAACAACAGATGGTTGCAGTTTGTAAGTGTTTGAACATTTAACCTTTTTTTTAAATGAATTTTAGCCTCCACCTCACTCATCTGACCATTCAATAAAGCCATAGAGATTTCAAACAGCGTGTGAATGCCCTCACCATATATGTGTTGTTGCAATGCGAGTCAATTACAGCCGTACGTCAATGTCCCGTAGTGTGAAACACATACGTGAGAGATAGCAAACTTTAATAGTGTTTGAGAAATCTAAAACCTATTGTGATGAGAATATTGTTAGATGATGACCTGCAATTGGTGTTTGGTTTCCCCCGTGCTGTAACTATAGCCACCTTGATTTCTTAGTTATTTCAAGATATTGACACTTTCACCTTGTCTACTATACTATAGAGACAGACACTGGAATTTATGAGATGACAACGAGATGTTTCCGTATTCACTTTTAAAGGTAGTTGTTCCGATTGCTAGCCCTATTTTCAACTTGATGGTTTCTATTCTACATGATTCATGAAAGGACTGGCAATAAATGAATGTAGATAATCATCTGACGTGTTGCACTCAAAACAATTGGGTGTGTTCGCCTTATTCCATTTATATTAAGTTTGCTTTGGTAGTTTCCAAGAGTTCTTGCAAGATATTTTAAGTTGAGTTTTCCTATAAGAGATCAACTTCTTGTGAGTTCATTTCTTAAAAGTTAATGTTAAGACTTCCTTGTCCACATCACTTTCACCTACCACCATATTATTTTGAAATGATAACCCAAAGGCTCATATTTTATTTTGAAAATGTATCCACTGCTACCCAAAGACCCTAATTTTGAGGACTTTTTGATAAATGATCACATAAAGACCCCTATTTGTTTAATATTTTATAAATCTCTCTATCAAAGAACCCTCTTTTTAGGAAAAATGGCAAATGTGTCACCCAAAGACCCTTTTGGGGGGCAACTTAGCAGGTTCTCACTCAAGTGACACTATATTTTGCACATCCCCTGTCACTGAAGGTGCCAGCCTTACAGCAATGTATATGGTCACACTGGAGTTCCTCTTCCCTTGTGACTATTTTGAATTGTTATCATTTTAGTTTATGACTTACTCTGAAAAGATTTGATTTGAGAAACAAATAGTATCTGACCTTAAAATGTGCAGTTCACTTTGATCATGCTTAAATTTGACATCAAATTCATTTTTAATGTGATAATCATTTTTGAAGTTGACAGCAGGAAATGAAGGGCTGTACTGCAACGTGTACACCAGATCATCTGTGCATTGTGTACCATCTTAAAATGACTATGTAGACTTCAAGACAATGTTTTTTGTAAGAGTTGGTTGGTGTTAGTATGTATCCAAAGAAATTAAACGCAATCGTCATTTTATTTCTAAAATGATGCTGTTTTTTAGATTATATTAAAGGTATATGACCCGATCACTTTTTTGGGGCTATGATTTTTTTTTCACATCAAGATATTTTGATATCAGAAGAATCCTCATATTTTTCTCATTATGTCTGTAAAATCTTAGGGGCCAGAAATGTTCCATTTAGAAATTATAGGCAAAAATGTGGTGAATTACTGCCAAAGGTGGTTAACCACCAGCCAGTTTGTGTACTACTCAATGGGCAACATAATTGTGACCTTGTGATTCTAAAATAAGAACTATTGCAGTTATGCAACTCAAACTTTGGAATGTGGCACATTTAAGGATGACCTTCCATATGAAACAGAAAACATCAAGTTGAAAATCGGGGCCAGCAATCGGAACAACTACCTTTAAATGATGTGATAGGCCTAAATTATTTGTTTACCTAAATGTCCATGGATAATCCAAATGGAAGCTTTGTACATTAGGATCCATTGTACAAGAATTGATAGGGACAAATAGGGGTTACCATCCTGGTGTTTCTGAAATTGACTGAGATTTGCATACAAGTATCCCTCTCTGTATGGAACTAATGTGTCACCATCCCCATGTGAAAGATGTGGGGATTTTATGAGTATTTGCCCAATTCCAAATGAATCTCTGAATTTTATATTTTGTTATAAATTACACGATCTAATTTCCTCCCCCATAAATAAGACAAACATATCTAAAAATAGCAGATTCATATTCATGAGTGTTTTCCTTCCGAATAAGCCTCGAGAATATTGTTCTTGAGCCGGAACGGCTTTTGATCCGGAAATTTGAATCCGTCTTTAACACAAGTGTTATTTCCATATCTATTCACCCACATACAATCATTGATACCAAAAATATGACTTGTGATCAAACTAAATACGTTACTCACAATGGTTGAAAGATAAATCTGCAGGGAGCAAGCTTTAAATACGCAAGTTCAATGTCGTCCATGGATGCAATCAGATGATTCCCATGACACTTTTGTAATACTAGAGATGCGTCAGGTCTATTCATCCTCTGTTAATGTATAGTTATCTCCAGGTAATTGCCATTTTCATCAGTTTGAGTTTGCATTAAAATAAACTTTTAAAATATCATAAAATGACTGATATCAAAGACTGATATCAAAGAATGATATCAAAGAATGATATCAAAGAATGATATAAAAGACTGATATCAAAGAATGATATCAAAGACTGATATCAAAGACTGATATCAAAGACTGATATCAAAGAATGATATCAAAGACTGATATCAAAGAATGATATAAAAGACTGATATCAAAGACTGATATCAAAGAATGATATCGAAGAATGATTAAAGACTGATATTAAAGCTTTGAAATTCACTTGCAAGACACTATAAAAGTGGTTATTTTTGCGCGATTAATTTTTTTCACTTTCCCAATTTTGAACGTTTTTTTTAAATTTGTGATTTGTAGCTTCATCACATAGACCTACACAAAAGAGATATATTTGCGTGTTATTATTTACGAGGTAGCTGTGTCGAGCGCAACAAAATAAATGTAGCGTGAAAAATGTCCACTTTTACAGTAGTTTGTTTCGCTTGTTATTCTATAAAGCTCAAAATATGTGATGCGATCTGTGACAACCCGCCACATGGTGGCATTTTTCATATTGGAGATATTTATATCATAAGAAAGCTAAAACTGTGCTGATTACAGAACTGTTTCGATCAGTTTTCTACGATCACTACAAAAAAAGTTATGAGTGAATGATGATTGTGATGTCACCAAAAGCTACAAAACAAGAAATCATGAAAACAGGCCAAAAAAGATACATAATTCAATATAATAACATTATAAGGTTAATAATAAAAGTGACTTCAGTAAGTTTGTCAAGGTGATATTTCATGAAAGATGATGACACAAAGTACTGGAAACTAATTTTCTTTTAAAAAATCTAAAAAAAAGAAATTTTTTTTTAAATTTTTTATTCTTTTTTTTCTTTCTATTTTACCCATAATCCCTAGTTCACACTTTGCGACATCCGACAGGTTTTCTCAGATCGCATCACATATGTTATTGTTCCCAATAGATCATTAAACCATAACTCCCTAATCATGTTTTTGACAATTTAACTATCAGGGGAGAAGCACGGGTCAAATGTTGGGGGAAAGATCACTGTTCACCCGCGCCAGGGATCGAACCCAGGCCGCCGGTGTGGCAGGTATCACCTAACTGATTGCGCTAATGGGGGAGCTAAAAAAGTTAACTTTTTTGAGATCATTGAACAGCTCGTTGGATCGTGCAGCAAGATAGAATCATGAAGCATCTTTTTGACACCATTTGACAGCTTGCTGGATCGTGCCACGTGATAGAACCGTGAAGCATGCGGTACAGCAGCTATTTGCTGTGGCCTTTTCTGGCCTCTGGTAAAGTTAGGGTTAAGTGAAAGGAAAAGACTTGAGTGAGTTGTTTCACATTCTGCTGAATGTGTGACATATTTACAAAATCATGAGTGGTACATTGAAACCATGTGTTTCACATTGAGAACATTGGTAACCACAGAAACTCTCACTCTTGATATGCTTGACCTGCACCCCCCCCCCCCCCACCCCCCCTTTGGCTGAACAAAACCATTCTAGACCTATGGTCATACCAAAGTACTAGAAATTCATTGGTCATACTTACCTATTACCTTGACCTTGTAGTACTTGTACTTTCTATATTACTTCCTATGTATATAGTGGTCTGAAACTGGCATGCATGCACATGCAGCTATGTCAAATTTTAAATTTGAAGACTACATAAATAATACCACCTTTTAAACAAACTTTTATGTAAAGAAAAAACCCCAAAATATACCAACTTGCATTGGAGAAACAACCAAAGAGCATACCAGTAACAAATGTTCCTAGATGCAACAAATAGCTGGGGTCTAAAACAAATACAAGTGCGCACAGCACTAAATCACTCCTCGTTTTGTGTAATGGTAGTAAGTTTCGGCAAAAACAAAAACCGAGGTTGTGATAAATGGGGTCCTTTGGGAATAAGTTTGGCGTGAGGGTAGCATTTTATAATTAAAATGAAAGATAATCTCTTGTGCTTTGCTCAGGATATTGCAAAATAAAGATTTTCGATTGTACCAAAAAATTATCACGTGGATGAACACACATGCTCGGAGGCGGTCAGAAGGCGAGCGTCCGGGCTGAAAATAGGGGTGGCGCTCTTTAAATGATCATATCGTAAAATCTAATTGGAATAGGTATCTGTTCTTGACGATTTTATGAAATTTTAATACTTGTTTGTTAGAATAGGCATTCGAGACATTCTAAAAATAGTTACTAAGGACCCAAAATCGCGACTTGTTTAGCTCTATTTTACACGTAATCCAATGGGCGGTATATTTAGTGCTGTGCCCCCACAACAGATAGACTGACAAGTGGAAACTACACTTGTGCCACAAATGAAAATTAAAACCCTGTTGTTAAGGGGCAAACGGACCTCATGTCTGATCAGTCTGTCAGGCTTTCCCGCCCCTTTTTTTTCTCGTGACATTTTTTCACCAATTTCTAAAGAAATGGGTCGGTCTGGCCCGTATAGCAGAGTTTCTCTTTATCGTTGCCTTAACATGGTTCAAATATTGGAATTTTAATTAATTGCCAAATGAACGTATATACATGAGGGATGATATATGTTTACGGGTGTTTCTCAGTAAGCAATACCATATGAGCCACAACATTCTGCACACAATACTTGAAATCTAGGTATTTATAGGATAAATACTATAAAAGTGAATATTTCATGCTACACTATTCTAGCTACTTTGTTAAACCATAATATTCAGGTTAAAATAAGTAAGAAAAAAAACATATTATGAAATTCAGGTCTATGAAAAAACCAAAAAAACACACACAAATATACCTACATGCATAGTTGTTCAAATTTGACAGAGCATGGACAATTTTGTTTGTGAAATATGTGTAACCCTTTTTACACAGAAGTGCCAGATAATAGGAATTCTACTTAAAGGTAGATGACCGATCACATTTTCATAACACAGATTTTTCTCAAACATATGGAGATTTTCATATCATATGAAAGATCATATTTTTCTGATTAACATACTGAAATTTGACGGTCCAAATCAGTATGATTACAAAGAAATCGGTGAAATAACATTGAATTACCGCAAAGTGGTTAACCACCAATTTACATGTAGTTTGTGTACAACTCAATGGGCACATTTCACGGCATCTTGTGCATCTAAAATAAGAACCATTAGAGTTATGCAACTCAAACTTTGGAATACAACTTTTTTGAGGATGACCTTTCATGTCGAATAGAAAACTTCAAGTTGAAAATCGGAACATCTACCTTTAAACACTGAACTAAATTAGTTCCTTGTACATGTAGTACTTTATAGAGTATCTACAGGAAGTCAATTTTTTGTGGTTATAGTTTCAATCTCTTATCCTAACAAAAACTATCTTGTGCAACCTTATTAAATATTAGGCCTCCAAGAAAATGTTGTGCCGCTCTCAGCGACCGAAACTCAAATCTAAAAAAATGAGGGTCACATTGTTTTTAAGATTTAAATTTTACCCAAATTGTCAAAATATTACTATTTTCTTGAAATGAATAAGTTTACTTGAATGAATAATTTTAAACTATGATCACCCAAGAAAGGTTAGTAAAATTGACATTGACCAATTTTGTCTCGACATGAACCATGATAGCCACAGTCTGGCAGTAATATTTTTCAGCAATTTAAAAAAAATTGGACTGTCCCGACCTCAAATTGTTTTACATTTGAGGGCAACTCAAACAAAATTATTCCATTATAAATTCATGTAGAAAATACTAGAGAGAACCAATTCATTCCATTTTGTGTATTATTGTGTTTACCATTTTGTAGTTTGCACTTTTATTATATCTAAATTTGAAGTGTTTATAAAATGACATTGACCTTACAGTATAATACTCATTGAATAATCAATCAATAGACCAATCAATGAAAATACTAATATGGGAATCTGTAATGCTGCTATCAGTAAAACAGTTGTGACATGTTAATAAAATACACTTTATACTAGGCAACACAAAAACCAACTCTGATTTTAGGACCTCTTAAGTACGTAGACTGGGATACTTTGACCTACTTTTTAATATTTTAATTTTAATTTATTGCATGGAAGGAAGCATTTTGTTGGTAAATTAGACTTGTTGATATAACTTGTTTTTTATTTTGAAAATATAAGTATTTCTAGATAGTTTTTCCCCTAATCTTTGAGTGGGCTTAAGTTACCCCACATGGTTGTAACTTTGGCCCACTTGCGGAAAACTCGTTCAAACCTACTTGGATGATAAAATATTTCAAACTGTTTTCATCAGTAAGGTGTTTTGAAGTGTTTTTAAAATTTTTTAAAAAAATGTCTATGAAAATTGTACAGATTAGAATGTAATAAATACAAAAAATTCCAAAGAATAAACAAAGTGTTCAACTAGAGATAAACATTCCAAACAAACATGGTAAATAATTTAATTTATGGTGAGATTGTTTCAACTTTATACAAGCATTAACAAATACATTGGGCTGTAAATGTTGAAATTGATTGTTTTGAATTTTTCTTATACTTTAACATTGGCCAAAGTTACCCCACTTTTCACTTCTTTTTTCAGTAAATGCTGGTCGGTGTCGTAATGAAGAATGCAAATGAAAATTAATTGGGTATTGTTTTGTCATAGGTAAATTGTGTTTCCAACTGTTACAGCACCTGACCTATTATGTTATCTTAGGCTGTAATTTTTTGCTTTTGTTATGGCTCTCTGAGCTGTGGTGTAACACAACCACAACATGAAAGTTGCTGAATACACCATATGGGTGGGGCAGTTGCAATTTGTTGGGGGAAATTTCAAAATTTTCAAAATTGTCTTTCCATTTTCAAACGTTTTCAAGAAAAATAAATAAATAAATAGAAAAACAGTGAAAAAAATGTATTGCTTGGGCTTGTAAAACAAGTTTTCCCCCCGTTGGTGTTAGTTGTACATAAATAGATTGGCTTTTAGAGCTAAATATAGGAGATTTCTGGTTAATCTACTTATAAAGAATTCATCATAATCTGACCGCCAGGTTTCGGCACGGGCTTTATATGCACAAATAAAGATATAACAAAACAAGATAATAATAGATGAGACTTAATGCACAGGGCATTTATCACCCTCGGGAGTCCAGATCTCTTCTGTTTACATGTCACGTTGAGCAAGTATTAGGTACAAAATGTTATCATAAAGGTGTTTTGAATTTTAATATAAAATATTAAATTGATATTCTATGAATACTATTTGTGAATGATCTTAGAATTTCCAATTACCATTCATAAATGCACTTATCAATTGCAAGCCCGACCCCTGGGGACCCGGGGGCGGAGACCATGCAGGGACCGGAGACCATGCAGGGACCGTACACGAGTGTATAAAAAATGATGCCCGGCTATGCAGGGGAGTGTACGCAGACGTACAAACTGTGCCCCCGCTAGCCGGGGCGTGTAGCAGGGACGTACCCTAAGGTACACAAATGTACACCCCGGGCGCTTGCTATAAATAAGCTAGAGATGCGATGCGCTTGACGAAATAAGCCCAATAACACATAGGGAACACATAGAAATGCATTCCGTTATGGTTGCAGAAAGAAATAAGCGACCTTGGGACTGTAGCCGGGTGAATACTTTGTCCCGGGAAATGGGTGGCCGGGACTGTACACTTTGTCCTGGCCAAGGGGGCCGGGACTGTAGCGGGGACGTACAAAAAATGGTGCTCGGCCCTGCGGGGACCGTACACGATTGTACCCGGGACGTCACATGGGCAATTTGTACGTCCCGGCCCTAATCCCTGCTATCCTCGGGGAATGCAATTGATAAGTGCATTATAGACCATGTCTCCTCTTGTTATGTGCCCGGTTCCATTCCATGCATGGGGGAACATGCATTGACTGCTGTTGTTATAGATGACTGGTTTGGTTTATTGTATGGTTTATAATAGTGGACACCCCTTTCGAATGCGCGCGCATACCGGCAAGCAAGCTTTTGTTTGGCAGGCAATTCATGTGCACACCGGACCGACAGGCAAACATTTGTTTGCTTGGCTGCTGCGACGTTACAGTGACATCGTCTATATTCAGTTCCAATTTCTTACAATATGTCAATGACTGGCTGTAGTAAAATTCCATACCGAATGTCCAAATGTTAACCACTCACTCACACAGTAAATACTAATATCAATCTTTTGGTGATTTATGATACGGATCAAAATAAAGGATTGAAAATAAAATGTTGGTTTAAAACCTTTTGTTGACTAATTACACTTCCAGTGAAGTGTGTTATATGACAAGCTTTATACATTTTTTAAAGTGAAACTTTTCAATATTTTCACCTGGACAAGACTTGTTTTTAAGTTTAGTCTTCAAAAGATTGAAATCAGAGGAAATCAATCCTTCCAAACTAAAAATTCAGTCAACAAATATCTACCCTATACTTAAATCACCAAAAGATTCACTCCTTGTGATTGATAAAAAAGATGGATTGAAAGTGCCATATACCGGGTGGTTCAAAAAAAAGTTGACCCAATTAAAGTTCAAAGTAATTTTTCAACCACATTTATAGTTTCAGAGAATTTGTTTTTACTTTGTCTTGATCAGCAGTAAGTTTTAAAATTATCCTGAACAAATGGCGCGTTTAGCTTGTTTGGTTTCTCAGATATGGTTTATTACAGAAAGCATGCACAAAACTGACTTGTCCACGGTAGCGTCATTTAGTTTTTATCTTCAACAAAACAGCATGCTCTAGATTCAGAATTGAAAAGCCCACCCTTACAAAGTATCCCGATCTCTGTGCTTATGTGCCATTCACATTCAACAAAGAAACGTAAGTACGTAGGTACGTATGTAGGTAATGTCATGCACCAGGCAGATGTTTCAGATGTCTCTTTTTTTCTTCTTTTTCACCCTTTTTTGTGCTAGCTATCACGATAGCTAGCTCTTATAGCCTGAATTCAAAATCAATATTCCAAGTACGCGATGACTTCGAGTCACTTGGTTCAGGAAACCGTGACCAAATCGGTATAATTATCGAACGGGTCCAGCCAAATGACACTCTCATACGGGTATATTGGTTGATCGAGAAGTGTGATGCTTGGATGCTATTGTGTATTGCATCAGGGTCACTTACAAGCGCCGCCGAATCCATCTGTGTCCATAGCTTTGATTGGACGAGAGATGTGTTCAGTTGTTATATCGCCCGGGGTGAAATTTTGAGATGTTGTCCGCAGTTGTTTGCCTAGCCTGTGTAAAGTATATACTCCGATAGGTAAACAAAGCGATAAATATCCACTAGCTTGTGGCAATGTAAGTATTTCTAAAGAAATGGAGGGGGGAAGCAAAAGGACTGAGAATTGAAGGCAAATATAGAATAGATTAACGCTGTCCATGCGCGCGGTTATGCACACGCAAAATACAATTCACAACATGTTTCACAAACGTATTTAATTTATTGGCTTTCATCATCATATATTTCGAATCACCAAGAGAAATTAATTAACATAAGTACAAGCACGTCTAGTATTAGGTCAGTTATTCTTGAGATAAGACTTTGAAAGTTTAGAAAAGGTTTTTGCAAAAAAAAATTATATGGCAAAACCAGGGAGGTGTAATAGGTAATATCACTCTGGTAAAACTAACCGCATAGAAAGTGTTAAGAAAAGGCCCATGAAAGGCTAGAAAATGGTTGACTTAATACATGATTAAGAATTCCTATTTATTATTATTATTCATTAGTTGTCCACACTGTATTAAAATACAAGTCTCACTCATAAATTTAAGGTCATAAATTTAGGATTGCTATCGCGCTTGAAGCAAACAAACTGATGAATAAATCATAACATTTCAAAATATATAATGCAGTTCTCATAAAATTAACTTATATAATTACTAGGTAATAAATACACTCTCAAAATAATGGGGGGGGGGGGCTCAAGGAAGTAACCTTAGGAATTTTGTGAGTGCTGTAATTATTGAACTATGACTCAAATGTCTATAAAAGTACATTAGGAACACACCATTAGATACTCAGGGGTGGGGGGGGGGGGGGGGCGTTGCATGGAAGTTTAAAAAAACCCCACTTTGCCCTCTATCCAGGAAAAAACAACAACTTTGCCCACCAACCAGGAAAAAACAACAACTTTGCCCACCAACCAGGAAAAAAAGAAAAAAGATGACTCACCCAACTCACCCAACTCAATGTAAAAAAACCCAGTAAAACCTAAAAAAAAAACCACTGTGCCGCCTTTGCTAAAAAAAATATTAAAAAAATAATTTCGCCTACTTCGGTGGCCAAAAAAAAAAAATCGATCGAACCCAACTTCCATGCCCCCCTCCCCCGAAAATCAAATGGTGCGTCCCTTATGTCTGTTATTTTGTTATTCAACGAAAGCCGTTTAAAAACTATTGTACTTTTTAATTCACTATTGAGCAAATATACCTCTGACAATCTGTGTTGATTTTTACAACACTTATACCAATAAAGCCTATGGAGAGGGTGGTTCTAAAATGTTTACTCTCGTGTTTGCCAAAGATGGAGATATCGTTTATAACTGCACAAACAAATCATACTGGGTAGTTCATTTCCATTCTTTGGTAGGCTTAATGAAATAAATACAAAATTGGCGGTCGTTTTATGAGTTTTGAAGTCAATTGATTTCATGGACTGTTTGCGACATATGGGCGTAGACAGGAGGCTTGTCATCCCGGGGGAACAGGAGTGGCGTGGGGTCCAGGGCCCACATTACATAAGGGCCCCGGCCCGGTAGGTCCTGGGACAAAGCCTCTGCTGCAGGTGATTAGGATTGGTATTGATTCCCCACGACGAGAAACGCCATGAAATTGGAGATAAGTATATAAACCCTTTAACTCCCCTGAATTGTTAATTGCACCCCCCCCCCCCCCCCCCCCCCCCCCCCCCCCCCCCCGAATGACCCTTGGTGGGTTACCTGTAGCTACGCCGCCAATGAATGCACGCAACAAGATCAAATGACCGTTTCATTTCTTCCACATTTCTTTTTAATTCACGAATTGGGCAGAGCTCAAAACTGAGAAATAGCCCATACCCTAATGGAGGTGATTCTTGTAAATAAATAATTTTCAGAGTGTTTGAAAGTTTCAGATTAAAATTCAACCAAAAAACCAAAAAATAAAAAAATACAAATAAAAGTACATCGTTAGTACATTATAAGTACATCTTTAAAGGATGATATCTCAGTTTGGAGTTTTCATAAAGACTATAACTGAAAAATTATATAACTCCGCTTAAAAAAAGAGTACCATTGTTAAGCGAAAGATCTCTACTACAATAATCAAATACAAGCTCAATTTGATATCTTGCCTAATTGTGTCTGATTTCACATATAGGCCTACGGACAACTACTGCAAATTTGTCTTCATATTCATTACTTGATATCATGCCCAAATTTGCCAATACGTCCACTGCCTGCTCTGGTGCCAATACTGATTACCCAATTACATGTCATTATTCTACCAAATGCTTTCCTAAAAAATATCAAAGTCTTTCATTTGTACTAGCACTTTCCCTTTAAAGGGTTTTTTATTCACAATTTGTGACCAATCGTGTGTAAGTCCACTTTGTGCATTCTATCTCTACTAAAGGACGCTCCCATGGACAAGGCAGTTCTGTGCATGCTCTCTGTAATGAACCATATCTGAAGAACCAACCAAGCTAAATTTACAATTTGTTCAGGATAATTTCAAAACTTACTGCTGATCAAGACTAAGTAAACACAAATTCTCTGAAACTATAAAATGTAGTTGAAAAGTTACCTAGAACTTGGGTCAACTTTTTTTTGAACCACCCGGTATTACCAAGTTCATTTCCATTGCCAAGTTTCTAAATCTGTACTATGTGTGTAGTTCATCTTATAACGGAAACACTTGAGTTTAAGAAAAACACACCTTATTCCCGATTTTGCAACTACATATAACAGACATCATTAAAGAAGTAGAAATTGTGAGGAGCAACTCCAGATTGTGTGTGGGGTGCGTGTGTTTGGAAAATAGTTTCTAGATGTACCTGATCAACTATTTTAAATAAAAGTTGACACATAACATTGCTCTTAGGTTTCAGTATTTGTACACTTTCAAGTTGTCTTTACATTCCTTCTGACAGATGCTTATTGGCTATAAAGAGCTATGTTGTAGTTAGCACAGCTGTATCAGCTGTCTCCTAGCAGTTTGTCATCAGTAGCTTATATGGCGTAGTTGTTACAAAGTTGTATTAAACTGTCTCATAATATTCTTTACAGCAGTTTACCTGTTTCCTTTGAGGGCATATGGTGTAGTTTTAGTTTATTCTTGTAACATTAAACTTCACAGGTTTTTACTTCATATTTAGATTGAATCCATCTACCTTGAGTTACGATTTAAGCAACATTGGTTGTTATTCTCATTGCCGAAAGCACCTACATGTTTGTTGTTTCCCTGGTGTAAGTTGTATTAACTTCAGAACGCGGTATACATGTTTTTATAGTAAAGAAGTTATTTACCTTTTAGGTATACAGTAAACACATGTTCAGCTTGAGTGATTTACCATTCCTCTTTTAAACAGCATTTTGTTTGTTGTTGTTGTGAGTTTTATCAAATGACACTCTGAAAGTAAAAAATAAGTTTTTGTCATGCTATATAAGAACAGATAAAGATATCTTGATGACATTAGCAGAGTAAGTAGGAAACATGTTCCCCATTAATCTGCAGGTATTAGATTTGAACTCAATGTTGTTTTTATATTTTTAATATATATTTCAAACACGATTATAAATCATTCTGGGGCACCATTTAGTAAAGACTGCAACAATCCAACTATTGTCTTCAGAAGACAGTAAACACAGTGGGAAAGTAAATAGGGCATCTTCAGTAGATGGTTACCTGAGCAAACACAGCATGGTCTGCAATACTGAGTTTTAATTAATAAGGTAAAAAAAGATACACATAATATAACCACCATTGATCATTTCAGAAATAGAAATTGCAAGGAGAAACAAAAGATTATTTTTGAGGGAAGACAGTCTTAAAATTGTACCTGATCAACTATTTATATGTTTGCCAAAACATTGATCTTAGGTTTCGGTATTTTACACTATCAAGTTGTTAGCTAGCTCTCCCTTTGACATTCCTTCTGACAGAATGGTTATTTATGTTGTAGTGTGCACAGCTGTATCAGCTGTCTCCTGGCGGTTTGCCATCAGTATCCTTTGAGTACTTTATGGTGTCGTTTTATTAGCTGTCTCATAACATTACACATAGTAGTTAACATGCTTCATTTCAGGCATACATGGTGTAGTTTTAGTTATTTCATGTAATATCGAATTTGACAGATTTGTCTTCGTATTTAGCTAGATCAATCTAGCTTGAGGTACAATGCACACAATCTTATAACATATTTGTTTGTTTCCCTTATGTAGTTAGTAACTGCTATCTTTAATAAACAGATAAGGTTTCTTCAGATAGTTGTGAAAGCGCGTTTGAAGAAGACAGCAGGCATGGTAATATAGAAAGGAAAGCAATTGTTATCTCCACTAGCGGCACGCCCGTCCTGTGGACGGGCTCTCCCGCTAGGGAGTAGGGCCTACCAGATAGACACCTACAAAAATAAAGTGTTGAAAATTTATAACGAAACACATAGGAATAGAACAATATTTAAAACATTTTTGTTTTAAATCAAAAGGTTTTGTAGCCTAATTCAAAAGTTTTTAAATTTGTTGAAAATTACCCCCGCCCGCACACGCCCCGTGGCATATTTCAACACCAAGGCCTAAACCTTAACCATCTCCCGTACCCCACCCGTCCCTCCCCCTCCCTGTCCCCTCCCGGCCCGCCCGCGTCCAGTGGCATATCCGTTACGCAATTTAGCATCACATTTTTTCATTAACCCCCTGTCTCCCAAACCACATTACATCATTACACACAACCCCCATTCGTCACCGCCCCGCCCGCCCCTCCCCGTGGCATACCTCAAGCCCAAAGCCCAAAAGTTCCCCGCCCGCAATGATCTCAACGCCAAGGCCTAACCTTAACTATCTCCCGTAGCGCGGCGTACTTCTCCAATATTTGTCCGCCCGCGTGTCACATACAGTATCAAATCCCACATCTGACACCATCGTTACGCAATTTAATAATACATTTCTTTATTAACCCCATCCCAAACTACATAACCATAACATAACCTAGGCCCTAAAGGGATCATTACACACAACCCCTAACCGCCCCGCCCCCGCCCCGTGGCTTATGCAACCCCAAGGCCTAAACCGAAACCAACTCCCGTGGCGCAGCGTATTTCTCCAATATTTGCACGCCCGCGTGTGTAGGGGTGCGTGGGTGTAGTGCGTGTGCGCGTTTATTTTGCATGGCGCGCTATGTGTAACGCGCGCCGACTGCATGGTTACAGTGTACGCAGAGAAAAACAAACATGGCCCGTAGAAATTAGTCTCAAAAGCCGGGCTGAAAAGGCCTAAATTGGACATAATTTTGCTCATATCTCGGTCAATTCTTTACGGTTTTCAGCCATTTATAGCTTATAACACTCACATTATAATCATCTTTTATCTGTGCAAGGTTGGCGGCGTTTAGACGTAAAATGAGGGAGCCTTTATGGATACACACATACATACATACATACATACATACACCATAAGACGAATTATAGTAAGATGACACATGCACAGTAAACTCAGTGAAGAATTAAGCAAAGTAATTGTTTAACTGTTATCTTTAGTAGATAACAAACATTGTGAGACCGTAAATAGTTCAATTGCCATCTTTTTTTGCTATCTTCAGTAGATAGTTACAGTATGATAAACTGATGTGCTACACAAAAACGCGTAATAAGGGTGTTTTGAGAGATCAGGTGCGTTTCACATGTAATCACTAAAAGGGGCATTCTGACGCGTCTGAGTGTCCTAGACCTCTCACTTTCTTGTAGTGACGCGTCAGGTTTCAATTTGGAAAGACTTGCGGGTCCCGATCAAAATTGAAGGGACCCTTTAAAGTTGACGATGTATGGAAATGGAAACCTTAAGAAATTCTGTAAATTACATATCCATCCTTTGCTCACAATATAAATTCATTAAAACTGTCCGTAAAAAAGTAAAATTGTCAAATACCCAAACTTCAGGACCCCTCAATTTCTTTTCCCTCTCACATTTTTAGGTCGTCCGTAGGAAGAGACCTTATGGCAGCATCCTTCGTGTGTGTTGTGTGTGTTGTTTCTGTCTTTTACCAACAACTGTGGAGGTAAAATGAATACACACCGGCTAACTGTGGAGGTCCCGTCTGACTGGGGAGCTCCCCAATTGAAAAGGAGTCCAAAATCAGCCTCTTTGACCAGTAGAGGGGGGTATAGTATATACCTCTTTTTTGTGTTTTCAACACCTCCACAGTTAGTCGGTTAAAAACTCATGAACTCCCCGGTTGGTATGTGTGTATACAACCTCCACGGTTCGCACCGTCTACACGTGGTGGTGGGGGGGGGGGGGGGGGGGGGGGTGTCTGTCAACAATTTGGTATACACTTTTTGTTTTGTCCATTTCTTTTCCATACAATGACCAATTGCAATAAAACTTCGGTCATAGATGCAACATGGAAACCTCCATATGTTAATGAGGTCAAAGGTCACATACCAAGGTCAAAGGTCATCTGAGGTCAAGATGTAAAATTTAGTACACACTTTTTATATTGTCCATTTCTTTTCCATACAATGACCAATTGCAATCAAACTTAGGTCATAGATGCAATATGGAAACCTTCATATGTTAATGAGGTCAAAGGTCACATACCAAGGTCAAAGGTCATCTGAGGTCAAGATGTAAAATGTAGTACACACTTTTTGTATTGTCCATTTCTTTTCCATACAATGACCAATTGCAACCAAACCTTGGTCACTAGATGCAACATGGAAACCTTCATATGTTAATGAGGTCAAAGGTTACATACAAAGGTCATCTGAGGTCAAGATGTAAAATTTAGTACAAACTTTTTGTCTTGTCCATTTCTTTTCCATACACACAGAAAACACTATCAGCGTGTTTTTACTGAAGAAAAAAAGCAGGCATATGACTGCTAACGGATTAAAATCCCCCAGTAAAAACACACCACCACCGGCATTTGCCCGCTCATACCGGTTTTTTTCTCCTGGATTTTAGATGCCTTTTATCCTTCGAAACCAAGGATAATAGCGGTTGAAACCGGTTAGGAAAAGCAGTCTTTCGTCAGTATAAACACGCACGGTTCCAGCTCAGCGCGTTTGCCGATGGTAAGCGGAAATGGGTATAGTCATGTGACATCAGACTAGCGCACTGTAAATGTCGTACGGCAGACGCCATTTTGCTACTGTCAATACCACAATGCATCGCGAGTGACCTGCTTACGACCTTTCACTGGCATTTATTATAATGAGGTCAGCGGCAGCCGGCAAGTTTGTTTATCGTACTGCAATAAAAACACGTCTCTCACACGAGCAACCGGCTTTTATCCTGCTTTTTATAAGACGGGTAAAAGCCGGTTTGCTTAATAAAAACACGCTGTATGTAAAAAAAATACACAAATTATGTAAAAAATACACAATCTGTGTAAAAATAGAACTCCATAATACTATGTAAACAGTTGTGTAAAGCTTTTGCATAGGAATTTACACAAGCTTGGGTATATATTACATGTTTTATGTAAACTCTTACATAATAATTATGGAGTTCTATATTTACATAATTTTTTACATAGTGTTTTCTGTGTGTACAATGACCAATTGCAACCAAACTTGGGTCATAGATGCAACATGGAAACCCTCATATGTTAATGAGGTCAAAGGTCACATACCAAGGTCAAAGGTCATCTGAGGTCAAGATGTTAAACTGGCTGCATATGTCAAATTGATTACATTTAAACAGATGAAGTACAATTACAATTGCAATCAAACTACCCATATAAACGGACGACCTATTTGGGACCGCTGTCCTTATTTTTGATCCAGTGCTATCCCTGAAAAGGGGTCCTAAAATGTACCATTTTCAAGAAAAAGGGTACTTTCGCCAAGATCCTATCTATATTTCCCTTGTTTAGGGGATCAAATTAGGGAGAAAAACATGCAAAAGCCTCATTTTATGGTGAATTTTGGCTTCAGAGGAAAAACACAAATATACAAATCTTTGATCCCACGTGATAACAGCATGGTATTTGACTGCCTCCCCCATGTTACACATATGTGACCAGTCACGTCAAAAAGGACATGTTGTCGGCAAATACTGTTTTGAGATACAGGCCAATACATTTGTTGAAATATAAAGAAAATAAAAGAACAAAACATGCTTCTTCAAAACATATCTTGTGATTACAAACTCTGTTTACCTTCAACATGGTATCATTTCATAGCTTAAAATAAGCTTGTTGAAGTCATAGCAATAACTCAAATTTGACTCAGGCCACCAACATGTCCATTTTGATGTGACGGGTCACATATTATGTGCATTGCTTTGATTATGTGATATGCATGATTACAGATCTCTGTAGTGTGTGATATGGTTAACCAGGTGCATTTGATGAGGGTTTTATGTTATATCAAATGTGCCTCACCCTATCTATCATTGATAGCAAAATGAAAATCACATTAAATTAAGCTTGCAGTGTAACTCATATATACGAGGGTCATTCAATAAGTTGTACCTCCTACCTCATAACTTTATTATTATATGAGCTAGTCTTATCAAATATCACATGATTGTAGCTTGGAACCTCAGCTACAAATCCAATGTAAATTGATCTGAGTACTGGTTGTACTTTTCCGGACATGCAGTGAGTACCAACCCTCGATTTAGTGTGACGGAAACGGATGAAAAACAGCAAAATATCGCCGAAATGCTTTTCTATTGGCCTATTGTAAAAGGTAAAACATACCTATCGGTCAATTATAACCCTTCTAAATGTCAGAAATCTCTTTAACAGACTATACACAATAATGTTGACAGATTGGTTCGGAAAAAATATGCCCTCTGATTAGCCAGATCCAGGTCAGGACAACCATTCAGCTTACCCCTCCCCTAGAGAACCCTGTAAAAGTCATATTTGACTTTCATGATAACTAAGCGATCTTTAATATATCGAACTTGGAGGGATTTAAATCTGTCAAAGCGATAATTTTCTATCATTGACTACCTAATTGACTATTCTGAAGGTTGAACATAAGTAAAACTCATAAAGTGACTATTATGGTAAAGATTTAACATTCGAGGCATCATTGTGGCTAAGTTGTAACAACGAAAATTTGACTAATGGCAGTATTCTGGTATGCCAAAGGCATAGCAATACATTTGAGTTGATAGTACACCATTTGCAAGCCTACAAGAGTTAATATTGTTTACAATCTTATCTATACATGATCATGCTGTAATATATTCAGATATCATTCATTCATTTCCATTTTCAATATCTAAATCATGCTCTTATATCTAACCATACATTACGAAAAACACCCGAAAACATGTGTATATTTTTAAGGTAATTTTCTGTGTCCGTTGTCCAAAATCTCTCTCTGGCTTCGACCACGTCATAACAAAAGTAAAACAGATATCAATTATCATTTACTACACATTTGTAGCTATGGCTCGGAGCTATAATCATGACAAATGTTATGAGGTTGACATTAATATTAGCGATGTTATGAGGGAGGAGGTAGAATTTATTGAATGACCCTCGTATAACTATTTTCAATTATCAAAATGTTAAAAATACACCGATAGGCTGCCGATAGCTTCTTACAGCTTACTATTTGGCAACAAAATTTGCCATTTTTGTTATGAACAACTGACATTGACAACAGAGATCTCTGTTCCTGCGTGTCCAAATTGAAGATTATGGAACTTCAAACTCTATATTGCTTAGGGCTTTATCTTGCATAATCTTGATTTTCAGCTTTTTCATTTTACCCTTTGAGATTTGGCAAATGTAATTATAATGCAAACAAGTCAATGCCACTGAGTGATACAGGTGGATAGCCTTATCTGAAGGTCAGGTTTGTGAGGTTATTTCTTTTAAAAGGACTGATTTTATTGTGTGTGTTTCCTCACAGATGGTTTTCCTTCTGTACTATTACTCTCAGATAACGGAATTGGACAGGACACCGTGAATGTGATAGATAGCTGGTCGGCTATTGCTGAGAGGATTTATTCCTTAAACACTACAACATTCAACAATGTCAACTTATATTTGACATTATTATTTGAAAATACAATTATTGAACATCTAATAATAAAGATGAATTGAATATTAATTGATATCATACCAGTACATTTAAATATAATTTTAATCTATAAGTTCAAAACACAGGTGGGACTAAGAGTCCCATAAATGGAAGGTCATAATAGACAATACCGACTGTTCAGTTTCATAACAGTTTCGGTTACTCAATTTAAAAAGGCCTAGTAAAGTACCCAAAACCTAAATTTAAATAGCGGATCTGATGCCGCACCAATTGAAAATATGATTATAACCAATGTCAGAATTTGACTTATGAATTAATTATAAGTCCCCCATGGAGACATCCGTACTGTTCAATTTTTGAAGGAAATGATACCAAAAATAATGTGAGAATTATTAATTGAAAATACTTCATTATCACAATGGTTATCTTAATTGACCATTGGACGTGAATTAGCCAATAGTAATTGGTATAAGATTTGACCTTATAAGTATATAATTTTGTCTTTTATCATTACTCGTTGATGATATTTATGATCGTAAAAAGTCAATAATTGGGATTTAAACCCATAAATGTTAAAGATTAATCCAACAAAAAGCCATACACTACACACACCCACCCGGGAGCCAAAGATAAATCAACCAACAGAGACTCCGGACCTGGGAAAGGACTCGCGGGCCAAGATAAACAAGGAACAGGGCACCACGGAGGACCAAGATAAACAACGAACAGTGGTCCAGCAAGGGGCTAGGAACAGACTAGACTAATGGGGCTGGTTACCAGCCCATCAATAGGGGACGGGAGCCAAAGATAAACAACGAACAGAGGCTCCGGACTGGGGAAGTGAGGGCCATGATACCTTTGATCAGTGGCACCAACACGAAGTGTGGACCAAGATACACAACCAACATGGTCCACAACAGGCCGAAAATATGGGGAACCCGGGTTCACAACAACATGGTCCACCACATGGCAGATTTTATCATTTATTTTTGTTTATTAATTTGCATAAAAACAAAATGAAATCCGAAATGAATAAATAAATACAACCAAAATAAAGAATTTTATGACCATGGGTTGAACTAATGGCAAATAAAAATAAAATAAATAAATAAAATAAAACAAAACAAAGCAAAATCATCAGGGGATAGGACTTAACAGGCCGACTGGCCTACCAAAAAATGGGTGGGTGGGAGTGGCGATTCGTAATACTTCCTCTCAGCAACCGACAAGCGAATGACAATAAATGAGCACTAGAGGCAGAACCAAAATTCATTGGGATTCCAGGGGGGGCACTCAAACTTATTTTTAGGTAGCGTGTGCCATCCAGGGTCTCAAAAACGAGGGCTTCGGAGCAAAGCAGATTTTTGACTAAAAACAAGAACGGATTTTCTCCAAAAGAAGGGTCTTAAGAACAGACTTTTTCCTAAAAGTAGGGTCTTAAGAACTGACTTTTTTCCAAATTTGTTTAGTAAGAATGCCAATTTTACCCCAAAAAAATCAACAAATTGGGGCTTTGGAATGCAAATTTTAACGATTTTTAAATTTTCAATAAAATAGGGGTCGAAAGAGCTGATGCTCAAAAGGGGGTCTTAAGAACGAGCAGAAATGGGTGAAAAAGGGGTCTTCAGGGCGGCACATACCTATACCCCTTTCCAGTGTCACCCCCCCCCCCTCGCAGGGGATTCCCATGTTCTAAATCGGGAAAAGTTTATTTGTGATTCCAGGAAGAAATTGATTGATTTGGTTAAAACTGGAATAGCCCAGTGGTGATTCTAGAAATAGATTATATCCAGTGTTTAAGAATCTGCACTTGGTTTTTACTTTCAATGTAGGTTATGCCTCTTTGATATTACTAGTCTATATCAGTATAATTAGACATCACAAATGTTGTCGCCCAGTGATATTTTGCAGGGCTCAAATTTAGATTAGATTCGCTAATAATAATTAATTGTAGAGATCGTTGATAGATGTACTTGCATCCAGCCATGAGATGTTAACAGTCAACTCTGTGATTGATTGTTGTGCAATGGGAGGAGACAGGTCAAAGTAGGAGTCTTTGCCATCCTTATCATGTAAAATTAACCCCATACCATATTTTGACATGAGGGTTGCAATTTATAGCATAAGATGAATTTTGCCAACAATTTTATACTCAAATTGTAGTTAGGTTAGGGGACGGGGAAAAATACACTACTCTGTTCTACGGGTGAACGGACCTCTCATACTCAGGGAATTTGTGAATTATCAACAATTTTCAAACAATTCCAGAAAATTTCAAAATGTTCAAGGAGATTTGTAAATAAAAATAATAATGGGGCAGTTCACAGTGGGGCTCGCAGAACAGTTTAGTTTTTTTAAAAATTTGTTATAAAATCTCAAGTTTCATCTGAATTTGATGTTTGCATTCAACTTACAGACCTTTTCATCCAAGTTATTTGATTTTGTACCAGATAGCAGTCCTAATTTCTGAAAAATAGTAGCTCCTATTGAGGACATGCACATTTTACAGAAAATATAACGAATCCTGAAGACAAACGGAAAGAAAGATAAGGACATTTTTACAAACAATAATAGAGGAAATTCTGAAGATCTTAAGAACTAAAAGATTAAATAAAGGAACTACTTATTTAAAAAAACATTTTATACCATTTGTGACTTACACAACCACTTGCAGGCAAATTGCACAGGGAAGTCAACAGAGAAACAAATATATACAATAGGGATTTCCATTTTTTATTTTCTGGAATATCCTATCTGGATTCTAGAAAGAAATGGATTATTTCAAGAGTTCCAAAATACCCACAGTACTTACAAATTAGGTATGTAGTCGTTGTTAATGTTGATCAAATATTGTTTATCAATTGTGGCAGCTAGTGATATTTTGCTGGGCTGGCCCCGATTAGATTTTGCTAATCATTAATTGTGTTAAGCTTATTGATTGATTGACTTACATCCGATCATGACATTGAGATGTGTCTCTATGATACGGCACTTGAGAATCACGTAGCAATAGTGGGCTTCACTGAGTATTGCAGTCAGTTCCAATGTTACATTTTTGTTGCTGCATGGATAGACATCTCCACTTTGTACAAGGAGGGGATTTTATTTAAATGGTGACCATATTTTGCTTTTTACTTGCATTCAGTAAAGCTTGTGGATAAAGTTCAACAATTGTTTTCTGTATATTCATTTTTGTGGCTGTCTAGATCGACAAAACAGTAAATGTACAGGTTCAATTCTGATTTCATACCTCAAATTAAGCTAAGCCAGGCCCTCATTTCAGGCAATATAATTTAAAACAGGACTTTTAAAGAAATAAAGCACCCCTGACACGTTGACAAGACTCTCCAAGGAGCTTTGGAGCTAGAGCCAAAAAAGATATTTTATTGTTTTATTTTGGTTATTTTTAAGGCAATTTTCAAATATTTAACCAATTTTAAAACAATTTTGAATTAAAAAAAAAAAAAAAACATGTTTGGAAAATTCCAATAATATGGGTCAGTCTGGCCCGTAAAACAGTTTTTTTTGTGTGTGTGGCCTAATGAATGTTTCCTGTTTCCTGTCTGTTTCTTTCTTTTCCTACAACAAATTAAGGAAATGGAAGTGAGGGAGGGAGGGAGGGAGCCAATATAAAAGATCTAAGAAAGGTTGTTGCCTTTTTGTTCAGATAAATGTTCACAATAAAGTTGAGAAAACGGAAAGCCATCATATAGATTGTAGAGAAAATGGTGTTGCTATTTTCTGAAGATAGTATGAAACTGAACTGGTCAATGGCTTTATTTGAGTTTCTGTAATCAGAAGAGAAATATTCCTTGAACGTAGGTTTGATTGCTCTAAAACCGGACTACATTCCTGTCAAAAGTCATGATTGCTCTATAACCGGACTACATTCCTGTCAAAAGTCATGGAATGGAATTTAAACAAGAATTGATTTTAGTTCAGTATTTGAATATGCTTTAGTGTAACTGTCACCATATGTTTTTAATGGGGACTTTTAAAGAATGATGCATACACAAACACTCTGATGGATCATAAGGAAGTGGATTAATTAGGAAAGTATCTTAAAGATCACTTTTTATTAGCCCAGTATTTTTTGAAGATATTGTTCCCTCATTTCATGTGAGCTAAAATTATCAGTTTGAGTATGTATAGACAAAAATTGTTCAAATCAAAATTATATGATAGACTAGTCACTGTAAACATTAAGTGATAGAGATGTAGTTCAGTCAATGATTGATGATCTAGCCATAGTGAGTAAAATTCAGTTCCATTTGTTTATATTCAGTTTTAGTATCACTATATCACTTGCTACACTCTGGTGTTAATTTTAGGTAGATAATGTAGGTTAGATATAGATGATTAGATACTATATTATAAGGTGATTAGATATTAAAATCTTGGTCAAAATTTCTGTTGTAAGAATTGTAATGTTTATCTAACATTGTTTTAGCAGTGTTTGTATTATTGATAGTATCAGAGATTGAGGCAATGCTTCATTTATAGTCCTTGGACCAGGTGATATGTTGGTACCATGTGTAGGGGCAAAGCTAGAGGAGTAAAATAACTTCAAGATATTTTCTTGCTTGATGTTCAATTGTGCAGCTTAAGACCACTAACAAAGGTAAAAGGTCATATAGGGTTCATTATGATATCAGTAACAATTTGATATGTGTTACAGCATAATCTGAGCATTTTGTAATTTTCACCTTTGATATAGCTGCACAATTGAAAAGTCTAGCACGCAAAAATATTTGAAGTAGATGTTTAGGAACAAATTGATACCACTCTAGCTTTGCCTCTACAATGATAATGAATCAGCACAAATCTGCTTGGCCCAAAACTATTACTTCCTATAAGGGGTCGTCCATAATTTTCGCCATTTTCAGTTACTTACAAAGCGTACGTAAGAGGGGGGAGGGGTCAAAATATACCCCAACCGTATGTAACTTAAATGGCGATCTTGAGAGGCGGGATTTTTTTTTTAAAGTACAAAATAAAATAAAATTTCGCCATTTATTGCGTACGTAACTCGAGGGGGGGGAGGGGGTAAAAAGTTACGTACGCTCTGTACGTAAGTGAAAATGGCGATAATTTTGGACGACCCCTAATACAATGTGATAGTAAATGTGATACAAATTGTGTCTAGATTTTATTTTAGGGGTGGTGTGGAGGTTATGAATTACTTGAAAGTCAGAAATTGGCCTTGTTTTATATCATCACAAAAATAAGATTTTTTAATAAGGCCAACAAAAAAAATGTTTGGTTGCCCTCCGCAACCGATTGAAAAAAACGGGTCGCTTTTTTTTATTTTTAAATAATTCTTAAATCCGAAAATTTCATAATCTTGGACATATTTTGTCCCAAAGATGTAGAAATAAATTCTATGAAATGTTTTGAAGTCCAATTTATCAAATGTAAGTCAAAAATATTGCGCACAAAAACATTCATTCATTTCATACGCGCTGTTTCTAGTCTGCCATGTGCGTTTCTAGAAAGGTTTCTTTGAAAAATAAATTGTAAAGATAGAACAGTGAAACAATGTGTCTTTTTTGCAACGTGTATAAACAAACAAAAAAACCAGAAAGAATGAAAAGAAAAAAAATGAATCAATCTTCCAAAGTATGTCCTAAAACGTTCCATGCAAATTGCAAACTAAATTAAATCTAGCAACACTGGGTGACGTGCTGTCTCTAAAGTTCCGATTCGTCGGATCTGCTTTTCGTTGCGTGGTTCCAACAACATGGATATCAAGGCGGTTTCAATCATTTGTAAGCTGGACAATACAATAATTTGGAGCGTCATTTCGTCCATAGACACTGCTGTCACGTTTCTATCCCTTTTCGACAAGCAAAACAGCAACGACAGATTGTCTGCACATGTGTCACGCTCGCCAAATGGGCCGTGGCAGAATGTCAAATTGGGTGAAAAGAAGAGAAAAAAAACCTACCGACCGACCGACCCACAATTTTTTTCTTTCTCGAGGGCAACCAAACATATTATTTTTTTGGCCTAAATCTAGCACAGTTCTGAGGGCAAAAACATTATTTGAAATAAAAATTCAGATCCATATTTTTAAATGTCAGACTTTTGTTATATGAAAATTGTGTTCAAACAGAAAACAGTTGATCATATCTTTTGGATTTAAAACGAGAAATGAGACGAGACATTTTGTATAAAAACAAATTAAAATAGCATCAGTTTTCACATAACCCGACGGGTAATAGTACAACTGACTGCTAATGAAACAATATGTTATTGTCCCCTAATCTAAAGAGACACACATCTGTTACTCGGCAATGTAACCGCGATGTAATGTCTGGGTTAGGAAGTATACACCTAGCACATAAAGTCCCTGACCAGGTGCTTTGAGGTTGACTAATTCAAAATATATAATCGGTACCAAAAATCTGAGATATACATTAAATGAGCAAATTTCTTCTCCGCAGTTTGATACCTCATTCAACAAAATCGAATGGATACTTTTAAAGTTATGGCGATTTCAATGACCGCGCATGCAACAGAAATGTTGCACTAGGTACAGGAATCATTGATTTGTGGTACCGATTATATATTTTGAATTAGCCAACCTCAAAGCACCTGGTCAGGGACTTTATGTGCTAGGTGTATAAGAGAATGAGAATCATAATGCATCACACCATGTCATTACAATCAAAACATGTGGATAGAATTGAAATACAATTGTACATTAATGGGATACAAACAATTTGAAAAATCATAACAAGATCATTTATTAAGGAAAATTACACATTTGGTAGTATACATATATGTGCATATAGATGTTTAATGAAGATAGCTAAAGATAGCAATTGTCTTGCTTTGAAGTCTTATAAAGTTGCTGTCTACTGAATAGAGTACTACAACATTTGACTACTGAGATATTCAAGCCTTGTTTTCTTTCTTACTAAATTTACTGTCTACTGTAGATAGCAATACCTTGGATTTTTTAGCAAAAGCCTTGTCTTTTATTTTACAAAGTGTGCTGTCTACTGAAGATAGCACCTATAACAGCAAAGCATTATGCAGGTGTATTTGTCAAGCGAAATGAGTCACATGTCAGCGGTTTTCAATTATGATATTTGTCCATCATTTAAAAGCAGGTGGAAAATACTGCAGTATGGTTCAAACCCCACTTAAATTGAACATCTAGGGCCGTATTCTCGTACTAAACACGGTTTTAGCTTAAAATCGTGTCTAACTAAACGTGTGTTTAACTAAAACGCGAGTTTATCTTTTAAACAACGTGTTTAACTAAACACGGTTTTAAACTCGGCGAATCTCGTTCCCAGGTTTTACAGGTATTTATTGTTGTTGTGGCCCTAATAGGTTACAATAGATATCGACTGAATACCTCAAACGCACGTGTATTTTTAATACTACACAATATGCTCGGCAGCTTACAGCGGGCACGGTTGAGTAATCATTCAAGGCATACAGTTCGTGTATTTGTTTAGTTAAACGCGCCTTAAACTACCCCCATACCCATGTTTAAAGTTAGACACTTTTCAGTGAGTTAGACGCGTGTTTAAGTAAAACAAATGTACGAGAATCGCGTTTAGTTAAACGCTGTGTCTAAAGTCAAAGTTAGACGCGTGTTTAGCTTAAAACCGTGTTTAACTACGTACGAGAATACGGGCCCTAGTGTCTAAGTTACAAACAATTTACCAACTGAGAAAACGAACTAAAACATAAGAATTTGTCACTTATTTTTACCTGTGACTCAAAATCAATATTCCCGACAGCAGACCCATTCCGCTTGATAGCGTCACAAATAAGTGTTTGAGCCAATTACAGGGCTAATGCCAAGACACTTTGAAAAATACATTAAGGGGGCTGTCAACCCTCACAACATGAAATTTATCGAGCACTGTCACTTTTGAACTATTATTATGATGTATATAAAAGTTAAACATTTTTGGAAAGGAAATGAGTTGGAAAATCCATTTTTGGTATCAAATTTCACTTTTTTGGCTCAAAATTTGCTGCATTCGTAGCAAAATCAGTTTTTGGTAAAAATTTCTGAAATTGCACCAAATTTATCTTAATAAAATTGTTAAGGAGGTGTTTTTTTTAAATTCTAAATATTGACCAAAAAGTGCCAAAAATGTGATTTTAGAGGTTAAAAAAATGTGATTTTAGAGGTTAAAAAAATGTGCCTTTTTGGTCAATAATTCAAAAAATAAATCAGATATTCAAAAACAAACAAAAAAACCTCCTAGAGAAAAACTAAACAAAATATATTTTTAGTTATCTTGACAAAACCTAAAATGGGTCAAACAACTTTTTTTTAAAATTTTCTCCAAAATGGTCAATTTCATGTTCATGGTTGGATTCATTGAACCCTTTTCTTTAAGAAAATGTACTTTTATATAGATTAAATGAATAATGAGGGGGGTTACAGCAGTTTTACGGAGGCTATGCCTGAGAATTCACACCCCCTTAACATACATAGAATGAACTATATAATTACCAAAATGACAAATCAATCAATGGTGTTCTGGTGCAATTTAGCCATGTGTTGATGGAATTGAAATGATGAGGCAATTAGATTGCAATTAAATTAATGACATGCTTGCATTGCAGTCATGCCGCGCTCTTTGAAATCAATCCTGTACATAATCCTTTGTGTCATCACTCGGGGAGGGGAGGGGGGAGGGGGCACTTGTATTTGTATTTGTAAACGAATGAACAGAACTGAAGGCAAGGGAACGAATTGAAGAGAAATGACAAATATTTGAAAGTAATTTTATTGATAGAAGTGATTTGTGAAAGGTTTCTGGAAAAAAAACCCTGTTTTGAAATGGTAAAACTAATAGCTGCGTGGAAAGTGTTAAAGGCACAAGCAACCATGTTGGCAGCCTGATGGTTAAAAATACTTTCATGGGGATATGAAAGATTTTTTTAAAAAAATTTAAAGAAATTTTGAGGGGGCATTTTGTTGCACAAAAGCACAAAGGGAAACAATGGGTTTTGCCCTATCACTCGTACAAATTTATATAGAATATATTTTGCAAAATGCACACATTTTAAAATTAATCAAAATTGAGGATGTAATGTCAACTGTATGACTGAGTGCCCGTTGCCGCTGTTATAAGACAAATATATGAGCTACACGTATACAAATAAATGTGTTGTTTTGTCCATTCCCTCCCTGGTGAATAACACTGTTATGTTTCAGTTAAAAACAGTCAGTAGATTTTAAATGAAATATTGATACATACAAACCAACCAAACAACTTGGAATTAGTTATTGATTGTGTCCCATGGGGTGTGAAAATGTTTTAACTATTGAACGGAATTCAATGTTCAGTGCATATTCTAATGTACAGGGTGGTTCATTAAAACGTTGACATTTTTTTTAAGCCTTTTTTTTTGAAATTCTGTAGATTTAAAAAAAACCTTTTTCAATATTCATCAACTATATGATCTTGACCATCTATGCTGAAAATATCGTTACAAATAACCTTACAGTTGCAAAATAACAGCTATCTGAACAAAGTCTGTCCCATTTCACTCTGTCCACGGGTACTGATTTCGCGACGTTACAACCAGTGTGGTTCAATAACACGTTGACAGTTTTTCAAAGCTATATTTTTCAAGATTGTGGGATTTGGTTTAATTATTTTTACATATTCCTCACAAATATCATCTTGGCCATCTATGCTGAAAATCTCAATGTTAATAATGATATGGCGGCAAAATGATAGCTATTTGAAGAGAATCTCTCCAAAATCTCTTTGTCCACGGGTAAGTTTACGGGAAATGACCAGCAAGATAACATTAATAGCATCGTCACTTTTAAGGCATAGAGCATAGACAATTACACTTCCAATCTATGAAAATCAATAATTCTAATTAGGGTCACTCGGGGTATTATTTTTACGTATTGATTTCACACATGAAATAGATAAGTAAGATGTTAACAATTACACTGGTTTCACCTGGCGGGATCTTCAAATCTTAGATTACTTGCATGCCCAATTCATTATTCAGTATTCAATGTAACGTCGCGAAATCAGTACCCGTGGACAGAGTGAAATGGGACAGACTTTGTTCAAATAGCTGTTATTTTGCAACCGAAGATTATTTGTAACAATATTTTCAGCATAGATGGTCAAGATCATTATATTTGATGAATATTGAAAAAGATTGTTTTTAAATCTACAGAATTGTAAAAAAATGGCTTCAAAAAACTGTCAACATTTTATTGAACCACCCTGTATTGAAGATATAGGTTAACATTGAGTTGCTCTAGTTTATGAGGACTATCGTTATATGTACAATTTTCATTTGGTATTTTAATAGTTTTTTCAAGATTTTATTTGGCTAGCAAAGTGATTCAAATGGAACTCCCTTCCATCAAATAGATAACAAAGCAATCGCTATCTTCAGTAGCCAGCAAACACTGAGACAAAATGATACAATTGCTTTCTCCAGTAGACGGCACACTTCTTAACACACAAAACAAGGCAATTATTATTTCAGTGGACAGTAGACTTTGTTAGAGGAAAAACAGGGCTGTTGCTAGCTTCAGTAGACAACAAACACTTTGTAATACAAAACAATACAATTGTTATCTCCAGTAGACAGCAAACCTAATGAGACACAAAACAAAGGTATTGTTATTTCGATTTTTTTAAATTATTTATTTATGCTTTCTTTATTGAGGGTAATATGCTTCAGTGACTTGCACTACTTTCCAAGCAGACCCTCATTTCGATAAATACATTATACATGTACATACAAATAGCAAATGTTACAGCGTTTAAATATAATACAAATTATATACAAATTATGATATAATCTGCAGCTCGCTTCATGAAACACAAAACAGGCAATGTCTATCTTCGGAAAACAGCAAACCTTTTAAAGCAATAAACTATACAATTACTATCTTCAGCAGACAACCAAAACTATATGACGTAAATCCAGACAAATATTATAGATTTTCATTAGGCAACAAACTATTTAACACTTTCCATGCAGGCTTCTGCAGACGACATTCCAAAAAATTCAAAATGTTTCAAAAATGTCAAAGTTATTGAATTTAATTACCATATCTGGAATCATTGTATGAAATGCAATAAAATAAGTACAAACATGCCTAATAATGGTACAGAAATCCTTGAGATAAACATTGAAAGTTGAGAAAAATCTGTTTTGTATAATGGTAAAACCAATAGCAGCGTGGAAAGTGTTAAGACACAAAGCAGGGCAAGTGTTATGTTCAGCAGACCACACATGCTTTATGGGTAGAAAACAAGGCAATTCAATTGCTATCTTCAGTAGATAGCAAATGTTGTAAGACAGGTGACATGATAAGTATTGCCTTCAGCAAACTTTACTACTTACAAGAAAGTAAATTATAAAATGCATTTGTGCACCAACAAATCATGCAAACGAGTAAGTATTAACAAATTGGAAAAATCCTGCTGCTTCATAACAGTGTGGCCTGCACTGCATACAAATGACTAGTTGGATTGTATAATTCAAAATGGTAGTGAGCAGATCATTGCAAACTATGCTTGGTTCATGCAAGCCCTTAAGCATGGGGTATTGGGAGAGAAACTCATTAGAGATTATTAACTTAGGATTTGTCACCTCGGTATGCGATATGATTGGTAGAGTTTGTATTCCAGAATACAGGGTGTATCAAAAAAAACAGTGAATACAATGTGCCCCATCACATAAGATAGGCTTAACGTAAAAGAGTCAATCTGCCTTAAATACGGTCAAACAGAGTCATGCTCATTCCTTGTGTCAGGGGTTTTAGGAGCCATTCAGAATTTTAGTGATAGTACTGTAGTGTTCTAGAAACCTCCATTTCCAGCACTTACCTTAACCCTTAATAGTTCCTATTCGTAAGCCTAATCATAAACTGGGATGTGCTCTGAGAGTCCGCTTTGACAATTTGGGATCATAGTTGCCTGTAATATCGTGTATCTATGGGAGTACACCAAAACTGCTTTAACAATTAGCCGGTTAGGCCAATAACTGCAATATAATTTTGTGCACAACCTCAAGAAAGGAAGAAATAAAATAAAAACCAAAATAAACAAATTATGTAAACAAAACAAACACTCAAATACCATAACAATGAATAATCAAAATCAAAGTAATAAATTAAATTCCCTAAATTTATGAAGTCAATTGATTGAAAAACACCTTGAAAGTGCTATCATTTCAGCAATTATATCTTTGATTGTTTTTCAGTTTCCAATGTCTTTCGGTTTCTAATAAATACAATCAATTTTATTTTTTAATAACCTTGGCTCAACTGTTTTCTTATAAAAATGTGAAGATAAAACACATAATCCTACTCTTAGCTCTTTTTGTGATTTTTAATGATTGTACAATTTGTTATGGTAGAACAAAGTAAAATTGTTGTAGGTAAGCAAGAATGTTGTAAGTGACATTTTTGGTTATTTATGAAATGATAGGCAAACCCACACATTTTAAGCTATTCTATCAGTTTTGAAATTGGAATTAATGTTGAATCAATTAATTAATCTTGATAAAAGAGTAATTAATTATAAGGTAACAAAATTGAACACAACAATGGTTCTCCTGCAAAATTACCAATTTCGCTTAAGACGTTCTTGCTATCCAACAACAAAATGATTTCAAGAGATAGTAAACAACACAGCATATTTATGCAGGCATCAATGTTCAGCTTGAACTTACCCTCCTCAAGCTTTCACCTGTATTCACCTTCCTTCAGGATAAATTAGGTCAAGATTAGATCCTTCATGCCATTTTGGGGGTGAAGATTCACCTCAGTGCACTATGTTTGTTCTACAGTAATATATTTGAGAAGTTGAAATATATGTGAAGATTCACCATGGATTCACCTGTCCAAAACCTATTTGTTCAAGATTCACCATTTGAAAAATATAACTAGGCAAAGATTAGGCATCTAATCTTTGCCTAAGCTTGAGGAGGGTAGGTTCAAGATGCACATTGATGCCTGCATTAGGAATAACCGAAACCTCTACGCAAGTGAAAAGAATGTAATAATCTGTGAGTATTTGTCCGTGCCTGCCACGCACACCATGCTTCCTAATCATCACCCCCGGACACTCAAATGGACACAAGTCGTAGGTGGTGGATCCAATAAGATAGTTCTTGAATAAGAAACCCACGACATCCTATCCCCAGCAGATTATCCAATACAAAGCCGCTGGCTGTCTGGTCAGATTTAGAAAAGGTCAGTTTTATTTTGAGAAGTTTGATGGTCGGTTTGTATTATGAGGAGATACTTACGGTGAATGAGATGTCTGCGATTTGTTTGGTCACGGTCTAGATGGACTTTTCTGTTTACATAGTGTCCACCAAGGCTCAAAATACACAGGGGGGCGAAGGGCAATTAGCCCCCAGTTTTCACAAAATAGCCCCCTGATAAAGTTTTGGCCTATGGTAAAATGTATTTGAGGGACAAGTTTTGGCAGAATTTGCTCATGATAGCCCTCATAGCCCGAAAAATATTTTAAACCCTGCATGGTGTCCACTATGGCTGCCTCGATGGAGGGGTTAGGCTAGGATGAATGTAAGCGTAAGGGTTAGGGTTTGGGAGAGAATTTGGGTTAAATGTTGGTCAAGGTAGGGTTAAGGTAGAGATAAGGAAAGGGTTAGGATTAGGGAACGGGTTAGGCATAGGGTTAGAAACAGAGTAATGGTTTAATAGGGTTAGGGTTGGGTTAAGGTTATGGTATGGGTTGGGTTACGGTATGGGTTAGTGTTAGTTTGATTAGAGTTGAGTTGGGTTATGGATAGGAGAAGGGTAGGGTAAGAGGTAGAGTTAATAAGGTTAGGTTTAGTGTTGGTTAATAGTGTTAAGGTGAGGGGGTTAGGGTAAGTGATAGAGATGGCGTACCATGGTAAAACTGCATCTCAGGCAGGATGGAGAAACTAACTTGTTAAAAGGAAAACTAAATGGAGCTCAATGAATTTCTAGATTCTTGGAGGAGTTTACCAAAATGCTTTTTTGTGTGTGTGTGCAGTATCAAGGATCATTATAGACAGTATTATACAGGGTGAGTCATAAAAACTGCAACAGTGGAAAGAAGCCATCTTTTTTTAAAAACTAAGTTGAAGTTTGAAAATGTTTCAACCTTATAAGAATACCCTACTTGTTACTAACTTTGTGTCAAAAAATGAAGTCAATATCATTTTCCGTTTGCCTTTGGTGAACCTTCTTACCCGTGCACCAATTTAACACGTTTGTCCACGAGATACCCAAAACATGCCTAAGATCGCAAAATGTGTCTCCTGTTCAAATTGAGAAACTTCAGTAGATTTGTGATGTAATTGCAATTTAATGCATTATTTCTTATTTACATGTGAGTTAACATAATCAATTTACTTCACCCATGCTATGCATTGCTTATAATGTTCTAAATTTGGATGAAAAACTGAACCTTTCCAATTTTTTGTTGGCGGGATATTCAAATATTCAATGTGTGCCATTTCAATTGAAAATCACTGTGTTCGTGGACAAACACGTAAATTGGAGTGTGCGGCAAAGAGGGTCACCAAAGACAAACGGAAAATGCGATCGACTTCATCTTTTTACACAAAGTTAGGAACAAACATGTCATTCTTGCCACATTTAAAAAGTTTCAAAATTCAACATGGTTTTGAAAACAAATGGATTCTTTCCACTATTGCAGTTTTTTTTACTCACCCTGTACTCTACCGTTTTCATTGTTCACTGTGCAGGGTGTGTATGTATGCATCAATCACTATTGAAAACATGGGACGGTAGAGTATGCAAGAGTAAAATTCAACTCTATATTAACTTTCATTGATGGTATTAAAGAAATATTTAGATGCTTGTGGCATTGCATGACACTATCTAACCCATCATATTTTCGTTTGTCTGCACCGCTATGGCTACAATGTAATAGACCTATACTAAATAAATATGTCTTTTATTGCATAATAGCCTCCAGTTAGTTACTGAGACAGCAACCTCATTCCTGCAAGCTATGTATGAAATGAGCATTTTGATAGGATCACTTCTTGTACATTCAGCATGTTCAGTGAAGTTGAAACAATTTTGGTTCCGGATGTTTTAGATTCGAATACTGGTATCTGTTATTGTTAGTTAGAGAAAACAGCTTGATTTGTTTAAATCCCAAAAGTATCTTGAAATATCCGACATATGCAAACTTCCGGAGAATCCTAATACCCACATGACTGTCTACACAGGTTGTCTAACTAGTAACTACACATTTTGTGGAATATATTTCTAACCCTAACAAAAAGAAATAAATCAGTTGAAAAAGTGGTCCTAGTGGGAATCGAACCATAGACCTCTGCATTGCAAAGCATGTCTATCAATTACTAGACTAGCGAGGGGTGAACTTTTAAACATTACGGAATAAAGCAATACTACAACATGTATCATGATCATTGTGCTCAATATAATTATGAATAGAGCTGCGATACACATGAACAATGCGGTTGGCCAACTCTCAACCTGGGCATCGACCAGTGAATTATCACTACCACTACCATTAATCAATAATTTGCCAGTAACTGAGTTCGCTTGTGTAGAAAAGTAAAAATGCGAAAATGGCAACTATACTTTATCTTACTTTTGGTACTGTATCTTCCTTGATATCAAACCATTCTTCTCGTATAATATCTCAGTAGGAGTAATACTTTTAGAGTTATTACCTGGTAAGTTACTTTTTTGATGACTGTATATTGGGTTCCGATGTTAGGCCCCTCCTCCCTCCTCCCCCCCCCCCCCCCCCCCAAAAAAAAAAGTTGACTTGCCCTTTCAGGTCCAGGGTCTGGGTCGGATGGTCTGATTTTTGTTTGTTTGTTTTTTTTGGATTTTTTAAAATTTAAACAGGGAGATACTACGGTACACAAAAGCACGTTTTAAAGATTTTTTTTGTGCTTTTTTGTTGATGATTTTCTTTTGATTTTTAAACAAGCAGATACTACTCAAAAACACGTTTTCCTATTTCTTTATTGTTATGTGCTTCTTTCAATTTTTTGTTTGACTTTTTTTGTTTGACTTTTATTTTTTGACTTTGAAAAAAAAAAATAGCGACCCTAGATTTCCGTAAATTCAGGTCGGTCGGAAAGGGCAAGTCAACTTTTTTCTTCTTTTTTCTTACTGAAATGGTATACCTACTGAAATTGGTTTGCGATTTAGATGCTACAAATATAGCATCAATAATAGAAATCTAACTAGACTTTTATTATATTTATTTGCAATACAACTTTATCCTTCAGGCTGTGATGTGAGTTACAATAATCGAAGCAAACAATTCTCGATCAATTTGCCACATACGAGCGTGTGCTTTGGATGAACATGTCATGAACGCGGTGAAGCAAATCATGTGCATGCATTGTACTTGTGCGTGTTTCTGAGATGTGTATTTGTTGATCGAGAATTATTGTTTTGATTATACATTTATAGGAATGATACAAAAAGTAAGTTTTTAAAAGGCCAATGAGGGCGCTTCTCTATAGATATTAAATGAGTTAGTGAGGCCATTGAAAACTATTGCTGGCTTCATTAGTACCAGTAATATACACTCCTATGCTAACCTAATTGGTATACAGGGCGAGTAAAAACAAACTGTATCCAAAGTAAAATAAATATTTAAAATATTTCTTACCAGAATATGAAGGTAACCAATGCTTGCATCAATAGATGCATTTATTTACTGTTATCAGCAAAAAGAATCACAACATTTCATGGTACTGTTATCCAGCTATTACTATTTTGGTAAAGTTATTGCATTTTTGAAACCGAACAGAATATTGAGAATTGTACTCAATGACGCATGATATTTATGAATAAGTGGATACATGTACGAGATACAAAATTAATAAGATGCATCAAACTTGCCCAGATATTATTTTCATACATTAAATACAAGATAATGACAAAGCAATGTCATTATTTTGTTAATTCAGCTGAGCAAAGATAAAGCCAGGCTTTTGTGATGATTGGATCAGAGTGTGCACCATTATTCAATAGCAAAATTCAAAAGAGCTTAGTAGAGAAATATCACAAATCTTGTTTGGTTTTCAAAATGCACACTTTTATTAAAAATGTGCATAAAACATGTTTTCCTCAACTAATTTTAACCAACTAAAATTCTTTGAAAGCTGATGAGACGGCCTCTCTGTCAGAATAAATAATCTGAGAAATGTCCGCACAGATTTTTCAGAAATAAATCCCAAAGTTTAGTACAGGTTTTTTTTTACTCAGCCTGTATAGTTTTGTGCCTTGTACCCCGCAAGTTATACAAAGATGACCCATTTCTAGAGGGAGTCCAAATGAAGCTTATCATAACACACAAACACTGCAGGGAAGAAGAAGGAGACTTGCGTATGGCATGCCAGACTTTCAATAATTTGATGAACTCACAATATTAGCAATTGGTAGATGAACTACGAGGGTCGTTCAATAAATAATGAAAGTGATCATGGTATGGGATGCATGATTGATTCTATTGAGGGATAATGTGATCAATACAAAGTATGAACCTTTGTCTTTCAAACAATACACTTTTGGATTGTTAGATACCTTTGGTTATGTAATGTCATTAACATAAACACAATAGGTTTCAGACACTGACTGAAATCTGTCAATTATTTGGCTGGATATGTACTATGTTGAAAATGGGTTGATCGATACATTTGCGTATATCTCAGCAAAGCAAGCATAAAAACAGATAACACTTGACACATAGTTAGAACACACACTTATCTCCGCTTGACACTATTTTTTAGATCTGAATTCCTTAACACAAACAAGAAGGGACCATCTCAAATGCGCTTTTATTTAGCAAAATCCGCAATAATATACCTTTGAAAACAACAAAGGATAAAGAACAATGGAGGGATTATAATTTAGTAAATTTTTGTGGGATGTAAAGCAATAATAGTGGGGATTTCAAGAGGAGCTGTTCATAAAATTTCCTCAAACCATTGAAATTATGTGACGATTACTTAAACAATTACATATACATGTATAGTAGCTCTAAAGATAACAGTAATAAGAGAGGTTGTGGCAGCCATCTTTGATTGATACATTCATGTATATCTTTATTTTGACTATCACAATATTCAAACACTTTGATTTAGGCATTTTTTATTATTTCTGATTAGAATTTGAAGGCACAGTAAGCTTTTATCTGGTAAATTTTATGATTTTAGCCATTTGTGGCCCTGTTCAAAATGATCTGCCGTCTGCGCATGCGCACATTTTCTGCAGGTTTCATGAGAATAAGTTCAGAAAATTAGTTAACTATCATATGGAATCTCCCAAACTGGTTAATTGCTTGGATTTTTCATAAATTGTTTGATTTTCCGCAATATTAGTGATTCGCTGACTGGGCATTTTTCAATGAAATTGGCTATTTGAAATACTGATATTTGTATACTTTTTATTCGATTGCCTCTCCTTACTTTTTCCTCCTATACTACATACATCAAATTACACAGGGATTTAAGTTATTGTCTTTTTATCATACTTACGCGGGGAAAAAATGGGATTTACCTGCTTCTGGTGTAATGTTATGCAATCTTCTTATCACATGTTTCATACAAATAATTTAAATTTCCCGCCAAATAACTGATTTAGTAGTGTCCCAAGTGTACTTACTTTGAGACAATGCTATGACATCATAGTTCACACTTATAAATCCAAAACTGTACTGAGATAAAGGTTGATACTTTGTATTGATCACATTATCCCTCAATAGAATCACTCATGCATCCCATACCATGATCACTTTCATTATTTACTGAATGCCCCTCGTAAGTTTATTCTAAACTCTAGTTTGTTAATAACACATATTTGAATTTCACACTGATTATCTACAATCATAGAAAAAAGGTGTTCGAACACTGACCCTAATTGCCATGCTTATTGGACCATAACAGGCACGCTATTTGAGTCACGTGAAAATCAAAACTTGTTTCTGGTAGCCTGAAGTATCCCCTTGCTCATATCCCTCCCCCTTCCCCACCGATCAATGTTGCGAGGCCCTGAGCTGATGGTGGGCAAATTGTGGGATTCAACATTGATCAGGGGGGAAGGGGGAATACTTTACATTACACCTACAAAGTGTTTGAACACTTTTTTCTAACATTGTAGGTGCAATTAAAGTTAAAATGATTTTCTTCAAATTTTTAATTTTAAAAATCATGTGTGATGAGTTTTATAAATGCCATTGTTTATTAAATTAGACTTATTAAATTTCTGAACACTTAGCTTGCCATACATGCGATTAATTTACTCCGCCTTAACCAGGGTTGTTCTTGGTAGTTGTGTGTGTGGGTTCGTGTCCCTTGTTTAATTTTATCTTACAAGTGTACAACATGAAAGACAGATGATTAAAATAAATGATGGACAAATATTTCAATGATGACGCTGCATTTGTCGTAATTGTCATCTAAAAGGTTAAACAGTGAGGATCTAACCGCTGCACTACCGACCGCCATCTTGCAAATTAAAAATTATGACAGTGTTTCTATTCTGTTTTCTATTTTCTTTTCAGCGGCGATCGTGATCATTTGCGATCTTCCGACTTGAATGGTGTTACATCCCTACTAAAATGTGTGCTATCTTCTCTTGTACACTTATGAAATATAAAGACAAATAAAATGTGTGCTATCTTCTCTTGTACACTTATGAAATATAAAGACAAATAAAATGTGTGCTATCTTCTCTTGTACACTTATGAAATATAAAGACAAATAAAATGTGTGCTATCTTCTCTTGTACACTTATGAAATATAAAGACAAATAAAATGTGTGCTATCTTCTCTTGTACACTTATGAAATATAAAGACAAATAAAATGTGTGCTATCTTCTCTTGTACACTTATGAAATATAAAGACAAATAAAATGTGTGCTATCTTCTCTTGTACACTTATGAAATATAAAGACAAATAAAATGTGTGATATCTTCTTTTGTACAATAATGAAATATAACTTAATGGAATTAATGGATGTTATTAATAGTTATTAATAGTTACTAATATAACTTAATGGAAATATAACTTAATATAATATGAGTTAATGGAATACCCACCCTTTATTTAGAAGGCAGTACTATAGAACAAATAATCAACAGTTTTTAACCATGCTTTTCTATATACAGGGTGAGTAAAAAAAAAGTGTACCCTAATTGAAAAAATTGAAAAAAATATTTTTGACCACAAAATCAAGGCAAACAAAACTTTAAATGATTGCGCCATTTCTTTGCTACCATCTGGAAAAAAAATCACGCTATTTGATGATACCGTTAAGTAAATATGACTATTTCTGTACAGGAGCTGTTTTTTCACCTAAAACACGGTTTTTAATTTCAAGCTTAACGAGCTTAATAATGTTTACTAGGATTATGATGTAAAGCATTACACATCTTGTTTATTAAAAGAATTTAAGTAGACAATACACTTGTTCAAAATTGTCTCCTAATAGATTAAAACAATAGACAGCTTTAATTAGAAATTACTTAACCTACTTGTTGTGTTAATAAATTTCCCTTTGGCACTTGCGTGAGGATCGATATTGTGTGCTCTTGAGCGTTTTAGGCTCTTTGTTTTGGCTGACCAATAAGCGCGTGTGTGGGCGTTTTGCCGTTTCAACCCACTCTCGTTTTGTGTGAGAGGCTTTTTTCCTCACAGTCTTTGGTCATTCGCTCCGTGTTTTCTGATGAGAAGCACGCTTTTATCAGCTCTGCAAATTTAAATTTTTAATTTAAATTTGTTTCTACAACGCTTTTACAACGCAATAAATAATGCCTGGGAGACGCGGCCGTGGTCGGGGTACCCAAACGTTCAGCTGCAGTTGCAAATCTTCAGCCCCAACCAGCTAGCCGTGAAACTACATCTCAAAGGCAGGCGTTGGTGAATTTGACTAGTCAAGTTAATAATAGTCATAATGGCGGTGAAAACAATTCTTCAAGTGCAACGAGTGCTTCAAACTCCCGCCTGAACTATAATAACAACAGATCGGCGGCAGCAAGTAACTCCATCGCTCAGCTCGGTACGTCGTCAAGCACTGGTATCGTTGTTACGAGTGCTGGTACTGGTAGTCATGGTAACGCCATTTCGTCAAGTTCGTCTATCCCTCGATCTAATCCAGGCTCGTCTACGGTGGTCGTTAATGACGGTGATGTAATGTAATCGTCGGCTCAGTTGCTCAAAACCCGGGACAAAACCAAGTGTCTCAAGTCATCACATCATCTTTGGGCAGTTTTCGGCAAGTTTTACCGGATCCACGTCCCGTGCATCAGTTTAGCGTCATCAGCAGCAGGTTCATTGAACTTTTTCGCCAATGGCGTCCCTGGTGACGGCAGCAGCCTTGTTTTTAATGGTGGGTCAACACCCGGTTTTCGCCAAGAATCTGCAGCTAATCAGAACTCTCAGTCAGATTGGAATGCCGGCGTGGTTTATTTTTCAATGGTGAGAGCTTTTATATATTTATATACTAACTAAATCTAACGTGGTGTTTAGATCTGTTAAATAATTGCCGTTTCGGGTGTCACACCCATTGTCTTTTAAAAAATTAAAAAATAAAAAATAAAATAAAAATAAAAATAATAAAGTTGTGTTTCGTGGTACATTGTTTAGTTTAGGATTTTTCCTCGCCGTTTTGATTTTATATTTATAAATCTTCCCGTTGATTTTAATGCGTTCAGAATCATAGTTCTATTGATAATCGTTGTATTGGTGTCCGTGGCATTTACGGCATTTTACAGACTGTTTATGTGTACGTGCAAAACACAAAACAAAAATACTCATGGGAGATCATTTAATCCCCACTTTGGCAATTACTCTTATTTTATCAATCTTCACATTTGGTTTATTGGCCATGTTAGCCGGTTATTGATTTGGTTGATAATTGGTTTATGCTATTCATAGATTAGTTGTTGGGTAGTCTCTGTAATCCATCTTTTGATTAGTTAATAACGTGTATATCGATCTTCACTTTGTATAGTTTGTCCATCATGTAGCGTTTACCGGGAGCGTTTAAAATGAAACGAAAAGTAGATGGGCGATTAACTCAATTGATTAGCGCGTTGGCTTATTTTGTCATACAATATTCTTTCCAACAGTATTAAAATGTTTTTTAAAGCATAGGGTTTATTTACTAGGATTATGATGTAAAGCATTACACATCTTGTTTATTAAAAGAATTTAAGTAGACAATACACTTGTTCAAAATTGTCTCCTAATAGATTAAAACAATAGACAGCTTTAAGGCCTATTTATGACACAATTACCACACTTTAATCATTTCATAACAAAGGAATTGATCCTTTCGCTGTCGGTATTGTAATTTTTTATTGGTCGTATCTTATGAAATATAATGGTCAAGATCTGTTCGGACGTTAAATTGGGCACTTTTATTCAAAACAGCGTAAAATAAGTTTCCCTCAACCAATCTAAACCAGATAAAATTCATATTAAAGCTAATTAATTTGTCTTTATACCGTAGTATATTGTTTTGAAAACAAACGAATACTTTTTCTAAAAAAAATCGCTGAAGTTGAGTACACTTTTTTTTTACTCACCCTGTAGATCCTTTCTTGGGAAGTTGTCAGTATAAATCACATTAGCTTTTTAAAAATTGACCTCCTCATACAAAACAAGTGTCTGTTTTTGTTTTGTTCTTTTGCATGGTTATTATTACATACTAAATAAGATATATTACATCCTGTTTACATTTTATATTAAAATAGTATGATTAAAATTTTATTCATCAATCAAGTATAGTAAAAGAATTATGTGACGCAAGGTATGGATGTTTTTAAGAGATTTTGGATAAATTGACACAAATGAATCAGAACACTATGATATCTACCATTTCCCGCCACAACAACAGCATCACAACCACAACCAGCACTTCCACACCACAACCATCACCACCACACCACATCCAGCCCCTCCACACCATAACCACAACCATCACACTACAACCACTACAATCACAACCACAACCAGCACCTCCACACCCATAACTAGCACCTCCACACCACAACTAGCACCTCCACACCACAACCACCACACCACAACCACTAAAACCACCACAATCATCATCACCACCACACTCACTAACCAGCCCCTACACACCTCAACCACAACCCCCATATCACAACCAACACAATCACCATCACTACCACAACCACAACAGCACTTCCACACCACAACCACTGCACCACAATCACAACCAGAACCTCCAAATCACAACCACCATACCACAATCACTATCACCACCACAATCACAACCAGTCCCTCCACACCACAACAACGACCTCCACACCACCAACAACAGCAACACCACCAGCAACACCAACTCCATCTCCACTTAAGCTGAGTAGGGGGTAAGGATTGTGACTGGGGCGTTTACCCCCATGCCCCTGTGACGCCATCATTGACAACACAATATAATTAACTTAGATAACTCCTCCTCCTCCCTTTCCCCTCCCCTCCCCTCCATTCTCCCTTCTCACTTTCCCCCTTCTCCCTCCGCTCCTCCCTCCATATCCTGCCCCCTCTTCTCTTCCCCATCTCTTCACCATTTTAACAAATAAATTGTGAGGTTAAATGGAAATGTTAAATGGTAGACTCATCCTTTCATTTGAGACTGAGATTAGGTATTAAATCAAGGCCCTATATCCATGGCATCAAATTTATCAAATTGTATTTTATTATTATAACTAGCAGTAAAAGTTCTCTCCTATGAGATTATACCCATGTTGACCAACATATTCACTTCATATGTGTAGTAAAAATAACTTTGTGTGGCACCCTGAAGGGTTTTGTGCAATGAAGTGTCAGACTCATCTTTATTTAAACCATTAATAGCCATCTTATAATCTGGTATTAGTTTAAAGACTCTGTCTGTGGATTTAATGAAGAAGTGAAGATATTGAAGTGGGAGGCTAAGGTTTTCTAACAAATTTGAATCCAAAATTGTGTATAACTATTTTTTTTCTCAGTAGTTCCCTATGTTGGATTTGATGCTTGAATCACTCCAAACTAGTAAAATATAGTAATATGTATGTTTTGATCCAGGTGAACACGTAGTGTGCTATTAGAAAAACGGAGAAACTCAAATATACGCTTTTTTACAAAAACCTAATTTTGAATTTAGAAAAGGAGAAATGGTAGTTCTAGCGTTAGATAGCACAGGAAAACTAATGTGGAATAGAATGTTAAATATCAATATAAAATATTCAAATTACAATTCTTTACCACCATACACAATATTTAACTATTTTTTTATAACCAAACCCTGTGTCCTAACCCATGTACAAATAGTTGTAATTGTGTCAATTTTGTTATCAAGGCACCCTTCAAGCATTCTTTGTAATTTGGTGTATACTGCATACACTCTCACAATGGCCTATTCATGTTTTTTACTAGAAAACCTATTCATACATTTTTTATCCCGGAACTAATTAATTTGATTAGATTTCTAATATTTTTTACTTAAACCGTATCGTTTGATCTGATCAAGTCATAAATATTGTTGAATCAACTGCCTCATCAAAATGTCATTGGTCAAAGTAAAAAATGCAACAGTCCTCTTTATATTAGTTATCCATAGTTTATATTACGAGCACAAGGGATTTAATTTTGTGAATTTCGCAAAATTATATGCCAGCTCAAATAGTAGTCATTTTAAATTCGCAAAATAAAGTATCCGCAAAATTATAGTGTATAACAGTATATGATTAGTTTTTTTTATAGATTTCAAAGTAGGGTCCAAATTTTAATCAGCCTCATGGCCTAGTGGGCTTAGCTTGCTCTGTTAAAAGTATTTGTAGCTTCAGGCATCGTCTGAGGTCGTGGGTTTGAGTCTCGGTCTGTATTTTTGAAATATTTATATAAAATATCGGATTTGGGATCATTTATTTGATTAGATTGTCCGTATCAATTTGATTAGATTCTAGTATATCCCCCTTGGATATACGGCATTCTAATCAAATTTGATAAGTTTCTAATCAAATTTGATAAGTATTCTAAGAAGTATAGTGTTCATCACACGAAGTGAGCATTGCAATCGTTTAAATCACTTTTGTATGCCAAAGTTTACTTGAATCATGTTTACTATCTACTGAAGATAGCATGCTTATCCAGTAACCATGCATATTTCAGACAGTTGTATGTTTTTCCCCCAAATTTGATTTGATTATGAAGTCTTTCTGTCTGTCACTGGGTTATTTTCCTTATGATCAATTTGGCTCAATTTATCTAGTAGTCTATTCATTCAATTTGACAATGCAAAATTGTTGTATAATATCCGTAACATAATATAGATTTATTTGTAACAAGTCTCCTCTCTCCTCTATCTGTCTTTCTTTCTCTCTGTGTCCTCCTTATGACAATGTTACAAATCTTACTTAATATATTAAAAAAATAGGATCCTTTTACTGGCCGGCAATATTGACACCTGTGAAGCCTGTGTGATTCCTACTGAACTACTAAACTCTAGAAATGGAAATAGATATTATCTAAGAACATCTTTATTTTGCTATTGGAATCAATAGTCTACAGTTTAAACGTTCCAGGAAAATTATCAATTGCTTTGAATGAGCATATTTTCACATTTTTTATACATTGAAAATTATCTAATTTTCTCAAATATACCAAATATTGTTAAGGGCGTTCCTATGGCTAGCAAAAAAAATTGATATTCAAGTATAAGGTAGAGCTGGTTGAGTACAACAAAAAAGTATTTTACTGGAGGTGAATCGGGTGCACGGTTCAACGGATAACCATTTGAAGTCATTTTGAATTCTTTTGTTTTGTATTGTTTTTCGGCCAACACAGGGCAGGTTTTTTCTTTTGGGTTTTATTGGGGTTTTTTACTCCATAGGTAAAATTTTTGATTTTTGGTTTTGCTAGGGGGTCAAAAAAACAATAAGAAACAAAACAATTGAACGCTTAAATTTTGCTTCATTTTTTACAATTAAATTGTCATATCTAGAAAATTGTACCTCCGATCAAGCTCAAATTTCAGATTATTGTGGAGCTCAGCAAGCTCTATTAAATAAAAAATTAACCATAGGAACAACCTTAACACTAGAACGCTATTTTATTAACAAATCAAGTATAAATTGTATTCAGTTTGACCTCAGCCTAAGTTGGGGGATTATATTTTGATCATTTTTCGAAAGATTATAGGGCAACCTATGAGTTCCTTGAATAAAAGCACACCCGCAACATGCATGTTATGTAATTTAATATGATTATATAGCGATATTGACGATTTATTCAGATGAAATCTGTATAAATCGCTTTTGCTCACGGCGCAGAGTCCCGTCCCTCTGTCAACTTGTGTCTCTGTTTCGCGCGTTTTCCTCGCCTGATTCCACAATAACAATAGATGGCCATTCCTTTTGTGTGCGTCCCTCCCTGCGTGCCTTGCGAGCAGCAATCAGTTTTCCTTACTGAGTCATAACCTCCGTTGTCGGCATCCGAATTGGACGTTCTTTCTTGGACATAAATTAATTTTTTATTATTTCTATTTCTACACGACCTGCGGTATTCTTCTGAGCTGCGTTGGTCGGATTCACATGATTGCTAGGAAATAATCCTTAGCTTCTGTAAATGGTACTACAAATTCGGTGAGAAATTTTCATTTTGTCCGTTAATTTATGTAGTTTTGTTTATTATACAGTCAATGGCGGTAGTCGTCTTTTCTAATCATCGGTACCCCTCACTTTTTTCTTCTTCACATGTTTATACGCCTACATGCCTTAAACTCGTGAAATATAATATTAATACATTAATTATAAAAATATAAATATCATTCATGTCGGTTACTTACATTTTAGGGGCTTTTCGGACTACTGTAACAGCCCACGCATTTTACATCATGGCTGTTTGTGTCTAGTATCCTCGGGTTTCACGTTGTTATTATATTCATCTTTGGGTATCCATCCATAGCCCAGTTTTATAAGGCTTGACACCCGTGCGAATAAACTTGCTCATTCATCGATAATTTGCTCATTGAATTGGACAATCTCCTTCACTTGGTTGTTCGCCATTAATTATAATTCACGGTATATAATAGGAGGGAGTGTATATTCTGGTTGACCTATCTATCTATTATACGCCTATGTGGCAGGGCTGTAAATAGTGTTGTTCACAACTTCAAGCGGTTTAAAATGGGAGTTTTTAATATTCAAATTTGCGTGATGTTCTACAACAGGCACCCGATTATTCTCAGTTTGGCGTCTTTCAATTAATTACATCACACCCTCTTTAATAACATAAAGGTCACGTGATACCGTGTTATTGATACACGTTCGATCTTTTGATCATGGCTGGGAGATCACATGGTTCTAGATGGTGTTCTCGCATGCCGCCGTCTGTCACGCTATTAAATGTTATCTGCTCTCCATACATTTATTGTTTGTTTATTTTTTTGGTTTTAAATGGATTGAGTCTCTGCACTTGATATCAATATCGATTAAGGCCTAATAATATTACGCCTCGTTACATCATAAGTTTACGCGCTCTTGCGTTGTTACTGTTAATATGGTACCGTCCTTATAAATAAAGATGAATAAATAAGTAAATAAATAAGTCAAATAAATAAATATATTATTAAATAAATGGATAAATAAATTAATTAATTGGTTGGTTGATCGATTGATTGGTTGATTGTTTGATGGTCGATTGATTGAATTGTCGATTGGTTGATTTGTCGATTGATTGATTGGTTGTAGTCAGTTGATTTGATTGATGATTGGTTGATTGTAGTTTGATTGATTGATTAGTTAATTTTGATTGATTGATGATTGTAGATTGATTGATTGATTGATTGATTGATTGATTGATTGATTGATTGATTGATTGATTGATTGATTGATTGATTGATTGATTGATTGATTGATTGATTGATTGATTGATTAATTGTAAATAGATGATCTGATCCGTTTCTCGCATTATTTATTTCAGATATAACCGGTAGCGTGTGTGCACAGGGTTGCGTATGTGGATGGGTACATCAATGCGAGACAGGATTAGTGCGTGAATTGGATGGTCCGCGAATTAGTTGTATTATTACAATTATGTCCAGCCCAGCTGATTACCAAATGTATACAAAAGACGTGGTGACATCAATTCATCAGACAAATGATCAACGTTACATAACGAAACGTATGATAGCCCGGAACACTGAAAAGGAACGCAAGACTATGAAAACTATCAGAGTCTATGTACAACACTTCCTGTCCCGTTTTGGCGGGGAAAGAATGTTCTCTCGCTTTCGGGATAGAACCATCAGTATCACGAATAAGAGGGTCAACACCAGGCCATAAGTACAAAATCCGTATCCATTGCGGTGGCTATGTGAAATGGCCGTACTGCAAGTTCCATCTTATTTGGTCGTTCAGCGACTTGCAAAATAATTGCAAATTACGTTTTTCTGACGGTTATTACGTCATTCTTACTACCGAAGAAGTCGTAGTTTTTCACTGTAGCTCAATCATTCGTGAATAAGGTCTAGAATAACTGGTTAAAGTCATGCGGGAATTATAACGCCCTATGTGGCTCCGTTGGACGTCTAGCCGGGACGTCTAGATCGAACGTATCGGATTTTACGAATTGACACTAGTCGGTATTTGGATACCAGAACTTTCGTCGTCGTGCGTGTGAGTAGATTGTGAAAAAGTAACGATTACATATTTAACATACGTCGATAATGTGCTTCACATATTAACAAAACTTATCATCATTGAATAGTTCCGACGATTAACTTGGGAAACCGCAATTTACCCAACGCAACAATATTTATAGATAGGGCCTACCGGACATCTATTTCAATGCAACCATATAGCTAATGGTCGTCTAGCTAAATTGTTATTCTCGCTCCTTGATTGTATGTGACAACAACCACAATAAAAAAAATTAAAAAAAAAAAAAAGGGGGGGGTTTGGCAAGTTTCCCCCTTTCGGCGCCCTTTCGTGTCAAACTTGTTTGGCATAGTTTCTTTTTTCTTTTGACAAACTAGTGAATAATGCATAGCTTCCATGTGTTTTGGGCTCACAAATCCTATAATAATTTTATATATAAATCATGTCACATCATTCCATGTAATTAGCCCTACCAATCATATGGATAAATTGATTTATTGAGAGGTGATTCTCCTGTCGCCGCCTAGCGCAAGGTCCAAGGGGCATTGTCGATAAGCTTGTCCTTATATCACCAACCATTGTTTTTTGTAAAATTCAGAAATCTTATATTGATAAATTGAATTATTTTGAATTGATATCAAACAATTGTTATTGTAAATGTCAGAAATTTTCTATTGATAAATTGAATTATTGAGAGGTGATTCTCCTGTCGCCGCCTAGCGCAAGGTCCAAGGGGCATTGTCGATAAGCTTGTCCTTATATCACCAACCATTGTTTTTTGTAAAATTCAGAAATCTGATATTGATAAATTGAATTATTTAGAATTGATATCAATCAGTTGTGTTGTAAAATTCAGAAATCTTATATCGGAATTTGATCCCTAGTGTGAGCGTGTCATAGCCCAGGGGTAGGAGTTCGTCGTCTAGCCTCCTCCAATTTCATTTCCACCAATTTCTTATATCGGAATTTGATCCCATAGTGCGGCCGTGTCTAGCCCAGGGGTAGGAGTTCGTCGTCTAGCCTTCTCCAAATTCATTTCCAACAATTGGTTATCTTAAGAGTTGATTCTGAAAAATGTGTGTAACACTAATGTGTTCTATTATTTTGGAAAAGTTTGATTGTTCAAATGAATAAAATGTTCTTCCTCTCGTTTGCTTTCGGAGGCAATAGCACACCTCTTGTCGTACCTTGCTTTTCCTCGATGTGTCTGTGGGCAATGACGATTTATTCAGATGAAATCTGTATAAATCGCTTTTGCTCACGGCGCAGAGTCCCGTCCCTCTGTCAACTTGTGTCTCTGTTTCGCGCGTTTTCCTCGCCTGATTCCACAATAACAATAGATGGCCATTCCTTTTGTGTGCGTCCCTCCCTGCGTGCCTTGCGAGCAGCAATCAGTTTTCCTTACTGAGTCATAACCTCCGTTGTCGGCATCCGAATTGGACGTTCTTTCTTGGACATAAATTAATTTTTTCCCACCCACCTCACCCCTCAGTTGTTTTACCGTACTTGCTTATTGCATGTCTTACATGTAGGCTTAGGCATAGTTTCTTTTTTCTTTTGACAAACTAGTGAATAATGCATAGCTTCCATGTGTTTTGGGCTCACAAATCCTATAATAATTTTATATATAAATCATGTCACATCATTCCATGTAATTAGCCCTACCAATCATATGGATAAATTGATTTATTGAGAGGTGATTCTCCTGTCGCCGCCTAGCGCAAGGTCCAAGGGGCATTGTCGATAAGCTTGTCCTTATATCACCAACCATTGTTTTTTGTAAAATTCAGAAATCTTATATTGATAAATTGAATTATTTTGAATTGATATCAAACAATTGTTATTGTAAATGTCAGAAATTTTCTATTGATAAATTGAATTATTGAGAGGTGATTCTCCTGTCGCCGCCTAGCGCAAGGTCCAAGGGGCATTGTCGATAAGCTTGTCCTTATATCACCAACCATTGTTTTTTGTAAAATTCAGAAATCTGATATTGATAAATTGAATTATTTAGAATTGATATCAATCAGTTGTGTTGTAAAATTCAGAAATCTTATATCGGAATTTGATCCCTAGTGTGAGCGTGTCATAGCCCAGGGGTAGGAGTTCGTCGTCTAGCCTCCTCCAATTTCATTTCCACCAATTTCTTATATCGGAATTTGATCCCATAGTGCGGCCGTGTCTAGCCCAGGGGTAGGAGTTCGTCGTCTAGCCTTCTCCAAATTCATTTCCAACAATTGGTTATCTTAAGAGTTGATTCTGAAAAATGTGTGTAACACTAATGTGTTCTATTATTTTGGAAAAGTTTGATTGTTCAAATGAATAAAATGTTCTTCCTCTCGTTTGCTTTCGGAGGCAATAGCACACCTCTTGTCGTACCTTGCTTTTCCTCGATGTGTCTGTGGGCAAAATAGGATATTTCTAGTCCCTTCATTGGATTGTCCCTCATCTAAGTGATGTTCACCATCAATTGTACAGCCATCGGTGGGTGGGCTTGTAAATACATTTTCATGATGTTTTACCTGGAGCCCTGATTAGAGTCATGCTAATCATAGATCAAAACACACTATGGATATTCTATCAAAATCATCAAGATAATATGTGACCAGTTACATCGAAAGAGAAGCTTATGTCTTTAAAAATGAAAAATTAGGTTTTATTTTCACACAAAGGTTAGTTTGTAAGCTTCAAAATGACACCTTTCTTGTTAGAATTGTTCAATACAATCAGATTTTATGTGAAATGAGGTGGAAAATCATTTTTAATTTCGATTGGTTCTTTTCATGCTTAATTTCATGAATATCTTTAGATGCATCATGCTAACACATAATACCTCTTTTGTTGTGACTGGTCACATATTGTATTATACAACAATGACAATATCCGGTTATTCAAGTACCTTTTCTGATAACTATACATCATCATTTCATAAATTGAAAGAGCGGTCAAGGCTATACAATGTAATTAAGTTATTATAATACAATAATACCAGGGCAATGATAATAATGCTTATACTACAGTCTCTCTCCTTTATGCAAGTACATTAGAGCAAATTACTGCAAGGCAACAATTTAAGGGTAGCACACCTCGAAATAATAGCTAGTCAAATTTAGACACCATTTTTACTCCTCATTTTGATTGATGCGCGTCGTTGCTTTAAACGATGAGATCTCAATGACTATAGTGATTTAGAAATTGAGTTTGGTGTCAAATTAAACCCAAGACAATACTTGAAGAACGTGGTCAAAATGATAGAGAGATTTCAACCATTTTATATTAATAAAATGTTAGGCCTACGATTATAGTGGAAACCCGACACATACAAAAGCCACGTTTTTAAATTACGACAGACGGGCTTAGTTCTCCGATTGTGGAAAATCTATCCATACTCCCCACATATTTTACGATTTTAATCGCAAGATCTTTATCAAAGCTACAATTTAAAACCATTTTTAATGAATTTCTATGTATAAATGTCTATTTATGTCCCCCGAAATATGACACATTGCACATACGGGTCACCTTGATTTTAGATTCTTTGATGATTTGAACCATTTTCTGTCAATAATATATTGAACTTTACACATAGAAAATCATTGAATGTGGTACTAAACTCGAGCTATTTTAATAAGCTATCGAATAAAATCGTAAAATATGTGGCGAGTATGGATAGATTTTCTACAATTGGGCATTTGCCCCCTCTATCGTCATTTTACAAGTTGAGTTTTTGCGTGACTTCAATCTTACTCCGTGAAATTAAGACTGAGATTTCTTAACAATAGGTTGTTAATATTGATTGTGATTGTTATATTATTAAATTGTATATTTTCAGCTTTAATTTGATACCAATCTCGGCTGCTAAATCAATTTAGTTACAGATATATCACTATTTCAATCACGCTATTTATAACTTATTATTGCGCAAGAAGAGTTGCCAGTTTTTAATCCGGGACATTTAGAGAACTGCTACCTTAAAGACACATTCAGTCATTTTGGGGGGCTATATGCTTTTAGTAATGCTTTTCTACATAGACACTCAAATCCAGGAGGAAAGAACCCAAAGTGGCAGCTTTTTGCAAGTAAATCACTTTGTTGATATAAATCTAGCCAGAATTTATTGCGCAACACCAGCAACCTGTCACAATATATCTGGCTTGTGCCGAATACTCACATCATGTTTCACGTTCATGTTGTATAGTAAAACGTACAGTAGGCACTACATGAATAATTCCACTATTCACTAATATACTTACTTATTATTTTTACTACGCTAAAACTATGATTATGCAAAAATGTGATTTATAAATATGTTGTGGGGACAAACGTGAACAACTGAACATGATTCAAAAACGTGAACGTGATTCAAAAAAGTAAACGTCATTCAACAATGTGAAAAGTGACATAAGTATTCTGCTCAAGCCTTATTTGTAGACCATTTGCAGCAGGTGGGCCACTGGATACCTGTCTCAATTGATCAATATACTTTAGCACAAACTAATTGACATCAGTGAACTCAATCTTGTATGAAACAGGTCGTTGCTTTCCAATAATTGTACCTTTCATTTGGAACAAATTACCCTCCTTACAATCATAAAACAACCAACTTCTAATTGAAGAAACAATTGCAAATTCATCTATCTGTACCCCAAAATATATATGTCTCATGTTTTTCATTGTTATAATTCTTGTTGCTGCTCATCAATCCAGTTTAAGAAGTGACTATAGCTCATGTAAAATGGTATCTTAATTATATTGAAATGATAATTGGAGACTTCTGATCCAAATGCTGTGTGCCAATGTTATAGACGTCATCAAGAAGCCTAACACATTTTCATTATTATTCCTTCAGTGAGTTTCTCTCAAGCTAATTAAATCTTCAAGATATTACACACCCATGAATGAAGTAGGGCAATTCATTAATCTCCAAACTGATTATGCTATTGTCCAAGCCTCATTTCAGGAGTAATTGATCACTTTTCCCCAGTAATTTGTAATGATATTGCAGTTATTAGTTTGAGTCAGGCTAGCTATTTGTCTCATTCCCATTGGGTGAGTTAGTTTGGTAACACAAATTAATTACAAAAATAATTGACAAAAAGACAAATATGAAGAAAGAGAAAAATCTCAAGGGTGCACATGTTTAGGTGTGATCTAGCACTGACCAATCTTTAATGAAAATAATAAAATAAACAAATATGTAATTAATTCAAAATAAATGCATAAATAAATAAATAATATCTTGGCCCTACTTATTAGATGATATAATTGTTTTGAAACATAGGCAGGGTTTCTCACCATGTTATGCAATAACATTGTGTTCCCTGCTCAGACTAAAAGAAACATGTTCTTCGTGTTTAAAAATCATGACATTTTGGTTAATTTTCAACAAATTTTCAACAACAAAAATTTTTTTCCCCCAAAAAATACAAATATTTTCAAAAATTTGTTCACAACTGTGTTGGTCGAGCCTGTAGACTGTTTGGGTTTTGTTTGTTGTCTTATTGCACAGATTTGGCAAAGGGCAAAGAGGGTGTTCAGCTGTACACAAGATAAGGCGGAAATAAAACACTAATGTTAAAAGTGTTCATTTACAATCTGAAAATGACTATGTTGAGATTAATATACCTGTTTATTCCAAATGATATGATGTACCAGCTGTTATGAGATATACTTGACAACCTCTGAATTGTTTGGATGAAACATCCAAACTAAAATAACATCGAAATGGCTTATTCCCTTATATCTATATCAAACATGAAATGTGAGACAACTACTTGGAGGAATATGTGTAAAGGAGAAAAATCAACAAACAAAGTATAATGTTAGTGTTGTAATTTGTTAGAGTGGCTGTTCACTAATAAAACTCTATTGTACATTTCACGGACATAAATTATGCTAATGAGCTCATTAAATGACGTCACTTTCAGATGATTGAAATACGTTGATTGAAATTCTAGGTCGAGTAAAATGATGTTCTTATTTGTTGTCTGTGAGCTTTTCTGATTTTTTTCCCGTATTGGAGTATTTTTTTATTGAAAATAGACAGTTCAAATTAAACGTTGGTTCCAAGTTCAACTGACAGCACATGTATTAAAGGCGACAGCAACGGCAATATGCAAGCAACATTTGAGAAAAAACGATGCCCGACTTTGCAAGAAAGTGTACGGGGAAGTGTACGGGTGAACATGACAAACCAAAACAGCCTAGTAAATAATCACCTCCGTGGCGCAATTGGTTAGCGCGTTCGGCTGTTAAACGAAAGGTTGGTGGTTCGAGTCCAGCCGGGTGCGTTGTTACTTTTTGCATTTAATGCAGATCGACAAATCACAGTAAATGAAATTCGCCAAGTGCTTGATGATGATACTGCTGCAACACTTGTTCACGCCTTAGTCACATCACGTCTTGACAATGGCAATGCTTTATTATATGGGATCACTGAACGAAATCTCAATAAACTTCAACGAGCTCAGAATGCTGCTGCACGAATGCTCACAAGGACTAGAAAATTTGATCACATTTCACCTGTTTTACAGCGTCTCCATTGGTTACCTATTCGGTATCGCATCCATTTCAAACTTCTTCTCCTAACCTGGAAAGCCCTACATGACATGGCACCTTCTTATATCAGCGATCTTCTCAATCCACATATTCCATCACGTCGCCTCAGATCGTCAGATAAACAGTTTCTCTCAGTTCCTCGGACACATTCTTCATATGGCGACCGGGCTTTCTATGCTTGTGCACCTAAACTGTGGAACTCACTTCCTTCAGAACTTCGATTTTGTGATTCACTTGATGGTTTCAAAAAGACTTTAAAAACTCATCTGTTTGAGATTGCTTATGATTTGACTGATTGACTTATGTAATTGTTTTTATATTTTAACTGTTTGTTTTTATTTGTTTTAATGTTTGCGCCTCGGAATAGGTTGTCTAGATAGATGGCGCATTATAAATGCATTATTATTATTATTATTATTATTATATTGACAAAATCACAGACCACTTACACAAAAATCGCATCTGCGCATGCTCCTGTCGTGATCGAAATCCACCACACAAGCAATGGGCGAGTTTTATAAGTACTGTTTGTTGCCACAGAGGAATTGAAAATGAATTGATAATTCCCACGCATGTGACGCTAGTTTGGAATATCTGAAGGCAGGTGATAGTTTGATGTCACTAAGATTGTCAAAATATTTTTAAGTTCCCTCAAGAAAAATAGCCATCAGCATGTGATATTAGAGAATAAAGGTATTGTTTTTAGACCGTACCTGTGTTATATTGTCTGACATAAATGCGGGCGGTAGTATTATTTAGTGGAAAAACGAACACATTTATGTCAGACAATATAATACGGATACAGTCTAAATAAATACCATTATTTTCATTCTTAAACAGTTATACTTTAGGCATTTATTTAATCAAAATTGTAACTTTAATTGCCCACATTTATCAACTTTTACCCCTGTTCCTGTAAGTATCGTATAACCAAAACATTCCATCCAATCCTGTGCGGTGAGTACACCTATTTGCGGCCTGATACGCCGCGTAAGCACGCAGGAAAATTGCAGTAGAAGCACTGGAGAAGTGAGCGTTATGGAAGAAAACTTTAGTAACCACGCAATGAGAGGTGGTTGGTCATGCTAATTTAATGCATCAAAGTTGTCTGATATGACACCTATTTCTCTGAGAAACAAAAAGAATTGCCAAAACATTCTTAGCTGTTGAAGAATGTTCATTCAGGTTATTACTTTAATGATTAAAACCCACCTTGTTCAACAGCTCATCAACGGTGTTTTAGGTAAGGGTTGTTAGTTTGACATTTTCCCCAAAAAACACTGTCTACTGTATTTCAAAATCACAAATTTTGAAGATAACATTTATTGCAAGTTTCACTCAAATTTTGTTTTTAAACGTAAATTATAAAGAAAGCAAGAAATGTAAAAAACAAACAAAATATGTGCAGACCAACATTTCCTTTGGTATAGGCTAATTTTAACTTTGTTTTTCAAAAATATTGAGATAAAACCCCCTGTCTATTGAAATGGTATTTCTAATTATGCAAGTATTATATGTTGATGAGTGGGTGTTTGTAATGTTACTTAGATTAATTGGCTGTGTGGGTGGTTCATAATATGGTATCGTATCAACTTATATGGTATCCTTGATAACCCGGGGCATTGTGGATAATAATGATCAGAGTTACTTTATTTTAATCAATTCCAAGTCGGCGAGAAATATTCTGTTTTTATCGCTCGGCGCACAAAAGTAACCCAAGCATATGCAAGCGATTATGGCCACATGCACACGGTTTTGGCCACACGCACACGTCACGCATGATGCACAGTGCGCTTGTTGCCTTCGTGCGCCCCCTCGTCCTTCTTTATTTTATTTATGCTTTAATTATTGAGGGTAAGATACTTCAGTGTCTTCTGTATTCATTCGCTGCTGTAATGAGGCTTTGCCAATTTGGAACTGAACAAACTATATTACTACCTGGGGAGGGGGTGGGGGAGGAATGCTACGAGACCATTCCCATTTCATCTATTCCTATTTTATGCTTTCCAAAAATGTGATTTAAAAGTTATTAGATTTTAATAATGTGCTTTACAAGCCCAATGTTTCATTTGGTGTTTCTATTCTATGATTAAAGTGCACAATAAATGCAGTCATATTCCAAGATCTGATTTGGATAAGGCCAAAAAAAAGAAAAAGAAGTTGACTTGCCCTTTCAGGGCCAGAGTCTGGGTCGGACGGTCAGATTTTTAAATCTTTTTAATTTTATTTTATTTTTAAAATTTTACAGGGAGATACTACACAAAAACACGTTTTTAAGAATTCTTTTGATTTTTTGTTGTTGATTTTTTTTGATTTTTTTATGATTTTTAAACAAGCAGATACTACTCAAAAACACGTTTTCATCTTTCTTTATTGTTGTGTGCTTCTTTCAAAAAAATTTAACTTTAAAAAAAAAAAAAAAATAGCGACCCTAGATTTCCGAAAATTCGGGTCGGTCGGAAAGGGCAAGTAAACTTTTTTTTGTTTTTTGGCCTAACTGTAGTGGATCTAAACTAATGATAAAAAACCTTACTCCATATTTACCCACAGAGCAGTAAAACAGTATACAAACGTTTAGGTGGTATACCACTTTTGGAGTAATTCTCTCACTTTTAGCCTGTAAAATTTCTTATAGATCTAAAAAAGTGCAGGGGTAATGCAAAGAATATTGTTTTTCTCCCAATATCAATATCTCAATTTTGATGGAGAAAGTGAATTTGATTGGGTTTCAACATTGATTGGTGGAGGCGAGGAGTGATATGAGTTAGTAGATAGTTCAAGCCCTCCCTACAGCACTTTGAAACTGGTCCATTAATGTGGAATATAAGCGGATAAATGAACTTGTGTTCTAACACCAATTTTCCTGAATTGTCTGGATACATTTTTTTAAAAATCATTTGATTTTACATTTTTGCCACAACTTTTTTCTTTTAAGTCTTGTATAATCAAATTTTCAGTAAATAGAGATTATATGCATCTGGGAAGGTCAAAGGCAGAAAGGGGAAGGACGAAATGGGAAATTTGATTTGATATATTGCCACGTTACCGACATGACCAGTTTTTGTTCATTATTTTTCTTTTTTCATTTTCCCCCCTAATTTTCATTAATTAATGTGGGATATTAGCGTAGAAATGAACTCGTGAAAGGGGAAGGACGAAATGGGAATTGACCTTTATATTTGATTTGATATATTGCCACGTTACCGACATGACCAGTTTTTTTCACTATTTTTCTTTTTTCATTTTTTCCCCTAATTTTCATTAATTAATGTGGGATATTAGCGTAGAAATGAACTCGTGAAAGGGGAAGGACGAAATGGGAATTGACCTTTATATTTGATTTGATATATTGCCACGTTACCGACATGACCAGTTTCTTCTCACCCTTGTGCAATGGATGCATAACTGCCCATTTACAAAGGTATAGATTTCTCTCAACACTCTGTCTTTGTATCATCATTAACATTTACGTTACTGATATCTGATATATAGAAATAGGCTTTCAAGTTCACTGTTGACAGAGTTTTATAAAGTGTAGCTATCAAGTTGGATGCCTTTGTAGGATACATCCACAGCAGCCTCCTCGATGATCTTCCCGCATCGCATAGCATTTCGGACTGCACCATTCTTAAACATAGAACCATGATAGAACTTGCGAACATTTGCACTCAGGTCTCAACATCTTTAGTGCACATAATACTGGAGCGCTTAGTGATTGAAAAGCACCTGCAAGAAGCTAGTGTCCTAATGAACAATTCACATTGTTTAAAACGCTAATCGCTCCATTATTTTAATTTGAGTGTGGGGATCAGCAACGGGTAAGAAATCAAACTCCATACTAAATACATTTTGATCAACGACTTTGCCTTAACAGTTAATCTAGTGTAGTGTAGCCAGGCCTGTAAGCAGGATTTTTTTAGGGGGGGGGCGGTATTTTCTGGAAAAGGTACATTGGTACCCCAAAAATCGTAAAAGGTTGCCCCACATTTTTTTAGTCATATCAGGAAATGTTGAGAGCGAGGGGGGGGGGGGGGGGGGGGGGGGGGGTTAGGACATGTTTTAGTCCATAATTGCCTGAAAAAATGCTTTACAAAATGGGAAATGGGGTGTTTTCCGAAAATTTGGGTGGTGGGGGGCGTTTTCACAAAAAAGGTACATTAGTACCAAAAACAGGTATATTTGTACTAAAAAAAGGTACATTGGTACAAAAAAACGTACATTGGTACCAAAGAAAAATGTACATTTGTACAAAACAAAGGACTTTTTTCAGATTTGGGGGTGGGGGGGGGGGCGTCCACCCCCCCCCCTTTATTACGAGCCTGAGTGTAGCACAGTGACCACACTCTAGGGCTCCCACAAAAGAATACCGGGTTCAATTCCACGACAAACCATAACATTATTATTGCTGTTTTTGTAACATAAACGTTTCAGCAGCGCTCATAGTTCACCTCGCCAGATGGGGGCTGCCACAAGAACAGAGAAAAGCCCTATTTTGGGATATTATGAGTATTATGGGATAAACTTTTACACTGCTGTGGAATATATCTGAAATAATAGTTATACTAAAAATAGACTGAAAAGACCCCAATTGATTTTGCTAAGAATATCTGTTGATATCAAGCCAGCCACCAAATTAAATAAAGTAAAAAGTGATGGGTGGGAGCAAAAAACAGTTGTATACTGATTTACTGTTCTATGCAAAACAAGGTTGAAAAGTAATAGTGTCTTTTAGGAATTTCCACATGTCAATTGATGTTTTTGTATGTACGGAATCAAAATGTCCCACCATAACATGTATAATTCTTTATCCACATCTTTCCTGAGGTTCAAATGTCAGACTCCCAGGGTTGTCTCCACGCCGGTCGGTGCCGGTCGGGTGTAGCCGGCACTCACGCTGGCCGACCGGCACTAAATGGATAAAATCATTAAACTGCCTCATAAAATAAGAAATTATGTGGCAGGAACCCCCAAATAGGCCAAATTGCATTACAAAAAACCTAAAAAAAACCCTAAGCAGGCCCCTGGACCCCGCGCCGTGATCCGCTCGCCATCAGTAAAATTAGCCGGCACTCAAATTGCCCTGGAGACAACCCTGCAGACTCCTATATTATACTGCTTAATTGGACAGTTGGCCATCAACAATAAGTTAGTTTTAATACAGTTTTACCGTTTCCTTTAGTTGAACACAATTTCTTTCTCATGAATGATATATAATAATCTTATAGCACCAGGGAGACAAAATAATTCCCTACAGTCTTTCTTACAGTGTCAGTGACTGGTTAATTACATGATATAATCACTTGATCCACAAATTGCAAGTGTCTTTATACCTTGTAGATATCTTTGTACTTGAGTAATCCAGTCCTTCTCTCTGCGTGGTTTAATAAATAATCCATCATATTTGTAACCAATTAAGATAGGCTTAAGAGGCTGATTGTTGGCTTTGTAGGGTTTATGAGGTTAATTGCAAGTGGTACTAGGTTTCATAGCCTTTAACTCGCAGTCGTCTTCAGTAGATAGCACTATATTGCAAAGATGGCAATATAGGTTTCAACTTCACTAAAATAGTACTTACATGTAATCATATCCCTTTTGGTTCATTTATCATTTATTCAAAATGTCCATTAACTTGTCAGAAGCATGTATAGGATTTGTTTATATATTTCTTGTTGTTGAAATAATGTGTGCTAGACCTGGGGCAATCAGGAAATTGTGCAGTTCGGCTTTTTGCGTCAGATACTATAAAACATTTATTTTTAGATTTGATGAGCTTTGTAATAAAAACTGTTCTTTCTATGTCAGGCTGGCTGTGATTTTCCCACGCAGAAAATTACAGAAAGAACAAAAAATATTGCTGTAAAAAGGCTATAGTGTGTATGAACTGATATATACATATTGTAGGGCTTGGGGGAGTGGGAGGGGGAGTTCAAAAGGAATTGTTTATAAATTCCACACCAGCACAGGTTCTTGCCTAATTTAGTTAGAATATGTATCAGTTTTTAAATTTTTGTTTATTTATTTGTTGGCTGGAAGGTATTTAAAATTCCTTGATTTATATCCATACATTATAATGTGTGTCAAGGCTTGATTCGCTCAAGAAGAGTTTTATTTATAAGTTGTTTAGTAAAAAGAATCAATACCATAATTTAAGTAATCGACCAAAATTGTGATTATTAATTCAAGAATAGCTAAATGACCAGCGCTTCCTATATTTATGTGCTTTGAGTATTTTTATATTCTCTGTACACAACATGTCATGTCTATCAAAAAAACCTTAATGGAATAAGCAACCTTTTGTAAAATAATCAATTGGATTAGTGATTCTAATAGATGTTAGATGAGATAGTGAATGATATTCTATATAAATGTGTGAAAGACCCTTCATTCTGAAACAGTTTACATCCATGATTGTACTTTGGGAGGGGGGGGGGGGGATTTTCTCTCCCTTCCTTGCCCACCGCCAATGCCATCCCCAAATGAAATGACAAACTCTATGTTTATTAACAAAAAGTAGTTGGTTTTGCCCCCTTCTCCCTCCGATCGCTTGCATTCACTTGCATCAATTACCTTTTAATAAAAATAATGAGTAGTTTCAATTTGGGCGGACAACTTGCAAATCCTAGCTAAGAACCTGATCAGAGGGCTGGAAAAGTCATTGAATACTTGTCGTAAATGTCATGGAAAGTCATGGAATTATGGAAGTAAAAAGGTGTACAAACCCTGGTATGGTATTTGGTGCAGTGGTGTAAATGTGATGTTGTATGTATCATGTAAATTAAAGAATAACTTTTTTCCATCATACTATAATTTGCCGTATGTTGTATGTATGTATGTATGTATCCATAAAAGGCTCTCTCAGTTTGCAACTAAACGCCGTAAACTTTGCACTGATAAAAGATGATTATAATGTGAGTGTTATAAACTATAAATGGCTGAAAACCGTACAGAATTGACCGAGATATGAGTAAAAAACCATGAAAATCCATGGATACGGGCCGTGTTTGTTTTGTTTATCTTCATGCGTATTGCAACTATGCATTCGGCGCCTAACACATAACGCATCGTTGTGCGCCGTGCAAAATAAACGCTCGCACGCACTACACCCACGCGCGCACGCCTACACACGCGAGCGGGCAAATATTGGCGAAATACGCTGCGCTACGGGAGTTAGTTAATTTAGGCCTTAAATGTTTATAAGCACAGGGCGGGCGGTAGCGGCGGGGCGGGGACGGCGGGCAAGAGACGGCAGGGGAAGGCCCCGGGGACTGGGGGGGGGGGGCGACTGGGGAGGCCATGAAGTAATGAGGTTTGGGAGGCAAGGGGTTACTGAAGAACGCTACAGGAGTTGGTTAATTTAGGCCTTGACGGTTTAGATCGCACAGTACGGGGCGGGCGGGTGAGGGGAGGCCCGAAGTAATGAGGTTTGGGAGGCAGGGAGTTAATGAAGAAATGTGATACTAAAGTGCGTAACACTAACAGGGAGAGTCACGAAGTGGAAGGAAATAGTGTGGTTAAAAGTATAAACCAGGGGACACAGCTTGGGGAGATGGTTAAGGTTTAGGCCTTGGGTGTTGAGATAACCACGGTGCGGGGGCGGCAATTTCAGGTAAGGAAATAGGCCTATGCATTATATGTATTCTTACCAATTTCGAGACAAATTTTCCGATATAGCTACTTATGTGTTATTTCACCGGGGTTCTGTCTGATAGGGCGCTACTTACTAGCGGGAGCCCGTTCGAACGGGCGTCCCGCTAGTTAAAGTAATACATGAAGTGGATAACATGCTCTAGGAGCATAGAAATGGGTCAAAAACTCAAACAAATGCATCAATACACTTAGAAATGGAAAGTGACCTACAGTGAAATGATAGCAGGATTTGTTCATGCCTCCTCCTTAGGATGTTTCATCTTATTCAGTTGTGTCTAAATGATTAATTGTTGATTGAGTGAGGGCAAGTGGGTTTTTACTTCTAGCAAACATCTCAAAACTTGGGTTATGAATATGTATCTCTAAACAAAATATTGGACTGAAACATCCTTTACACCTTGGGTGTCATCAACTATGTTCAATTTTTATTGTAGAATGTGTCTATAATCATTTTTAAAATAGCACATTTCCCAATCAAATTGTTTGGATTCTTTATGGGTAGAGTCAAGTGGGGATGTGTATGGGCATTAGGCCAAAAAAAAAAAGTTGACTTGCCCTTTCAGGGCCAGAGTGTGGGTCGGACGGTCGGGTTTTTTTTAATGATTTTTTTAAAAAAAATTATTTTAAATTGAGCAAGCAGATACCACTCAAAAACACGTTTTCATTTTTCTTTATTGTTATGTGCTTCTTTCAAAAAAAAATTCAATTTTTATTTTTTGAAAAAGAAAAAAAAAATAGCTCCCTAGATTTCCGGAAATTCGGGTCGGTCGGAAAGGGCAAGTCAACTTCTTTTTTTTGTTGGCCTTAAGGGCCATGGCTTGTAGTAATTACAATTATGATATCTGCCCTCAGCACAAATGGAAAGTGACCTACATCAAGATGATTTGTTTCCTGCCTCCGCCTCCACCTTGTGATCTTTACTCTGATTCAGTTGCATCTAAATGATTACTTGTTGATTGAGTTAGGGCAAGTATTTCTTGTTATCTCAACCGAAAGACGTATGGGGAAAAATAAGATATGACATTTTGTAAAGGGCTGAACACACAAGTCATCCCGTACCTGAAATGTAAGTTGGGCCATAATACCACTGTACCATGGATGTTATTAATTTTCTTCTTTCTTTTTTCAATTATCCTTGTAAAATCCAGCTGCATATGTATGATTATTTTTAAATGAAAATAATCAATAATTGGTATTTTTGTGGGGTGGGATAGGGAGTGGTTACAATATAAAATGTGCAATTTACACAACAAAATGTGGTCTGTAGCAACTTCAAATGTAGATGTATCAATCACAAAGATCCACTGAAAATCTAGTTTTCTATATTTTATTCAATTTCAAAGACCACAAATATTGAATAAGAATGGTTTTAAACAGCAGCTGCTCTATAAGATTGTAACTTTTGTATATTTCCCTTTTGTTTTTTATTGTGTATTAAGACTTTTTATACACAGTAATTGAGGCTGAAATTAGCAAGGTGTGTGAAATCAGTCAAATAGCTTTATTTTATTTCTATAGTACCAGATATGTGGGTGTGTGTACATTAACAATCAACACACAGGACATCCCCTGTTTATTTAGAATAGATAAAGATCAGCAATTGAAGAAAGCCACTTGGTTGCTGTATATAGATGATTATTTTGAAAATGCTATTTGTAAGCAACTCTCCAGGGATGTACTTGAAGACTACAAGTGATTTGTTTTGATGAAAGAGTCATATTTATTCACCTCTAGAATATAATGGCTGCTAGAATGTTTTGATAAGACTTGCTAGCTATCTACTGAAGACAGCTTGATATGACACTAATATCTGCCTGCTATCTACTAAAGACAGCATTAATATGACACATATACTTACCTAGCTATCTACTGAAGACAGCATAATATGACACAGTTAATTGCCTGCTATCTATTGAAGACAGCATAACATGACAATTGCCTGCTATCTACTAAAGACAGTACAATATGATAATGATACTTGCCTGCTATCTACTGAAGACAGCATAATATGACACAGTTACTTGCCTAGCTATCTACTGAAGACAGCATAATATGACACTGATACTTGCCTGCTATCTACTGAAGACAGCATAATATGACACCAATACTTGCCTGCTATCTACTGAAGACAGTATAATATGACACTGATACTTGCCTGCTATCTACTAAAGACAGCATAATATGACAATTGCCTGCTATCTACCGAAGACAGCATAATATGACACCAATACTTGCCTACTATCTACTGAAGACAGCATAATATAACACCAATACTTGCCTGCTATCTACTGAAGACAGTGTAATATAACACCAATACTTGCCTGCTATCTACTGAAGACAGTATAATATGACACTAATACTTGCCTACTATCTACTGAAGACAGCATAATATGACACCAATACTTGCCTGCTATCTACTGAAGACAGCATAATATGACACCAATACTTGCCTACTATCTACTGAAGACAGCATAATATGACACCAATACTTGCCTGCTATCTACTGAAGACAGCATAATATGACACCAATACTTGCCTGCTATCTACTGAAGACAGTGTAATATAACACCAATACTTGCCTGCTATCTACTGAAGACAGTATAATATATCTACTGAATACAGCATAATATAACACCAATACTTGCCTGCTATCTACTAAAGACAGTATAATATGACACCAATACTTGCCTACTATCATATTCAGCGCTTTGAGTTTAGATCTCACTAAAGTAAAGCGCTCTATAAGTGTTTGTTATTATTATTATCTACTGAATACAGTATAATATAACACCAATACTTGCCTGCTATCTACTGAAGACAGTATAATATAACACCAATGCTTGCCTGCTATCTACTGAAGACAGTATAATATTACACCAATACTTGCCTGCTATCTACTGAAGACAGTATAATATTACACCAATACTTGCCTGCTATCTACTGAAGACAGTATAATATAACACCAATACTTGCCTGCTATCTACTGAAGACAGTATAATATGACACTAATACGTGCCTGCTATCTACTGAAGACAGTATAATATAACACCAATACTTGCCTGCTATCTACTGAAGACAGCATAATATAACACCAATACTTGCCTGCTATCTACTAAAGACAGTATAATATGACACTAATACTTGCCTACTATCTACAGAATACAGCATAATATGACACCAATAGGGGAAGGTCGGGTAATGGCGGACACCTTTTGTCAGAGAGGTATAACACACATATAATACGTCATATAACAATAAAAATCATGTAAACACAAAGCACTGTGATGGTTCTACCTTTTATCAAGTTTTTATCAACTCATCATTTTGAAATTCGAAGCTACGACGCAATAAAAAAAATGGCGTCGTCCGGCATTACCCCACACTCTGGGGGTAATCCCGGACCGTATTTTTCAATGGCAGCCCTCTTTTTATTGGAATACAGTATTTCAATGGGAGTTAAAAAATACCATTTTTAAAAGTGTAGCAGAAATCAAAGAACAATGTCACATATTTATATGGTCAACAACTATTACCGATTTATGATGTTAAATTGACCACGCCCATATTGGTTACCATGGAAACGGTACATGTCCGGGATTACCCCAATCCATGTACAATGTATGGGCACATCCTCTCTTATTATTATGCTCATCATTGTGACTCCGAATTCATTTCTTTTTTATCAGAAGGTATCATACATTAAATAAAAAAATAATAAGACTTTGTTTTCCTTGATGTAGAAATACCAGTTTCAAAGAGAAAGTAATGCACCAAAATATCAACTTGCCCAAAAAGTGATTTTTGTAATTCTCGCGAGAATTTGCGAGACAACCATCCCATTTAGGTTTTGTGTGATTTCAATGGAGAGGCAACTTACATCATAGGGTGGCAAAATACCACCTTCTTTCACCTGCCTTTAGATACAGCCCTGTCCGCGATTACCCCGCGTCCGCCATTACCCCACCTTCCCCTACTTGCCTGCTTTCACTAAAGACAGCATAATATGACGCTGATACTTGCCTGCTATCTCCTGAAGACAGCATAATATGACACTAATACTTGCCTAGCTATCTACTAAAGACAGCATAATATAACACCAATACTTGCCTGCTATCTACTGAAGACAGCATAATATAACACCAATACTTGCCTGCTATCTACTGAAGACAGTATAATATGACACTAATACTTGCCTACTATCTACTGAATACAGCATAATATGACACCAATACTTGCCTGCTATCTACTAAAGACAGCATAATATGACGCTGATACTTGCCTGCTATCTACTGAAGACAGCATAATATGACAATTGCCTACTATCGACTAAAGACAGTTACAACATGGTTTGAGGGAAAGTAGTGCAAACTACTGGTCCCGCGGTGTTGGATGACTAGTGACTACCTCCCGACGCGGAGCGGAGGGAGTTAGTCACCAGTCATCCAATACCAAGGGCCAGTAGTTTGCACTTCTTTCCCGAAAGAAACCATTGTTTTATTACACCTCATACATATTTCATTGTCTAAACTAAATTAAAAATCGAAGAAAAAATTCTTACGTTGCTCCCGCGTAGGCTCGTAGTCGTAGGCCTATGCCTGCCTACCTACAGTACACACAGCAAGCCAAGAAGCGGCGGACTCAATTTCCCTGGCAGAAGAACTATATCATTTAAACCCGTTTCCTAGTTCTTCACAATCATTGCTGCAGACCTTCTAGTAGGAGCCCCAGACCTCCAAAATCGGCTTAGAAATGTTTTGACCCCTGACCTCGGAACATACTCCTGTAATTAAGGTTTTTAGATAGGTACAACCCTTGAGAACAATGATTAAGTGTCCTGCCAAATATTTTCTCTTGCAAACTCTAGTTATACCAAGAACGAAATGGCCACCTATTTCACTATAAATTAGAATCTGTGAAATTTTTTAAAATTCAGTGAATAAACAATGTATCCTATTTCAGCTTCTAAGAATGGTTTCATAAATAAATTCAGTATGAAAGTGAAGCCATTATTACTCACTACCATTGTATGTCAAATTCCATAAGGTAAAGGGTCACCTGTAGCACTACATCTAACTGAACACATTTATTACATGATGTTCGATTTACAGTTTCTGAAACATTAAATACACATTTTTTCAGAAGTAATAGACTTGTTGTATATATATTTTTTTCATAGATAGTAAATGTAAGGTGTCTAGGCATTGTGTATACCAATCAAGAATAAAATAACTACCATCCATCCCTCTCTTCTTAATACCCTATTAAATTGAGATAATATGTAACCGAGTGGTCTCACTCTTAAAGACTGTCAGAAAAGTAGATCTGTCCATGGACTGAAACATGTGCCTGATTGCCAGAAAGAAAATCATCCCCTGGGAAATTGCATACCCTCTATCATTTGTGCCAGCTGGGCAAAACACGGCTACAGGGAGGGAAAAATAATCCTACGCCAATATCGTGGTCAAAGTATCACGAGATAATTCATGAATCTGAGGGCGTTGAAACTCGCAGGTTATGGGACATTCTTTCCTCAATCACCTACAAATCCAGACGTTTTGTAAAAGAACTTGTTGATTATTTAATCAAGGTATCTCACAAACTTTAGCAAAATGTATGCGTTGTTACATGTGATCAGGCATTATATGAAATTGTTCTTGGTCTTCAGAAGAAGCAACAAGAGAATTTATACCAAATGTCATTCTCAGACTTGGAGGTTTTCATATTGCTATAAATATATTCGGTGCAGTTGGATATCTGTTTAAAAACTCTGGCCTGGAAGACATCCTTGTAGGCGCAAATGTATGTTTGGCTGGCACAGCAAACAAGCTTATGTCAAGAAAGGATTAATACGCCATGCTTGCTCAGAGACCATTCTCTCATAGAATCTGCAATGTTTGCTTTGCAATGGGATGATTATGAAGAATGGCTTGTCAAGGAACGAGATGCTCCTGACTATTTATCATTGTTGTCAAGGTAAATGGGTGTGCTGCGAGAGGCAATTGCAAGTGGCGATTCAGAGAAGGCAAACACTACAGTATTTGAAAAAGACAAATCCCTGGATGAGGTAGAGAAGCTGATGGCAAACTTCAAAGAAGAGAAGTGCAAATCAACAGCAAGTCCATGGATATGATGCGTGTGTTTAAGAGCTTTGTATGCTGAAAGAGCTTAGGTTTGGCAAGGTCACCTGTATTCGTCAAGGCAAATGCTTCCATTACGTCTCCTACATTATCTAGCAGCAATAGATTGTTTGCCCGATGCTGCAGAACAAGAGTTCAGCAATGGGAATTTCACCATCAGACAGAAGAACAAGGTTTTCAATGGCGTGTTGTCTGATATGGCTCTTGAACAGACATACAACAAGGAGGCGAAAACCCTCTACAATGGAGAAATACCTTCAAGCAATGTCTGCATTGGCACTTGTATCGAGACAAACCAAGGAAATGGCCCATATAAAGAGTGACGATTCATCAAAGCATGAAACAAGTTCCGCTGCTAAGGATGACAGTGCGATATGTGAAATCCTGCAACTAATCAAATCCAAGTTGATCAATCCCTTTAAATCCTAACGCCAAGTGTCAGTGTCATTTTATCTTGTTCAGCCTGTTCAGGCTAGACAGAGCTTACGTTCATCCGCATGAGAGCCTCAAATATGAAGAAAGACAGCGAAGGGGAAAATGTATGACATAAACAAAAGCTCTATGATAAACTAGTTATAACCTTGTCATACCACAGTGGAAAGGATGTGTAGCAAACTCTGTCAATAAAGAGAATCTTCTCCAATATCTCTGTACTACATGGACAAAACAACATGCAACATTACCTGATAACAGTGGTGTCATGCTAGGATCGTCAGGACCAGCTACTCCTTTTCTCCAAGTCTTTGCAAAGTCTTCCAAATAATGTCATGTCTACTACACGAGGAGGTAGATACACGAATATTTGCCCACGTAAAGTATTGTGTCGAAACCTTAGGACGAGTTGTCATCGAAGCCACTGATTCCGACATTATTATTTACTTTAGCACAAGGATCACTGGTCTTTCAGAGCTCTGAATACATAAGGCAAATACAAACGTTTACTTGCCTTGTCACACCATTGCCGGCAATCTAGAACCCAAGTATATAGCCCACACATTACATCAATTCCTCTGAAAGCATACAAAGTGGTTGTGATACCGTTTCTTATCCTTTTCGTAAGCGAAGTGCACTTAAAGCAGCCTTGGAAAGTGCACATTCTCTCGCCCCGCTTGTGGAGTATGGAACACCAGGCCTATCTTTAAAGTAGATGAAGTGATCTTCGATGCAACCCGCTTTTTTTCATTATACAACAGCAACGGTAACAATCATAATTCACTGGATAGAGAACGTGCCCAAATGTTTGCAACAAGGAATGGTGATATTCGTACACTTCCACCAACTGTTGCATGTTCTTGGTAGTCTCCATCAACTTGTTATCTGGAAGCGAGCTGATGCAGAAGAGAGTCCGCAACTACCAAACCCATGCTCTTTTGGCAGGAAAGTCAAGAATGATTGTTTAGTAGCAACGCCAATGATGAAACCTTCCAAACCTGAGTCACGGACAGTAAAACACAAACTCAAATGCAATTGCCCTAAGGGCAAATGTCTCTGAGGGTGCGTGTGTGCAAAAGTTAATGTAAAGTACTATTTCATGCTGGTGTCGGGGAGATCCTAGGAATGTCATAGAATTCCTGCAGTTATAATTACAGATATTGAATATATAGTCAAAGATGATCTTTGTATCTCCATATTTTAGACAATGTTAACATCTGGTTGAGAATATCTTCCTAAATGATTCCTCTTAATGATCTTCCTAGTGCTACAATAATGTATCAGCACCATGTATATTTTGATTACTGATGTTGTTTATATGTATATGTAAAACATTGAAACTGTACACAAATCCTGCATCCCGTTAGACTATTCGAACCTATCAGGGGTTAAGTGTAACTGTTAAGTCTATGTTATTGAGTAAAGATCTTAGTGTGTTTTTGGAAATGTGGATAGTTTTCCATTTACCCTATTGTCAGACAACAATTTGGCAGTCGTAAAGAGTCTTAAGAAATGTCCAAAATTAAACGAGCCAAACGTTAATAACAATATGAATAGCGTATTCATATGTTTTTTTAAGAATGTCTTAAGATACACCTGGAGGAGGTGTAAATGACGTTAAAGGTCACATACATGTACATGAGGATTATGTGTTTATGAATGATTGGTAATATGAGTTGAACATAACTATGGTATCCTTATGCTATTATTATAAAATGATATGAACCTTATACATACATAAACTGTATTGGTAATCTTAATACCAAAAAAATGTCTACATTTTGTTTGGTCTGTATTTTTAGTGTGATGTTATTACTCTCATTTGACCCTGACCTTGATATAAAACCCCAGACAATGTTCCCTAGTTTTGGAGTATGTACCATTTTTCAAAATATGATATGACGTCAGATAGTTTTCCCGCTTGATACAGTAGATATGACGCATAGTATTACCCCTACCCCTATGATGTGTATTAATATGCTGAAATTCGTCTTCCAAAAGGGTGGTGTAATGATGATGAAATATTCGGATTTCGCAAGAGTTAAACAGGAGCAGGACACTATATTATTGTTAACTAGGTGTATCCCTACCAGAAAATAATAAAATGAGGAGTATGTTAGGAGGTCAGGGGTCAACCCCTCAATTTGAGGTCTGGGGCTCCTACTATTCATGAATTTTGATGCAGCATAATTATCCAAAAGAAGCCTAAAATATGCGTCTGTTTAGTTCATGAATTTCTTCGGCAGATGTTTTGCAGACGACGCCATGTTTGTTGTTGTCAAGCAGCCTCATACTTGGCGTCACCATTTAACATGTACGTAATATTCATAGGCTCTAGTATTGATTCGGGTGACGGTGTTGATCAGCGGGAAGTAGTTCAAAACTATCGCATGTTTGGTAGTACAACAAACCTAAACAAACATTTGATAGGTATTTTTATTTATCCGACTAGGTTAAAATGAACCAATCAAAAAAGAGTATACCCTTATAAATATGTATGAGGTGTAATAATATAATATGATGCTGATACTTGCCTGCTATCTACTAAAGACAGCATAAAATGACAATTGCCTGCTATCGACTAAAGACAGTATAATATGACACTGATACTTGCCTACTATCTACTGAAGACAGCATAATATGACACCAATACTTGCCTGCTATCTACTAAAGACAGCATAAAATGACAATTGCCTGCTATCGACTAAAGACAGTATAATATGACACAGATACTTGCCTGCTATCTACTGAACACAGCATAATATGACACAGGTACTTGCCTGCTATCTACTGAAGACAGTATAATATGACACTGATACTTGCCTGCTATTTACTGAAGACAGCATAATATGACACTGATACTTGCCTGCTATCTACTGAAGACAGTATAATATGACACTAATACGTGCCTGCTATCTACTGAAGACAGTATAATATAACACCAATACTTGCCTACTATCTACTAAAGACAGCATAATATGACACTGATACTTGCCTGCTATCTACTGAAGACAGCATAATATGACACTAATACTTGCCTAGCTATCTACTAAAGACAGCATAATATGACACCAATAATTGCCTGCTATCTACTGAAGACAGCATAATATGACACCAATAATTGCCTGCTATCTACTGAAGACAGCATAATATGACACCAATAATTGCCTGCTATCTACTGAAGACAGTATAATATGACAATGATACTTACCTAGCTATCTACTGAAGACAGCATAATATGACACTGATACTTGCCTGCTATCCGCTAAAGACAGCATAATATGACACTGATGCTTGCCTGCTATCTGTTAAAGACAGCATAATATGACACAGATACTTGCCTGCTACCTACTGAAGACAGCATAATATGACACCAATACTTGCCTGCTATCTGAAGACAGCATACTATGACACCAATACTTGCCTGCTATCTACTGAAGACAGCATAATATGACACTGATACTTGCCTACTATCTACTGAAGACAGCATAATATGACACAGATACTTGCCTGCTATCTACTGAACACAGCATAATATGACACCGATACTTGCCTGCAATCTACTGAAGACATCATAATATGACACCGATACTTGCCGGCTATCTACTGAAGACAGCATAATATGACACGGTTACTTGCCTGCTATCTGAAGACAGCATACTATGACACCAATACTTGCCTGCTATCTACTGAAGACAGCATAATATGACAATAATACTTGCCTGCTATCTACTGAACACAGCATAATATGACACCGATACTTGCCTGCTATCTGAAGACAGCATATGACACAGTTACTTGCCTGCTATCTACTGAAGACAGCATAATATGACACCAATACTTGCCTGCTATCTACTGAAGACAGCATTATATGACACCAATACTTGCCTGCTATCTACTGAAGACAGCATAATATGACACCAATTCTTGCCTGCTATCTACTGAAGACAACATAATACGACACCAATACTTGCCTGCCTATCTACTGAAGCCAGCATACTATGACACCAATACTTGCCTGCTATCTGCTAAAGACAGCATAATATGATACCAATACTTGCCTACTATCTACTGAAGACAGCATAATATGACACTGATGCTTGCCTGCTATCTACTGAAGACAGCATAATAATGACAATGGTACTGATCTGCTATCTACTAAAGACAGCCTGCTTATCTACTGATGACAGCATAATATGACAATGATACTTGTCTGTCTATTTAGCCAGTACTATTCTTGTTTGTATTTTTGTATGTGTTATAAGATCCCTATTTTAAACCACCCCTTTCTGACACAGCAGACTTCACATAAACACTTCTATGCTTGGAAGCCTACCATTGGCTCTTCTTTGAATTGATGTATGGATCAAGTGTATTTTTCATAATGATGTTGATGTACATAGAATAAGAATGCAAATAATGGATCAAATATATTTGGCATTACCTTTTTTGTAATACATCTGAGACACTGGTCAGAATGTACACAAACTTATACTTGCACTGATTAAAGGAAGGGGCCCGTAAGCACAACATTTAGCATTTTTTGTTAGAAAAATAATTATCGAGCCGAATTTACGTAATTATATAGAACAAAACACCTACTAGTCACAAAAATTAATAAAAACTGCCATCACTCAACATGCATTTATTAAAATTCGCGGCGATCGAAAGTCTCGGAGTCAATGACGTCATGGGTATCGGTGCTCAAATTTGCTCAGGTGCACTGTATAACTATGACATCATCGACACTGGGACTAAAAAATGCATGTTGAGAGATTGCGGTTTTTATTTGTTTTTGTCATAAGTGTGGTGTTTTGTTCCATTTAATTACAAAAGTTGGGCTTGATAGTTAATTGTCTAACATATCGTCACTGTTCTGACATACCGGCACATCACAACAGAATTAGGTAAAGTGATGTGCCGGTATGTCAGAACAGCGACGATATGATGCACACTTTTATTCTTGCGGGACACCTCCTTTAAAGACTGCATGTGCCACGCTCAAAACATCTAACAGTCTCTGTTTGTAGCAATATACCATTGACTAGTATTTTGCATTGTGTATAAACAAAATTTTAAAATTTTAAAACTGATTTGTTGATTGTTTATAATATTTGAAAACTGAACTTGTGATTGATTATCTTGTCAAACTCAAACCTATACTTAAATGCACACATTGACATCCCCGGGAAGGGGGGCTTTATTCTGCGGGAACATTTCCCTCATATAAACCCATAGTTTGTTAATAATGATAGTCTTTTTAGATGGGCCCTGTATCCTCTCAATCAAATAAATAGGTTATTTCAAAATTCTAGCAAAGACCTGCTTTAAGTTCCATCATTTTGTCATATCAATTCCAAAGCCGTAACAAATTAGTTAACTGAGCCTCATGACATACTGCAAGTCTAAAAATAACATGGACATGAACCTTATAGAACACAGCAAGTCCAAAAATAACACACATGTATTGAAGCATCTATTTCCTTACCCGTGGAGATAATACACTCTGCACAAAAAGAGAGTACCCTACAGTACCACAATTATCTGATCGTCCTTAAATGATGTTACACTGTTATGGAATCTTGTTAATTACATCTCATTACAAATGTGCTATCGAAGACTATGAATTGGCAAAGTTTGACAGTGGTGTGTGTAAAATATTTCCGTTTCAAAAGTAATATCATGTACCGCTCATCAATATAACAATTTACTGAGAAATGTCAGCGACATTTCTGAGCAATAGCTGGGATTCGAAACCGGGAGATCTTCCACACAAATGTCGAGTGTGCCAGCGTATTAGACCAAAAAAGGACTTCCCTGTCAGGTCTATGACACTTAACACACCTATACCTTGTGACAGTAACACTGTGGCAGAAGCACTCTGTATGCATGCAAGCTCAGATCTGAATCAAATAACCTGTATGTGCGGTCGATATTGTCTAGTGTTCATTTTAATAGAGGTAGTCGAGCTGACGTCAAAACGACCATCTTTACAGTCTAAGTAAACTCCATTCCAACCATTCCAAATGTTCACAACATGAACTACAACTGAAATCACCAGCGATCCTTAATTTGGCCCCATCTGTATGCTGTCGCCATATATAACTTGAAGGTGAATGTGGATTGTGTTGCAAACACTTTTGTTATGAGTTACGCATGAGAAAGCCCAACTACCTCTATTAGTTCATCATTGTCACTCTGCCTATCTAATGAAACTGAAACTTTTTTTGAGTGGAAGTTCACCTGTGTCGGTAATCAAATAACTTAAAATAGATCTTTTGTTCTCAACACAAGATAATAATTACCTAGAAATTTCAGGTGTTGCTACACCTTTCATCAGCAGAGTAATGTCTTGAACTAAGGAACTTGACTTCGGAAATGTGTTGTCAGAATTAGGTCATAGACACTGGCAATCAGTATCGAGAGAGGGGTCAAGGAGCTATTACATCAGAGCCAACAAACCATCACTCACAAAGATGGGATTCCAGTCATTAGTCCTTTGATGAAAGGTGTAGCAACACCTGAAAATTCCAGGTAATATATCTTGTGTTGAGAATAAAAGATCAATTTAAAATTACTGAAACTTTTTTTGTTTAACTACATCAATATTTAGTCTTGGATGAATAACAATCTATAATAGCAAAAGATGAAACATTGAAGCTAATAATAAAAGAGGTGAGGTCGATCCTGTGATGGCAGGAGCTGAGTGTCCATCTTTTTTCCCAAGAGAATTGGGCCAGACTCACTTCATTTACAGAACTCAGAGAATTTACAATTATGGCCTCATGATGGCCTTATTAAAGTGGGTATTTTCTTTTTGTGCAGATCTTGTAAAATACGCAGCAAAGGGTTTCTGCTGCCATGTCACAGGAATGTTAAGTGTCGTTCTACTAAAAGTCAGGATATTGTACTTGAACCAGATAGTGTTCAGGATGGGATTACCATAACGTGCTAGCCAGCTTTTATTGATGTTTTATTGAACTTCCTCTAAGCCTTATATTAAACTGGAAATGTATACCCCTCAAAAACTAGACACGTATTTAGTTCACAAAATGTGAATGAATAGGAGCACATGCCAGGCAGACTGAATGATGGTATTCATGTACAGTTGAATTCATAGCTAGCTATACTTTGATCAGTGTGAAATTGACAGAAGATATGCAATTTCTATTTTGAATATGGTCAGCATCACAAATTGCATCTTAGGAAAAGGAATTCAAAGCATACTGTAGTTTTAAATTGATCTACATTTGTACTACTTCAAATAAGCTCTACAATTAAAGGTAGATGTTCCGATTTTCAACTTGAAGTTTTCTATTCTACATGAAAGGTCATCCTTAAAAAAGTCGTGTTCCAAAGTTTGAGTTGCATAGCTCTAATGGTTCTTATTTTAGACGCACAAGATGCTGTGAACTGTACCCATTGAGTAGTACACAAACTATATCGGTGGTTACCACCATTCGCGGTAATTCGACGTTATTTCATCGATTTCTCCGTAATTATACCGATTTAGGCCATCAAATTTCAGTATGATGATGAGAAAAATACGAGCTTTCATATGATATGAAAATCTTCGTATGTTTGAAATAATTCTGTGTTACGAAAATTTGATCGGGTCATCTACCTTTAAGTGAGGTATTACAGTGAATGAAATGTTATTTTGTTGGTAATTCATGTTGCAATGCAATGTCATATTGGTGTTGTGAATATTGTGAATCTTAATTTTAATAAAGGGATGTCTGGGATGGGGTAAACTAGAGAGGAGAGTACGGAAGCATCCCTTTTTAGTTGCCTAGCATATTTAAACCCACTACAACAAACATCTATGGGGCTTCCCAGTAGCGTAGCCAGCAGGGGGGGCAGGGGGCAGACGGCAGACACCTAAAATGGGGACGGAGAAGCTGAAAAATGGGGACGAGAAATTGTTCATGTAGTACATTTACTGCGCAATTTTTTTTGACTGTGCGATTTTTTTTTTTGACTGTGCGAATTTTTTTGACCTCACCCACCCCCCCTCCCCCCCCCCCACTTACGTGAAATTCACGAGGTAAGTGACTAGAAAAAAAATTGGGGCAACCTTTTACGAAAATTTTAGAAATCTTGCCCCCCCCCTAAAAAAATTCCTAGCTACGCGCCTGGGGCTTCCCATAATGAACATTGGAACCAAGGATCAGTTTGAATTCTCAGAAAGGACAAGAACAGCAACTTATTCAGTGGGGATGAGCGGCAATTCCTCTTAACCCCAACAACGCTAAATGCTACAAAATACTACGCTAGCACATGCTGGTCGCATGTGGTCTCAGGCCGTGCCCAGACGGACTATCATTATGCACAGCAAAGAGTTAAGTTTGCAAGCTTGCCTCTTAAGCTCAGCTCGATAGGTGGCAAACTGGCACTCAGGTATGTCTATTTAATACCGTAACAGCACCCTCAACCGGAAGCAGCAAAGGTCAGAAGAGGTCATTCTGAGGAAGTGTGTAGACCATAGCACACAAAACTTTCAAACATGAGTAAAATGTATTGGTTTTGAAAAATGAAAATCTCAACTGGCACTCAGGTATGTCTATTTAATACCGTAACAGCACCCTCAACCGGAAGCAGCAAAGGTCAGAAGAGGTCATTCTGAGGAAGTGGGTAGACCATAGCACACAAAACTTTCAAACATGAGTAAAATGTATTGGTTTTGAAAAATGAAAATCTCAATCATTTTGATGTACTTTGTGTTAGTGATTTGTTCACCTGGTATGTTGGAATTTCCAACAAAATGAAACGTGTGAATGTGCAATGTGTGAAAAAACATATCTCTGTGTTGAGAGAAAAACTGGCTTAAATAAAGTTAAGGTATCATTTTGAAAAGTACACTACCCTGTGTTGGTGTTTTCCTTGGGTCACATTAGAGCCCTCAAATACCACTTAAGTTTCTTGGCAACAAATTAGGATCTGGCAACACCATCTAAGTATCATCTAGGGACTAGGCTTTGTAGGCTAGATAATGAAGATGGAAAGGTCAAATTGTCCATTTACTTCTATATATATCTTACATCTCACCACTTAGGCTAAAGTACTGGTTTGAAAACTAGTGGGAGATGCGCTCTAATTTTTTTCACTATCTTCACTCGTCCATGAAATATATATCTCCTAATGGCTAGAGAAGGCGCGTGTGTAATAAACCCATAGGGAGAATCTTGATTGTTATCTTTCACTGTGGATGATATCCTATCAGCATCATTCCGTGTCGGCCCGGGGGAGGGGGAAGGGTATTCAGACAAAAACTTGTAAACATCCCTGGTACGAAAATGTGGATTAACTCTAACCTTCCTAGGCACCATGAATCAATACATCTACTCTATGAGCGTGTTTCTACTGGGGCACTGCAAAGTTAACGATAAGATTTAACGGTAAGTTTTAAATCCCCCCCTCCCCTGTTTCTACTTACGAAAAGTTACCGCTAAGTTTATCGATCCTAGTCGATGGGCCACAACATTTGACCTTTTGTTATACCAAACAATGCCGCTCCACGTGAAAAAGATAGCCTCACAATGTGTATATTCCAACGTGACACGGTTCACAGAACATAACGTTAAGATTAATCGGCTGACTGTTTCTACTGGAAAAGTTACCGTTAATTACCGGTAACAAACTTGGTTTCTGAAGGTTTTTGCGGTTACAAAACTTACCGTCAATTAACGGTATCTGGCTGTTTCTACTGTGCAAACTTACTGATAATTAACGTTAAGTTCCCAAGTAGAAACACGCTCTAAGCCGGTACACCAGGCTTCTATTCTCATTGCACTACCAATAGTTTGCTATAGTCAGCGTCATAATACTATGGACATAATTCCAACAATGTGTGCATGCATGCATACATATTGACAAGTGTATGTGTAAACCCAGAAATGCATACCAGGCGCTTTCCAAAAATGACCATGCGTCCAGATTGGTCAATCGTGAAATCGTCACATGCATGCATGCATAGTTGTTTGTGCATTTCATGCATCTGGACGCAGCTCCGCGAACAACAACAAAAAATAGCTTACTTGAATTTTGTCCATAGCCTTATGACATTGACTATAGTATCCAAACTGCCTTCATAGAATAAGGATGTCATTTTCAATACCCTCAATCCATGATGAGGGTTGCTTGAGCTGATAATCACATCCATTGAACAAAACCTAGCTTTAAATACTTCAAATCAGGAAAATACGAACAGTCACTGGTGAAATACAGGCAGAAAATAAACTCAATTCCGAGACATACGTTCAACTTAAAGGGTATGTTTGCTGAGCAAAATCCCTGTTAAAGATTATGTTTTTCTTCCCACAGAATCTGCATCAACTGGTCAAGGGTACAAATCTATATATAAAATAGAAATGAATGGAAACTATTTCATTCTGTTTTCCGACTCTGACAAATTTGTTTCGAGGAGGTGGATGCCATAAACAGGAAATAAACAAAAAACATTCATGTGCAAAATAAGTGTGTGTACGGGCCGGGCCTGCAGCATCTAGCTCGCACGTTAACATTTCTTAGCTTAAATTTGGATGCACGGAGGCATGCGCCAACCAACTCTGTGCGTTTGTTCAGGGTTGCCAAACTTGAGTGGCAGATGATATGAGAGTGGTCCCCTGGGCGAGTTGAAAGCCAATCATTCTTGCTCAAATTGATATCATAATAAATCACAGCTTTTAAAATGTTTTACCGGATATATATAGCCTACTTTGCGCCGCTGCAACTATAACAAATGTTTACATCTTTATAGTGCAATGCAGCATGCGTAAATGTTTGAACCTGCATATCATACTCATTTGATTCCAAAGTGTATGTGGGTTGGCAAATAACTGTTGACAACTAAAAAGGTTCTTCTGACCAAAATGTCTTGGGAAGAGGTAGGGAAGTTGACATTTGGTGTACAGGGTGGTCCAAAAAAAACTATACCCAACTTAGGAGGCCATTTTCTCCTAGATGATAAAATATTTTAGTAATTTGGTTTGCATATTATTAAAGCATATATCGTTGAGCATTATTGGTGAAAATAGGGAAGATATTACATTAATATTTTTTGAGATATTGCTATTTTTAGCGAGTATGTGTAAAAATGGCTTTTCCACGGGAGCTGTCAATGCATCAACATGTTTGAATATGATATGACAATGACACACCTTTGTATTCATTGCACAGTTGACAATGACAAGCACACCTTATTAAACTTAATCCTTAACTGCTTATAATGGGTCTTGGGTCATTACATTATTGTGTCATATCATAATATCGTCATAAAAGTGCATATCATGTTGATGCATTGACAGCTCCCGTGGAAAAGCCATTTTTACACATACTCGCTAAAAATAGCAATATCTCAAAAAATATTAATGTAATATCTTTCCTATTTTCACCAACAATGCTCAACGATATATGCTTTAATAATATGCAAACCAAATTACTAAAATATTTTATCATCTAGGAGAAAATGGCCTCCAAAGTTGGGTATAGTTTTTTTTGGACCACCCTGTAGTGTACTGTCAATTGATCCTTTTGGCTACTAATTCGTTATGTAATTGCAAGTTCAGTAAAAGGACGTAAGATCGTGTTGGTTATTTAAAATTACTCCCAATATATTTCTTGATTTATGCGCAGAACATCAGTAGACTGTTTCAAGAGTTACTTCTTCCATCTTTGATTACATTATAATTTATAAATTCAATAATTATAAACCTTAATTGCCTTGGGGTTTTTCAAACTAAGGACAACCTTTGTTTTTATTTATATCGCAAACTCCTTCTAACCTGTGAACAATTATAGTGCCCTCTATTGAATCTAACGAAAACATATGACGGTTTTGCTGACATCAATCAATTAAGCTAATGACTCTTACTATCGGTAAAATGTAGTACGGGATGGTTGAAGCTATGCGTGGCACTGATTGGATAATAGATCAAATAATAGACATCTATCAGAAAACATAGACCAATAATAACAGCAAAATTGGTCTTTACGATTAATTTGATGTTAGCCGGGGTCGTCTATTGGATGAATTGTTAATAAACTCCACCTAATTAGCGGCTTATTCAATTTCCTTAAGTTCACTACATCGAGTGATGGTGTTTGGCTTCCAATATTGGGAGATTCAAGTAAACAAACAAGTTATTGTCCAATAGACGGACCTGGGGATGTTTTTAGTAAGAATTTGATACCATATGATCATCACAAATAGTTTTGTGAAAGTTGAGATCTTTTTGTATTACTGAGACTTTTCACAAACTCTTCTTCTCAGTACCGAGAGGCATTAACTAGGGTTGCGCGGTATTTGCTACAGGCCACCAGCCAGTAATTGATACAACGGCATTGGCTTAGCTCGAAGCAGTAACCACTTGCCATTGCTCTGGCCTGTTGATTGGATTTGGATGATTTCATTGCTATTAAATTTCATTTGTTTGTATTTAATAATAATACACCTTTTATGTTTGCTGCAATTTCCTTTTATGAAGTTGAATTTTTGCATTCACAAAGAGCAAGAGCATTCACTATAGGCCTATGTGCATTGTTTGGGAATTCAAAACAAATGTACAAAATGTTATAAAATGCTAAATGGCCTGAAATGTACCCAGATTTTCTCTATTGGATACGATATCTCATTTTGAGCTACGTATAAGGTCGGTGTAACGAATCGGTCAAACCGCAACCAATTTGACGACACAAATGCTGTTTGTGTTGAAATCGTAAGGAAAAAAGCATTTTCTCTGCCAATTTAGGCCCAAAAAGGCTGAATACCCTCAAATTTGCCCAAATTTGCTTTTTTGGATATTATTTCACATTTTGAGCTACGTATAAGGTCAGTGTAACGAACCAGTCAAACCGCAACCAATTTGACCTTGTGCTTCTAAAATAAGAACCATTGTAGTTATGCAACTAAAAATTGGAATGCAACAATTTTAAGGATGACCTTTCATGTAAAATAGAAAACATCAAGTTGAAAATCGGGCCAGCAATCAGAACATCTACCTTTAAGTGTGTATTGTCAAGTGTTCAATTCTGTTAAAATATCACTTTTACTTCAGCATTTATGGCACTACTTGCGGCAACAACATAATTATAACATTGATGAGTCATTTGAGCAAATGATACATTTGATAAGTTGCTTCATATGGTTCAATATATTCAGCAGTCAAACATCTCATCCTATCTATAAATATCTCATGGCTTTCCTCCACCTCCCCACCTCGTCTAAGTGTTCAGTCAACCATCTCATTATATCTATAAATATCTCATGGCTTTCCTCCTCCTCTGTGCCTCGTCTAAGTATTCAGTCAACCATCTCATCATTTCTATAATTATCTCACTGGCCTTCCTCCTCATCCGCTGCCTCATCTAAGTGTTTATCTAGTCATATCCTGTCATCTGGATGCTTACATTAGTCAAATGAAGTATCAAGGGAGACTTTTGCCCCCTTTACAAGTGTAACATTAAGATCCATTATTCAATCTAATGTTATTCTTGACTGTGTGCTGGCCAAGTGGTCCATTATGAATTCTTCAGTTTTCAAGAATTATTAAGTTGTCCACAATATTCCGGTTTGCTTACTATGATAGTAAACAATTTACAGAGATGAATCCAATGGACGCAGGAACAAAACACTCCAAGGATCAGAGAACTGATACAAGAGGATATCTCAAAAATGTAAGATGCAAAGTATAAAAGATATACCAACTGGGTGTTGGGAAACAGGCAATAACAAGGGATAATAAAGCGATAAAACAGTAAAAAATACGAAGACAAGCAACGAGAATTGCTGAGCACCAAAAAAACACCCAAAACATGAATAAGCACTGGGACACACAATAAAATTTGCTGTGCAATAATACAAAACAAATAATGTAACAATAACAAGAGCTACATTGTGATCAAAGATCATGTACCTTAGTCGAGTGTGTTGACCCTTAACCACACACGTACACAGCATTAAACGAAAATCGCCTCAAGTAACGGCTTCGTGACGTTCGACCGTGATGGCCCCTAATGACCTTTTCTTGACCTTTGACCCTAATGATTGACTTTCTGAAATGAAACATGACCGGTCAAAATTGGAGTGAATGGAGTGGAAATTTACATTTTGACCCCTAGTGACCTTTTCTTGACCTTTGACCCAAAAATTATAATTGACTTTTTTTCTTGGCTTATCGATGCACACAAGAACAAAGTAGTCCGGTCAAAATCAGAGCATGTCTTCAGTTGTACACCTGTATAGTTCAATGACCCATAGTGACCCCGTTTGACATGTCACTTTTAGTGGAGAAGCACCCTATATGAACATGGATAGGAGGAATCTTTTGACAAATTTTGACAACTATCGGTCATTTCCTCTCGGACTAGTAGCATTTTAAGTGAATGGAGTGACAATTTACATTTTGACCCCTAGTGACCTTTTATTGACCTTTGACCCCAAAATTATAATTGACTTTTTTCTTGGCTTATCAATGCGCACAAGAAAAAGTAGTCCGGTCAAAATTGGAGCATATGTCTTCAGTTTTACACCTGTATAGTTCAATGACCCCTGGTGACCCCAATTGACCTTTCAAGTTTAATCCCTGTACACCCTATATGAACATGGATACAAGGAATCATTTGACTAATTGTGACAGTTATCCGACATTTCCTCTCGTCGGAGTAGTAATTTGAGTGAAACAAGTAAAAGTTTGCATTATGACCCCTAGTGACCCCAATTGACCTTTTGATTTTAATCCCTGTACACCCCATATGAACATGGATCAAAGGAATCTTTTGACCAATTCTGACAATCATCAGCCATTTTCTCTTGGAGGAGTAGCATTTTGAGTGAAAATGACCTTTTGACCCCTAGTGACCCCTGTGTAACCTTTGACCCCTTATGCTTAACAACCTGAGTAATGGTTCACCTAAGGATACTTCTGACCAATTGTGGTCAAAATCGGCCCAGTGGTTACAGAGCTATAGGCCTGTTGCCAACAGAAAGAAACAAACAAACAAACAAAGAAGAATCAGCACAAATACAAGACCTTAGTCGTTTTTCGCCTAAGGTAAAGACCTACGTTTCAAGTAGATATATCACCCTTCATCAGGGACAAAATATAAAACAAAAGTAGTGAGAACTAATTAATAAAGAAGATAGTGAACTAGACAAGTTTACCGCTATGACTATAGCACAATGTCAGCAAGTGATGTTTCCTAATAGACATCCAATTTACCACTGACTGTAAAACCCCTAGCAAGTTCAATAGAACACAGGTGCTTTATTACTGTGATAGGATTGTCATTCAGAACAGCTTATCAGAGAGATGACTGAGTTGATAGGTCAGTGAGATAACTCCCCCTTGTCTATATGGCCACACTGAGTAGCTTGTTGCTCATTTCCCTTCCTGCCCTTTACCTATCCAAATCGATTCTGAAATCCATCAAATGATTTTTACCCTGTATTCCAAATCTGTGACTGCCATCCTGCGCCGCTTTAATGTTCCTTACCATGTGTATGCTGATGACACCCAAATGTATGTTAGGTCAATTTCAGATGCAATGCACCCTTTTTAAAAATAAAAATATGTGTGTGTTTTTAATCCATGCTTTTAATGCTTAAATTGTATCTGTATATTATAACATTGTATATTTAATTATCTTATAACCTATGTTAATGTATTTTGATTGGTATTTTTTAATATGTTTATCTTTTATATGTATTTCCTGTAAAGCGCATTTGATTGTGTTTTTGGAAATGCGCTTAATAAATCACGTTTTCATTCATTCATTCATTCATTCATTAGTATAAGTATTCCTATTTCTGATGTTCCTAGAAATAGAAATGTTATATATGTGTATGATTGGATCACATTTCATTATGGTTTCCATCTGTCTTCATTTGTGTTACTGCTTGTGACCATTTTTGTCTTCATAGTATCATATTCCTATCTTGTGAGTTATACAATAGATTTAGAAAAGTGCAGTATCCATAACTGTAATCTAATCAACACAAATGTTATTTTACAAACCAACACTACTTATCAGAACAAGCTAGAGATTGCTCTTTTGTAAGAGAATAGAAACTGGATTCCTGTCCTATCCACATTCTTGAAAAAGGAAAGAAAGTAGATTCCTGTGCCATCTTAGCTTGATACCTGACCCAGAAATCCTTTAAGTAACCATGTAAAAGGAGCTGCAGTGACACCATTTCCTTGTCATTTCAAGTCAGTACGATATTGGATACAAATGAAAAGAGACAATTTCTTCTCCGTGATTTGTAATTCCCTTAGTTGACAATGGCATTTTGTTACATATTTTGAAATGAAAGAGATTTGCTGTGGAGTAAGCATTACTTACAACAAAGATTTGAAATACCGTTGGTCTGTTTTTCATAAGAAAGTCAGTTATGGGGTTGTTTTTCTTATGATTTGCATTTCATGGCATTTTATTTGAGATTTTGTTCTTAATTTTTAAAATGTTTGGATCTTTTTTCTCTCTTTTTTGAAAATTTTGAGATTTACCAACAATTAACACGAAATAAATAAACAAACAAATTTGTGCAAACGACCTAACTAGTGTCACCATGGATAGCATACAGATCATGGCCTTTAAATGTACTTGAAAGTGCCAACTCTTGGGAGCCCAAAATTGCAATTCACATTCTTAACATAGCCCATGAATCATTGTGAGGAGGCGACAAGTTTGAAGATAGTAAACAGCTCTTATAAAGAAACCTATACAAGGACAGTATGTCATGACATACTGCTACTCCTAAAGCCATAATTTATTCCTGATGGTATCTCCCAATACATGACACATGAAGAATAAATTTGGCAATATTGTGTATTTGAGTGATTGTATGGAGCATTCATGAGCATCTCTGGTGATTCGCCTTTCGGTTTGCAGCCCATTTCAGAGAGGTTCGCAATGCTATCTTCAAAAAAATGTTTCAATAAAGTGCAATTTGCAAATTGAAGTAACCGTCAGTCATAGAAGATATTTAATGATAAGGAATTAAAGTTGCTGCCTAATGTGATGCTTTCTTCAGAATAGAGCAAAGTGAGGCTTCATAAGTCATATGTTGCTATCGTCAGAAGGTAGCAAAATGAAGTTGCAACCAATTACACAAGTTATGCAATGCTTTCTTCAGAGGATAGCAAATGCAGTGTTACAGCCCATTACAAAAGTTATATGATGCTATCTTCAAAAGATAACAATGGGAAATCACAGCCCATTTTAGAAGTTATAAAATAATGTTACAATCAATAACAGAAGTTATGCGATGCTATCTTCAAAAGATAACAATGTGAAATGACAGTCCATTTCAGAAGTTATAAAATGAAGTAACAATCAGTAACAGAAATTATGCGATGCTATCTTCAGAAGATAGCAATGTGAAATGACAGCCCATTTCAGAAATTATAAAATGAAGTTATTATCAATAACAGAAGTTATGTGATGCTATCTTCAAAAGATAACAATGTGAAATTACAGCCCATTTTAGAAGTTATAAAATGAAGTTATTATCAATAACAGAAGTTATGCGATGCTATCTTCAGAAGATAGCAATGTGAAATGACAGCCCATTTCAGAAATTATAAAATGAAGTTACAATCAATAACAGAAGTTATGCGATGCTATCTTCAGAAGATAGCAATGTGAAATGACAGCCCATTTTAGAAATTATAAAATGAAGTTATTATCAATAACAGAAGTTATGCGATGCTATCTTCAGAAGATAGCAATGTGAAATTACAGCCCATTTTAGAAGTTATAAAATGAAGTTACAATCAATAACAGAAGTTATGCGATGCTATCTTCAGAAGATAGCAATGTGAAATGACAGCCCATTTTAGAAGTTATAAAATGAAGTTACAATCAATAACAGAAGTTATGCGATGCTATCTTCAGAAGATAGCAATGTGAAATGACAGCCCATTTCAGAAATTATAAAATGAAGTTATTATCAATAACAGAAGTTATGCGATGCTATCTTCAGAAGATAGCAATGTGAAATTACAGCCCATTTTAGAAGTTATAAAATGAAGTTACAATCAATAACAGAAGTTATGCGATGCTATCTTCAGAAGATAGCAATGTGAAATGACAGCCCATTTCAGAAATTATAAAATGAAGTTACAATCAATAACAGAAGTTATGCGATGCTATCTTCAGAAGATAGCAATGTGAAATGACAGCCCATTTCAGAAATTATAAAATGAAGTTATTATCAATAACAGAAGTTATGCGATGCTATCTTCAGAAGATAGCAATGTGAAATTACAGCCCATTTTAGAAGTTATAAAATGAAGTTACAATCAATAACAGAAGTTATGCGATGCTATCTTCAGAAGATAGCAATGTGAAATGACAGCCCATTTTAGAAGTTATAAAATGAAGTTACAATCAATAACAGAAGTTATGCGATGCTATCTTCAGAAGATAGCAATGTGAAATGACAGCCCATTTCAGAAATTATAAAATGAAGTTATTATCAATAACAGAAGTTATGCGATGCTATCTTCAGAAGATAGCAATGTGAAATTACAGCCCATTTTAGAAGTTATAAAATGAAGTTACAATCAATAACAGAAGTTATGCGATGCTATCTTCAGAAGATAGCAATGTGAAATGACAGCCCATTTCAGAAATTATAAAATGAAGTTACAATCAATAACAGAAGTTATGCGATGCTATCTTCAGAAGATAGCAATGTGAAATGACAGCCCATTTCAGAAATTATAAAATGAAGTTATTATCAATAACAGAAGTTATGCGATGCTATCTTCAGAATGTGAAATTACAGCCCATTTCAGTAGTTATAAAATGAAGTTATAATCAATAACAGAAGTTATGCGATGCTATCTTCAGAAGATAACAATGTGAAATGACAGTCCATTTCAGAAGTTATAAAATGAAGTTACAATCAATAACAGAAGTTATGCGATGCTATCTTCAGAAGATAACAATGTGAAATTACAGCCCATTTCAGAAATTATAAAATGAAGTTATTATCAATAACAGAAGTTATGCGATGCTATCTTCAGAAGATAGCAATGTGAAATTACAGCCCATTTCAGAAGTTATAAAATGAAGTTATAATCAATAACAGAAGTTATGCGATGCTATCATCAGAAGATAACAATGTGAATTACAGCCCATTTCAGAAGTTATAAAATGAAGTTATAATCAATAACAGAAGTTATGCGATGCTATCTTCAGAAGATAGCAAAAGGGAGTTACATACATACAGCCAATTATAGAAGTTGTGTGATGGTGTCTTTAGAAGATAGCATCATAACAGTAGCAAAGAAGCTGGTCTGATTTCACCTTTTTAATTTAGTAAAATTTCCAGTCTGAAGATGTCTAATTCACCATTAATTGTTTAAAAGAGGGATTATATAAAAACACCCACCTAACGACAACAAACAAACAATCAACACATTTGAAATGTTGTATATAATTATATGAACCCTATGCCATATGTTTCCAAATGTTGATCCGATATGACTGCAATATCTAATAGATTTCTCACTCTTTCCTGTATCTTTTTCCACATGTCTTTGAAATCATTGGTACATCAACTTCTTCAACATGCATTGGTACATCAATCTCTTCAACATCCCTCAATAATCACTACTCTACAACCATCAGGTAAGTCCATTAGTTCCACTACATGGTTTCATGTTATTTACTTTGGCGTTTGCCAAACAATTAACTAATTGTGATCAATCTTATATTATAGTATATGTAACTATGGTTATTTTTGCATGATTTTATTGTTGGGGGCGGGGGGGGGGGGGGGGGGGGGGGGGGGGGGGTGGGGGGGTATGGGCAGGATGAAAAGCCTACACAAGATATTGTAAAAGCCAATATTTGTGCGTTAAGATATTTTCGCGCATTTATCATAGACATTTCGCGAATTGTTTTTAACGGGCGACATTCTGGATGCACTGCATGTATGTTGAAAACAATATTTTTGCTTGTTATAATTTTCGCGGAAACATATTGCGTGAAAAGCGCGAAAATAAAACCACCACGAAAATTTCAGCTTTTACAGTAATATAGCTAGCAAACTGCTCTTACAGCAAGATAGGGGTTAATAGCTATGTTTATGTTTGCAGCAGGTATCCATCATATCATTTGACTATTTACAACACTGTATCACCACACATGGTATTCATGTAGTATTGTCATACGTGAATGGTTTGTGAATGCTAGCTCCATTAGGCTGGTTATGTTTACACTGGACTACTTATGGAGGTGACAGAAATGTCTATTTTCAGTTTCACTAGGTTGCTACAGGCCCGGGGGGGGGGGGGCACTCAACTTTTTTGGGGGGTAGGGATATGCCGCACAGGGTCTCAAAAAGGGGGTCTACAGAACTGAACTGAGTGGATTTTATTACGAAAAATAGGGTCTTGGGAACTGATTTTTTTCAAAAAAGTAGGTCTTGAGAACTGGCCTATAGTTCAATTTTGATTAGCAAGAACGCAAATTTTTGATTTTCTTTTGGTTTAGAACGCAAAATTTGGGGCTTTGCTTTAGAACGCAAAATCTCGTGATTTTTGAATTTTCAATAAAATTGGGGTCTTAAGAACTGATGCAGGCTCAAAAGGGGGGGGGGTCATAAGAACTAGCAGCAGAGGGTGAAAAAGGGGTCTTCAGCGCGGCACATACCTATACCCTTTTCCAATGTCAGTCCCCCCCGGCTACAGGAAGGATTTTTGTGTGATATCTAGGGTTAAACTCATACTTGTGTTTCAATTTCAAGGTCAACTAACTAAAAAGAGATTTCTTTTCCATTTTTAGAGGCTTGAAAATCCTACGGAAGATAAAAAAGCTTGCAAATATTTGTTTATATTTCAAATACTTCAAATATATCATTTGACAATACATCACTGTATCAGAATGTAATGTAGTATTCATGTAGTATCCATTATGCTGCCTGTGTTTACCATCAAATGATGGTGTGTGATGGGTGGAAGTTCTCTAGCTTTATGCTAAATGAATGATATTGTATTTATTTACTATAAATGCTTATGTGTTAATTTACTAGCAACTGAGTGAGAAGAAACTACTTATGATAAAAGGCTCGCCAAAACCTTTGAAAAAATTGTTCTCTTGTGTGAGAATGATTTACTTGCTGCAATTAATTGAAAGATGAAAAGTAATTTTAGGCCAACAAATTAGCATAATTATTCATAAAGGCCCCTGCGGCCTGGAAAATTCATGGAATTTTATTTTCAATTTTCAGGCTTGGAAAAGTCATGGAAATTTGTAAAATGACAAAAGTCATGGAATTTTGTGAAGACAAATTTATTTTATTTTTTAGAGCTTGAACATTCATATTTCAGCATCTTTTAAAATCCGCTTTTTATGGCGGACAATTTACCAATTTGATATATATTTGATGAACTAGGTCATGGAATTTTCATAATTTAGTAATGGAAAAGTCATGGAATTGAATTGCCCAAAGGTGCAGGAACCCAGAATTGACCAAAGACTCTAATGTTTAGGGGTCGTCCATAATTTTCGCCATTTTCAGTTACGTACAAAGCGTACGTAAGAGGGGGGAGGGGGTCGAAATATACCCCAACCGTACGTAACTTAAATGGCGATCTTGAGAGGCGAGATTTTTTTTTAAAGTACAAAATAAGATAAAATTTCGCCATTTATTGCGTACGTAACTCGAGGGGGGGGGAGGGGGGTAAAAAGTTACGTACGCTCTGTACGTAAGTGAAAATGGCGATAATTTTGGACGACCCCTTACTCTTCCATGTCTTGAGATGGGAAAGGCCCATTCACGTCAATTCCCTTCATTAAAATTTCATGTCCTTGTTTTGTATGAAACCAGTATACATGTAGATACAATACAGAAGCACATTTCCTGAAGCTTTCCCTTCTATAATCTGCTTAATGTAAGTGCTACATAACCTCTCACATTTAGCATTTCAGAAAGTACTGCCATGTTGTAAGGCTATGGTAAACATGCTGCTTTTGTGGGCCCGGATAACACATTTTTCAATTGAGATTTTTTGTCCTAAAAAAGTTTCAAAATTAGAAAAACATTTACAATTTTATAATTATTTTTATTTTTTGAAAATGTACAACATAAAGAAGAAGAAGTTAAATAGATAACATCGTCAAACAAAAAGAAAGCTCCCTCTGCCCTTGGAACATCTGTATCTTTCATGTGATTGTATAAAGCAACTTGACTAATAGTCTGCAGGGCTGACAACCAATTGCAAATAGCTGCCATGTACATGTATTATATCAGCAAAAGAAATTGAAAAATCAACAAAACACATGTGATATCAAAATTTAAAATCCCACTTTTATCAAATGGTGATTCTGAGGTACATTTGATCAAAGTGGTACATTTGTGCGTTGCCTATCTGGTGGTATACCTCAAAATATTACTACTTCTGACATGTGCTGACCAAATAATGGGAGCCGCGGTTTGCAAAGCGTCAAGCTACTAATGTATATATATTTTTTGTCTATAGGCAAATTGATAATTGGATTACTTGTATTAACAAACCCGGCTATGGAAGGCACTTGTGTGGCGCCTTGGAGCAAACTTCAGTTAAGAACACTAAAGAGAATATAATTATAATTACCAGATTTGGCCATTCAGGTATTCATTGTCCCACTTTTCATCCATCTTTGGTTTTACGAAATACCCAAAAGCAAGATTTAGTAATATAAAGCAATTGAATGAAATAAACTGAGTGAGGTACAATTGTTTCTATCTAATGGATTAATGTTATTTTGACTATGTTGATTTTTCTGATGTGGTTAGAATGAAATATGTTACAAGAACGATCGAAAGGAATCGCCAAATCAATTTCCATTAAACTTACGTTTAAACTTTTAAAAATATTTTTGTTTTTAAATCTGAAATTAGAACTAACTTTTTTAACTTTTGAATTTTTTTTCTCATTGATCTGAAAAGGTAAAGCTGTGTATGTATTTGTATCTAAAGGCAGCTATTGTTGTACAAATCACAACTGTGTCACAACAAAACAACACCTAATAAACCAATCTATCATACACATGCATGCCTTTGGGAAATGTTCTCTGTGCTTTTCCCTTGAATGCTAGGGATCTAGCGAGTCTGATATGTTTATACCCACGGCATCAGTAGTCTCACAAATCTTATTGCTTTGAAGTAACATGCTTAGGGACGATAACATATACAAAGTCTGTTTACTAAAAGATGTGATGTTAACTTTATTGACTGAATTTGGATTAATGTTCCCCTCTCCAGTCTCCACCTCCACCCCCCGGGTTAGGTTTGTGATTTTGGGAATGAAACTGCTGGCATCAGGAATCGAACCAGTTTGCCCTGCGTGGCAGTCCGGTCCCTATCTTAGGCCAACAAAAAATTGTTTGCTTGCCCATAGATGCTCTTCAAAATGTAGGGTCAGGCGGTCAGATTTGTTTTCTTCTGCCAAATTAGGTACCTGAACACATAGAGAAAAATAAATGAAAAATAGTGTTAAATCTTTTTCATTTTTTCATTTTCCAAGTCCTTAGATGATCCATATGGGGTCACATGGGGTCAATCAAGGTCATGTGCGTGACTTAAAAAGATTTAAAAAAAGAAAAAGTTACACGGTCGATCGGACGAGGGCAAGCAAAAAACGTCTTTTTAGCTTAGAAAATCTTAATATTTTCCTATGCATATGATAGCCGCGAGTACAATAGTATTTGTAGCATGTATGTGTAGCATTCAGGGCTGGTAGCGTTAACAGTCATGTATATCGGTTACTAATGGCCCTGTCACACTGTTGAGAATAGAGCTAACATGTGCCCGACGTTTTTTTGGAAATTGGGTGTATGTTCCTGTAAGTTGTCATTCGTTCTTGTTCATCAGCTGTTCGGCCATGACGTCCAGCCCCTCTGTTCGTTTTGATCACCCGTAGATCAACCTGTTAGCTTAATGCCTGTCACATGGTAGCGAATAGAGCTAACTTTAGTTATGCCTAGCGTACTGAATTTTTTTCTAGAATTTTGGCAAAGTCCAGACAATACGCTCAATATTTATGGGTCAGCGGAGACACGTTACATGACCGGCCGCAGCATGTATGCTAGGCATACTAATGGCATTCGTTTGGCATAAGTTATATTCAGTTCATATAGGGGGTCTGAAGTCTAGGAATTTTCTTGAACATATTCAAAATGTTGAGCGAGTGACAACATATTGATCAATACGTTATGTACACGTTGAGCATTCGCTGTGTGAACATTCTGCACGTTGGGTGTAGGTTGCTTCTTCATCAGCTGTTTGATCTAAACGAATAGATGGGTTGGACGTATTCCTAGACCCCAGCACACCTCTACGAACCCCTATACGAACCTCTAATGAATACAACTTATGCCAAACGTGTCATAAAGGATGAGAATTCACACCAATGTACACCCAAATTTCCAAAAACGTTGAGCAGACATTGGCTCTATTCGCAACAGTGTGACAGAGCCATAAATGATTTGGAGCATAGAAATAATAAAGAAACCAGAGCACATACACCTGTAGTAACTGAGCCATTTGTTATACTTAAAAAAATAAATGATGATACAGTGCCATAATGGTTCTGACAGCTAGCTATATCAAAGAGGTTTTTTTAATTTGATTAATAAATCCATGTATTGTTTCGAGAGAAATTAGACAAATAAATGCATGGGCGCTGATGTTGATGTGTAAGTAACGACATGACCCTGCAGGGGAAGTGTTATTGTGAGCATATCAACATTTGCGCAAGTACATTGATTTTTCTATTTTTTTAACTTAATTCATACACGGCACTATAGAAATCAAAATTCACAATTTGAGCATTATTTTGATCTATGTAATAACAAATAAAAACATGTTAATAAGTTTGCTAACACCCGCAGTGAAAAATTAAATCAAGCTAAAACCGAAACTGTTTGTAAGTATATGGGTACGTTTTGCTTAATTTCTTCTAAAGTATGTCAGTGAAGAAGGATGTTGGGCAGAGATACTCGTAACAAATATTTCAGTGGATTTTTTCCCACTCCTTTTCTCTACATTCCATACATTGAGCTAGTATTTCAAAATGCTATGGTAAGACACACCCTTCACAATTTATACTGTTATTGACACCCTAAACAATGTTCAGGCATATATCGATCCCCTTATGTAAAACACTATCCTTCTTTTGAGAATTCTTTTGACTGAGTGTGATAACCTCCATAGAATTCAAGTGCTCCTCCCCATCAAATTGAGCACCTTTATTATATTGCATTGAGTTCACATAGCAAAAGGTTAGATATGTATCATCTGAACATATTATAGATAGCAAACTGATGTTAAAGGATAAGATGCTTACCCTTTGTGCCTGAATAAAGCGCGACTTGGCATTTCATAGGTCGCTACAAATCACAGCTTCTCTTAGGATTCATTTTATTGTTCTGTTGGCTTGCTCTGTGGGTATTATATTCTGGCTAACATCAACATTTGTCTTGTGTAGTTGCATTAAAAGGGTTAAATATATATTTATAAAATGCAGTAATGTAATAGCAATAATGTATGGAAAGAAGTAAAATTATAGTTGCTGTTAATTGAAGGAAAAAAAGGTGAGCAATCTTTTAAAACTCAAGATTCCACCTTTTTGACGAAACAAGAAGGGGCATCTGGGTATTTTTATAACAGATAGTTGAGTTGGTCTGTAAAATGTTGGGGTTATGCAACCATACATAAAGTTCCGTCTCAGGCCTGACTGTAAAAAAATATATATATCAAAATGTTTTTGGTTTAAAAAAATCCTTAAAAATAGCAAAACCCACTGATCCTACATGAAATGTTTATCCACCCACCTGTAGACAGGCTTATTTTTGTCAGATTGTGAGTAAAGCAAAATAAAATTGGCTTGTCCTTTAAGTGCCACCATCTGGGTTAGTCAGTCAATTAAAAAACAAAAAACAGATACTACACAAGAACACTTATTAAAGGTTGGTGCAAAGAACAAGTCTACTTTTTTTGTGGAAGTTGAGTTCTTTTGTGATTACTATCATTCTGAGAGAGAATAATTATCTACTTTTTCATAAATTAGATTGACTTCATCTGGGACTCTGTCCCCTTAGTAGATTACAAATAATAGCTTGAACTCCTCAGATAACTGTGAATTGTCAATCATAAAGATATTGCCAGGCAGCTGATGACATTTCCGACAATGACCATGTATTCTCTATAGATTCCCATGTATCATCAACTAGATCTAAGCCCTTGGTATCCATTGTGGTTAGTTCTGCTGGTGTACCGCTTTCAAGAAGCTGGAAAACAAAACAAAAAGGTATAATTTTAAAAAGATGAAATATATTGATATGTGAATGTGAATGGCATCTGCTATACAATTTTATTCTGAAAATGAATCTGGCACGGTCCATAACCTGTGAGCCACCTGCAAGGTACAGCCAGTCAGTACAGAAGAGCATGGATGTGCAAAAGATGCACTGTTTTATGCCATGCGTTGTATGCATGATGTGTAGTCAGAAGTCAAGGCATGAAAATACCGTCTATTTCGTTCGTCCCGGCCTGCCAGTATACCGATATTTCAAGAAAACAAATAAAAATTGGGTCATTTACAATGTGCGATTGTGACAGATTTTCGTCACAATTCTGATCATATTAGGCTCATTTTGAAGGGGAAGTCCTATTTATTCTGGATATAATTTTCAATTTAATACAAAATATGATTTTACTTATTATTTTTGAGTCGATAAAGATGCATTTTCAATGCGATCGTAACATTGTAATTTTACCGATTTGTTGACGTCGTAGCAAAAACTTTGTGCACAAGAAATGTTCCTATGGCATTAAACTTTATCAAAAATATGTTTATTTGTTATGCATTTTAGGACAGGGGTCAGCACAAAGGCTTTTATGCATCTACAGTCAATCATCAGCACACATAAAAAAGCAGGTTTCCTTGCTTCCGATAAACCGGTGCAATTATACCAAATATTATCGTCGTTGATAGCAAAATGCGCCACTGAAAAAATATCACATTCATTCGAATTCAAAATTGTGAAAGATTATAAGGTTCCCAAAATAAAATGTGAAACATTGTGGGCAGAATGCAGTAAGATACTCTGGAGGTAGACGATTACATCCATGGATGAAAATTTGCGGAGTAAAAATATACACCATTTTCCAACACACAAAGACTAAATCGTTTTTGAACAAAAGGTATTCAGCAGGACTTGAACCGAGGCGGGGGAGAATTCAATAGATTTCTAGTCCATAGTCTTAAACGCTCGTCCATGCCTACTCATTGAAGTGTCTATGTGTTCTCTAAATAATGAACTAGTGGTGAATTATTGAGTATTCTACGTAATTTTAGCCAAATTGAACCCAGTTTCTAAATTGAAAACTGGTGTCGCTGCAGGTTAGGTTTGGAATAAATATGAAGAGCAATAAATTGGCGGCCAAATAGAGGGATGCAGGGACCCAGTCTATTCCCCTCCCCCAAATTACCCAGAATCAGTTTGTGGTGCCACCTGGCCACCCATTAATCTTACCCTACAGGGTGTCTCAAAATAAATTACAACGCACCATTAGGCGATCATAATTTCCTAATTAAGTATCTGAGTTTTACAATTCAAACGGTAAAATGAGGCCAAATTAGTTTTCTACAATTGGAAGAAAACAGCGTTTAATTTTGATAAGTAATTATGGAGATATCTGTGATTACGTAAGAGTAGTCACGGAATACCCCATTGTGCGTGCATTTCAAGCACTTATGATCCCCGGTTCATGATTGCTTACCAGGAGACTGCTCTACAGAAGATCAGGACCATACTGGATAAGCTTGTAGATCACAACTGGAGACAAACCCGTGAATGTGATGAACTACTGCGTCAGTTCAGGGATCTACTAGAACTTCTTCAACGAAGATTCAAGGTACAATGTGAGAGCTTTGCAGTAGATACAGAGCGAGTGGATACCTTCTTTCATTCAGTCATTGGCCTGGCAGAGAACTAGGATCTGAAGGAATTATTGGCACTGATGCAGCTCCTCTTGACTGTTTGTCATGGTCAAGCATCAGTGGAACATGGGTTCTCCATCAACAGTAAAATTCTAGTACCAAATCTCAAGACACAGTCCTTGGTGGCACAAAGAGGGATATATGACACAGTTATTATTTCAGAAATTCCTGTTGCTAAATTCGAGATTACCCCAGGGCTAATGCAATCATGCAGTTACGCTTATGGAAGGTACTCTGCCTTCCTGCAGGATCAAAAGATAGAGACAGAGAAGCAAGGAAAACTGAAAAAGAGGGCTGCAGAAGAAGATGAGCTGAGTGAGGCAACGAAGAAGCTGAAGAAGTATGAGCAAACAGCTGCATCACTAACTGGAGATGCTGACAAACAGCTAGGCACTACAGCCAAAAGACTCCAGCTGGGGTATTTCAAGCGACAGCGTACCTACTTTTCAAATGTTAATTTTACCAATAAAGTAACCATTCAGTTTACTGATAATTGGCACGAGAAACGGTAGTTGCTTTAAGCACGAGCTATCATGTCAGCTACCTTCATAACAGTGTAGGGGACTGTATACATTGACAATGTGATGTAAAACGGGTATAATTTCATACCGTCTGGCGTAGAATTAAGTTTGTTATAGTAATAAATCGATGTTATAACCCCGGTTATATATCACAACAGTGTAACTAGCAAAAACAGTGTTGCTGGTTGGCTCGGGTTGGCTCGCCCAAGCAGGCGCAAGCGAGGCCTTGGCCTTTTCAAATGTTATATCAAAAGAATTTGTAAAAACATGGACACCCTTGGTCTTTATTGCAAGTTTTATGCACAGAAAGAATACCTCTGAAACCTGGGACAAATATACAAATATAACCTTGATATATTCGCGTATCGCGTGTTAGCCAAACATTTGATATATAACACACACTATTACTCGTGGGGAAGGGGTGAACCCCCTGCCAGAAAGCCTGCCACCCCATATGCTACTGCGGTATTATAGTTGACTCCCCTCCCCCCACGATAATCAGAATTCCAAACAAACAGACGTTGCACTTCACCCTTCTTGCCAAGTCAAACGCTCTGAGACATAAAGCCAGACAAATGGAGGCTGACATCAAGAAGCAGAAGGACATTGTTAACAAACTGTCTGAGGCTTTGAAAAAAGTGTAAAGTGTAAAATGAGACATCTCTGGATTCAGAAACAGCATTGTTTGCTCAAACTAAATGTTCCAAACAAGATTTGGCATAACATAACATACACATATACATAACATAATGTATTTATGCATCAAATGCCTACATCATATATTTGTTATTCATCCCCAGAGAGAGACAATACCCTGATCGATTCATTAAGGCCAGGAAGGCCAGGATTGGTATTATGTGTATTGATCAGTATCCCAGCTGCTATATATGTTAATAACCATCCCACATAATTATTGCCTTCCCAACTTCCGATAAAGTGAAAATATTTTCTCAGGGAATAATATAAATTTGTCGGGGAAAACTCAGGGAAAGCTTAGGGAATTTTGGTCTTGTGAAATGCTGGGAACCCTGTTTTTGAGTTGTTCTATTCTGACACTTTTCTGAGAAACCTTGTATATTAAGTTCTATTCTGACACTTTTCTGAGACACCCTGTATATTAATAAATTCATGTTAAATTTACACAATGGCTATTACTTTGTGCCTCTGGGAGATTGAACCGTGGTAAGAGATACCTTTCACAATTTAAATAGCCCAAGTTATTAAATCTTGCAGAATTATGGCTTCCAGGCATTGAATAATTGCTTTTAATAACTAAATATAGCTTTTTATATTTTGATAGTCTCGCATTTACCATAATGAAATTTAGAAAAGTTTTCATTTCATTTTATCATGCCTGTATAATGGTACACATTCAGTCGAGTCTATAACCGTCTTGTGTTTTTCTTGTATCTAAATTCAGCATAGCGCTTTAGGTTTCATGAATCAAATGCTGTTTTAAACATGAGATGTTAGATATTATTATCCTAATTTGTAAAAGCCTTGGAATAAAAGCTTTCTACTTGGACAATTTTCACATCTTCATTTCGTTAACACATATTCTTCACTTTTGTCTCAGAATGTCTGATAACCTACAATGTTAGAAAAAAGTGTTCGAACACATAGAGCGTGTTTCTGCTGGGACACTGCAAAAAGTTAGCGTTAATAAACGCTAAGTTTCAATCGGTCAGTTTTTAATCCCCCCCTGTTTCTGCTCGCGAAAAGTTACCGGTAAGTTTATCAATCCTAGTCGATGGGCCACAACATTTGACCGTATGTAAAACCAAACAATGCAACCGCACCTGAAAGAGATTGCTTCACAATAATATGTATAACCCAGCAGGACACGGTTCACGGCGCAAACCGCTAAGAATCACCTTTCTGTTTCTGCTGGGTTTATTGCCGATTATTGCCGATTATTGCTGGTTCCAAACCTGCTTTGTGAAGGTTTTTGGGATTACCAAAAATACCGATTATTGCCCAGTTCTGCCTGTTTCTACTGGGCAAACTTACCGTTTATTACCGGTAACTTGCCCAGCAGAAACACGCTCTTAGTAGGCCTAATGTAAAGTCATCCCCCTGTCCCCCCTGATCAATGTTGAGTCGCCCAACTTGCCATATATCAGCCCGTGGCCTAGCAACATTGATTGGTGGGGGAGGGGAGGGGTATATTGAAGGGGGGCTTTCAGGCTAGCAGATGCAAATTGGTATTTTCACATGACTCTAAAAATGCATACTATATGGTAATTAAACGGTGCAAACAATGGTCAGTGTTCGAACACCTTTTTTCTATGATTGTAGAAATCTCATTAGTTGACAATGATAAGGCTAAAAATTGTCTTCATTTTTGTGAAAACAATTTCTTAAAAATATCAGTGGGGATGTGTCCCCCCACCCCTAAATGTCTCAACTCCATGCCCTGCCTGAAATGTTGCCAAGTGCCCCTTAGAACATGTGTATCAAATGTGTCCTCACCCCCCCCCCCCCCCCCCTAAAAGTGTCACTGTTTCCCCCACCACCCCAATACTGATGCTTCCACTGTTATTGGGTAAAGAAGAGTTTTTCTCCAGGGCCTGTGATCCTAGGGGCCTATAAAAGCAAAGAAAATATGATACAGGGTGAGTCAAAAAGACTGCAATGGACCTACGGCACATAATCTCCTGGCCGGCCACAGTTCGACATACGTGGGCGCACTTCGATCAGACTGCGCACGCATGCTTGAACTCACAAAATACTGCCAACCAACAACACCAAAGCACCTGATTGGTCAAATTTAAACTGAAGACTTTTTCACGATCGTCACGCTGCGCCGTATCCACCAACGCAGTGCTCCTGCTGCGCCATAACCACCGACGCAGTGGAGCGTGATGGTGCGTGGAAAAGCTCATGAGTTTTTCAGTTCTCATGTTTGAGCACCAACCAATCAGAGCCTTGAGGTCGAGATGACGTAGTGCGCACAACAGAGATTTCGGGGACCGTTTTGGGGTGAGGTTGAGCAGGCGTACTTTACGCGAGCTCAACCTCATGTGACGTGGGTCCATAGTGGAAAGAAGCCATTTTGTTTTCAAAACCAAAATGAATTTTAAAAGTTTTTAAACGTTGCAAGAATGATATATTTAATCCTAACTTTGCGTGAAAAAATGAAGTCAATAGTATGATCCTTAAAGGAAGACCTCATATTATGAATTAAACTGAATGATGATAATCGATTGGCGATTGACTAAACAATATCCGCATCGGACCTCGTGCACAGTGATGAATAGCTGTAGTACTGTGCTTCTTATCTCTTTAGATATATTAGTCTCAGCTGTGATTAGTCTGTTTGAGGTACAGTGTATCATGCACAAGCCTTACACAAGGTAAAAATTGGACATTATTACGAGCGCCCTCTTCGACGTTCAAACTGTGTGTTTGTGAATAATCATGAACCGGAAAGGTACTGTGGTCACGCCTCCTGGATATAAACTGCAATATCAACGCCGCCTAGTGACGCTATAGGGCGTTGCTTCGTCTGCTTCATTTTAATATTTAAGTATAATAACAGGGGATGTAGTCTGTCGTCGCTATATTTAAATGCTCATTATGTTCCAAAATGTTGAAATATTAGAGAAATAGCCCATCAGATATCACTATCTATAGGAGTGTTAGATAAAATATTGGAATAGCAATTACGGAATTATTATTCCATGATGGTAAGATGTTTTAAATTCTATGAAACAAGTACGGGTAAGATTCAAAGCTTATTTTCTCAATGAATTACGTGCATATCATATTTATTTTTAGAATTCCGTACTTCCTTATATACTCATGTTATATTATATTCTCATTTGAAAACAATCCAGGTAATACAACGTCTAATGTAGTGATATTAGAATTACTAAACTTTGTTCACCAAAACTACCGGAAGTAAAAAGCCCATTTCATAAGCATGCGAGTTTACTCTCCTTTCAAATATCCCGCGTCAATCCCAAGAATAAACTGAATGGTCTGTAATATCGATGAATGACCCATGATTGATTTCTTTTGATTCACTTTCTACCTGAGTCGTCGGTGCTCATCAAAATACACCGTGATGCAATGTAACGCAAGGCCAGTCTCTATTCAATGTTATTGATTGAGATAATGTTACGAATTAGTATTGAGATAAGTCATTGATGTCTGACAGTGCTATCGATTTAGGGATTATAATTCCATGAAGTAGACATTAACTTTTCCGTTTGATTTACTGATTAACATTTGAATTGCATAATGTCTGGTTTACCGCGAGCTTTGGGATAATATATAATAATGTTCTCGTGCAGTTGATTGACCGGGAAGGGACCTTTATGGATTTTAATGGAAATCAGCCCAAACTTAAAACTGTAAGGATTAAGAAAAATCAGTTGCCTTTGTGCAATAACACGTTGTTTCAAAATATTCTATCCCAGGCTCGGACAGATTTTATGGTCATTGGGAAATAACGACATTCAAATAAGTATTTGGTATTTGATATTTTTCTGCCACTGTAATCGGGAACTGTCACTGTGGCCGAGTGGTCTAAGGCGGTGGTCTAATGGAAATTTTTGCGCGTGAGTTCGAATCTCACTGAAGTCACCTTTTTTTGTCTTTATTTTACTTATGATTTTGAAGTAATTATGAATCGTATCGCCCTGTAACTCAGAAAATATTCATGATTTATTACCAGAAATGTTATTCGGCATGGAATCTAAAAAAAGTTTGGTACATAAACTATGATGTGACTTTGATAAAATATGTACACAAATATTATCTAAATATGTTCATTTTGCATGTTGGTTCTCGGGGAGGGGCATCCATTTTCAACTTATTTTCTACTACAAGGGAGTTTGTTTTCTTAACAGAATGCCCACTGAAGAAAATTGAAGCTGCATACATAATTTGTACCACACACAATTTCTATAAATTGATGTAATGTGTTATTCGAAACATTAAATTGTAAAAATACATTGATATCACGAGGTTCGAAATAGCTCAGTCGGTAGAGCTTTAGACTCTCAATCAACAAGCCGTAGGTTCGAATCTTGATTGAAGTTCTTAATGTTATTTATTTATATTATTTTACGTTATTTATTTATTTATTTATTTAATATTATTATCTATTTACATTCATTTTTGTGTCCCATCTTGATGGGTTTATTTATTAATTATGTGTTCATTTGATTTTCAATTAATGAACATTAATGTTATACATTATATTTATTTATTCATTTGTTTGTTTGTCTAAGGATTTAATAACTTACCTAATTAATGAATTAATATATTCATTTATTTATCTATTTATTTACCCATTAATTAATTCATTATTAATACATTTTTCGATGTGGTCGAGCTCATAAACTTATCTTTTCATAAATAAAAAGATCACATGGTGTTTCAATTCGTATTCGTATTCAAAGCAAACACAAACTATTAACTTCAATTTTATAATACATTGTTTTAATTATAATTTCAAAATCTGTCGTAACCAGCCCATACTAAAAGCGTGTTCAGGTTATTTGAAATGACATTGGGTTACAATATCGCTGACGCTAAACTGAATGACTGGATTAATATATCGCGCTAACGCTAATAACGAGGTCGTACTACAAATTAAATTGAATGATGATAATCGATTGGCCATCCACTATTTACTATTGAAGTGTTACATGTAATGTAAACCAATTATTACCATATCAATTGGATCACGCTTTCAAGTCCTGAACACTGATTGAAAAGATCGCTACATAAAACCAATGGATGTGCTAGCATTAATAAAGGTGCGTGACCCATTTACCAGGGAGTTACATAATCACTTCGATAGTGAAAAGCAATGATGCAGTATCAGACCTGGATCACTGCGCATGAATGGTATGAATGGGCGCTTATCCCTTTAGGTATACTTGTCTCAGGATAAAAAATCTCGATTAATACGAAATAAAATAACATCGACAAAACGACATGCTGTGATAGGATTCGAACCCGTAACCCGCTGATTTCAAATCCGACACCTTACCGCTGAGCTAAATCTATTCGATGTAAATTAAGTAAGAAAAAAACATTATACAGTTCAACATAAGCTTAAAATGCTTTATATTTCCTATTTTAAGCGTTTTTAACACAGAGTTTTCGCCTAAAAGCAGTTAAAAAGCTGTTGCACTTAAAGAATCTAATTTTGATTTAAACGACACTTAACAATTAAGGACATCTATTTCGTTTGTACACACTTCAATGTGTCGATTAACAGCCACAGTCTACACCGTGATGCATCATGGGGGTTTAAACGATGGGTACCTGATGACTCGGGTACGTACATCGACTCGTGTGACCTTTGTCTAGGACAATCACTTGAGAGGAACAAAAGATGTTACCTGTCAATCAAAAATAAATTGAGACTAGATAAACTAGCCATCAAGCGATGGCGGTCTTGATAATGTCCCTGCTCTAAGGCTTGTGCATGACCCACATTTCTAGCCTATTTTAAAGAGAAATCTGAGCAACCTCAATGTTCCCTACCAATCACTTTAATCCAATAATAGGCAAATTGATCGGCTGAAAAGTAGCTATGATTAGTCTTGCGTATGCGAGCTGTTAGAATGGTTGACGTCATTCTCAACTCTCTGAGAAAGGTCTAGAATTTAATATTAGGTATATTGCACAATATTAGAAATTCAGCGAGATTTTTAGTCATGAAGGAAATCATTTTTTGTATAAAACGATAACAAAATAATCATCTCCTGTTCATGTTAAAATTCATGCCATATAATTTTAAAAACACTTTTTTGCTCTTCTCACAAGGATGGTATAGAGTTACATTTAGAACAACTAGCTTTCTACAAGAAAATAAATGCATTCAAACATCAGCCAAACCACAACGGACTCATTGAAAAAAGTTGACAAACCTCGTCAACCCACATACCGTCTCAAGACAGATGAAATCATCAATGATTAATACTCCTCTGTGTTACTCCTAACCAAACCTAACAATTCTTGCGGAAGTAAATTTCATAGTTCCCTCATAATTCTCAAAAGATTAAACAACATGTTTTGTCTTCCTTGTTCTGTATGGTAATGAGTGATGGCAATGCACTCTCTCATTTTATACACAACCATTTTCTTCACGATAGTAGCCACGTAGGATTTCGCTGTCAAAGTTTACACAATCCTGATTGTTGGTAGATTTGCCTGTTCATAGGTTAAAAAGAGCTCATTGAATTATTGTGACTTTCCCTAATAAAAGTGGTTAGGTGGGTTGGGGTCTGCCACCCTTGACCTCTTCCATTAATCCACAAGTTTTACATCACTGTAAACCAGAATTTTGACCACGAAACCTTTAACAATTCAGACACTGTAAAAGTGGAAATTTGTCAATGTAAGGAAGCTCAAAATCGCGAAAATACAAACAAGCAAATGTTCAAAATGTGCAAAGCATGAAAATTTACACGCACGAACATTTCCATTTCGAGGGCTTAGAGGTAGAACTGACTATGTCCATTTTGACTTTGTCCAGATAATTGTACAAGTAACATGGATATGAACTTTCTTTCTGTGGAAAAAAGTGTCTATGTCTATGTACCCCTTTTTGATTATGTCCGTGAAGGTGTTTTTAGTTTTGTTGCAAAACAGGCCATGTCCAGCAGGTGTATGTCCAAAAAGTCAAAATGGACATAGTCAGTTCTACCTCTAAGCCCTCAAATTTTGTACCCATACAACACTGTAAATGCAATCTACGCTATGGGTGTTACAGTGATGATAGAAAATTGATGTGTATATGTGACCCGTCACATCAAAAAGGACATGTTTTGAGATATTAGGCCAATATATTTAGTGAAATATAAAGAAAATGATAGAATAGATATGCTTCTTCAAATCATACCTTGTGATTACAAAGTCCGATTACCTTCTACATGGTATCATTTCAAAGCTTAAAATTTCAAGTCGAATCAATAACTCAAATTTGACTTGGGCCTCAAACATGTCCATTTTAACATGAAGGGTTACATGTGGTGTTTTGGGTAATGTACTGCAATTCCCACCAATCGCATAATTTGCATTGAGAATGTTCATTATTAATTAGAATACACCCACAGAATGTCACTGGGAACAGACACTATAGGCAACACAGGGAATGAGAGCAATCTGGATGTGTAGTATGTGAAATATACTTCTAATCTCATCACTTTCATAATTTGCATTCAGGAAGTTCATTTATCAAGTAGGACTACCTCACCAAATGTCGCTCAAGGGCCTATGCGGCATACTGAATGAGAGAATCTTGCTGTGTATTTGTTGTATGTAAAATGTACTTCAAATCTCATCACTCCCATAATTTGCATGAGGAAATTCATTACCAATTAGGATATACCTTAGTGACTTGTCACTTAGAAGGCACATACTTATAGTTCCTGCACAGCATTTGAGTGATGATTAAATGAATAAATTGAACAAAACCTTGGAATTGTGATTGATTTCATGAATGTCATGAAGAAAGTGCTACTTAAACAGGGTGTCTAAGAAGACCGGCAAGTTATTTTGTTTCAGTCGCCAATTTTGTAGATGTCATGTGATTTATTCAATTTGTGTTGCATATTATTGTTCATCTTTCTAATTATACCATATTTAAGGCAATTATTTGTTTCAGTGCTCAGTCACAGAATATGGGGAGATTTCACTCTGAATGTGCCAAAATCACTACTATTTCATGCTCAAAAGAACAACTCTGTTGTCTGATTGATGAATTGTATATTGACAAATACTGTGTAGAGAGATGATATATTGACTTTTGAGGTACCTTGTTTTTCTAACCAATATAACAGACAAGATGAGTAAACGATAATAACAAGAAAATCAATTTTGTGTTTGAAAATGTGACAATATTTAAATGAAATAATAAATTGAAATGATTGTCAAGTTCATCTTATTTTGTTCTTGACTTTCAGAGCTGTGGCAATATACCGAGTGTTCAAGGTACGGTGTTATCTATAGAATGCTTTAATATCAAGATAATTGCCATCTCACAACGGTTATTATTTCACATCACTTTATTATTACTAATGTTAGCATCATAGCACATAAATTATTGATACACAATAAAGGAAAGACATGTAAACCCCAGATCTGTTCTCTATTTTGGTGGAAAAACACAGAAATAATGGGAACAATATATTGAACACATTAGTGAACCAGACACATTAAATTATTTAAAATAGATAGCTGTAAAAGGGACCTGCCCTATAGTAAAAATAAAATTGCATGTTAAGGGTTGGATAATTTTCCATGTGGGTTCCTTCTGAGCATGGAAAATTGAAAAAAGATGATAGAATAGAATAGACAATTTGGTGATGTTGTCCCTGAATTTTAAAATGTTATTATGGTTTTAAATGTCAAGATCAGATCTATAGGAGACTCCTATCCTATACGCTGATACCTTTGCATATTTTGATTTTCTATTAAAAAACATATCTTGTGAGGAATTGGGGATATATCAGAGATCAGCTATGTAATAGCAGACTATAATGATTGTTCATACTTCGGTAGAAATTCTTATTTACAGTCAATTGTAATTTTTTCCATAATACAAATATATTATAATTTGCGTTCATATGGCAGTTCTTCCCTTTATGCGAATTTGCCCAATTAAGGGGGGTGTGGACTCTCAGGTACAGCCTTCGTAAAACTGCCGTAACTTCTTCAATATTCATTTAATCTTATAAACGTATACAGTTTTTTGCAGAAAAGGGTTCAATGAATCCAACCATGATAATGGAATTCACATTTTTTTTTTTTTAATATCTTATTTATTTTTTTGAGTTACAGACCAAAAAGTGCCAAAAAATGTGATTTGTTATTTACATTTTTTGGCACTTTTTGGTCTATAACTCAAAAAATAAATAAGATATTAAAAAAAAAAACGCTCCTGGGGAATGTTATCAGGATTATCATAAAACTAGTATGACAAAATTTGACAAAATATATTTTGTGTTATCTTTTCCAAACCTAAAATGGGTCAAAAAACAAGTTTTTTATCATTTTTTCCAAAATGGTGTTTCATTGATCCCCACTGAGATATGAGGTCCCAATATGTCTATGTCAAGCAGGGCTGGAAAAAGGTTTATTTCATGGGAAGCAAACACAATTTACAAGAAAAATAGCTGAATTTCCCTCCATTTCTTATGTATTTCTTTATTTTGAAAAGCAAATTTGCCCTCCAAATACACAAATTTCCCGGGAATGTGATTCCTCAACTCCCCATTTTTCCAGGCCGGATTGTCCAGGAATCTGGTATTGTGATTTCATATCACAACTGTTTAAAATCAGTCGCGCCGAAAATTAGCAGGTGAAAATAAGCTTAGTATTGTATGTTGACATCTCCATACACTATGTCATGTTTTGTGCGGCAATTTGGTTCAAATCTTGGGACACTTTTACACATATGATTTCCAGTGCATTGCACAGAAGTTTGGTTCAAAAAACATGTGACACTATTGTACCTATGACTTATCCTGTATAGTACTACATGTATGACTACGCTTTGTAGTTTAGTTAAAGCGTGGGACTTGATAATTTGAGAGGTTTACTTGATTTTATCACCTTAGTTTTGCTCTAATACTAAGGCTGTGTTGCTAGCATTATATACATCCCTGTGGCACATATCCCTTTCAGTTTGTGTAGTTTGGTTTAAAAGTAAAACATGTAGGACACTGATTCTTAACTATAGACATCTTTCCTTCATAGACGTGAATAAACTGCATATATGTCAGTCATTTGCTGGCATGTCTACCCACATAATTTGAAGAGTTAGGGCTGACAAACAGAACTACTTAGGTGGAAATTTCTATTTTGTTGTTGGTGAGAAATGAGGCTTTTGTATTGCCTTTAATAAATTAATTTTCTTACAAGAATAATACAATCATATAGATTGATTCCGACCTATTGTAGTTGTAGATTAGGATTATGATGTGTTCTAATGTCTATTTTCAATTGTCTTCATTATGTATATTCCTCTGCTAGATATTGCATTTTGCAGAGTATATGTTATAAACTGCTCACAAAAAGTATCGAGACACTTAGAAATGATCCAATACATAACAGCTCGAAAGGGTATGCATTAATCTAAGCAAATAACCAAGTGCATAATTTTGTTCTGCATATTTTGACATGCATTAATCTAAGCAAATAACCAAGTGCATAATTTTGTTCTGCGTATTTTGACACCTCGATCGTTGAGATACGATGTTGCGGAGCGGAGTTATTGTCATTTCAATGATTGTGGGACCAGTCTCAAAAGTGACACTCATCCCTATTGAAAAGCACGAATCTGATCATTCTAAACAGTAATGCAAACCTCTTTGTATATGATGATTGTCACTTTTGAAACTGGACCCACGACCATTGAAATGACAATAAATCTGCTCCGCAACATCGTATCTCATCGATCGAGGTGTCAAAATACGCAGAACAAAATTATGCACTTGGTTATTTGCTTCGATTAATGCATACCCTTTCGAGCCGTTATATATTGGATCATTTCTAAGTGTTTCGATACTTTTTGTGAGCAGTTTAGATAGATATATATAGATAGACATAGCTACTTTGATTTCCTCGTTCTACCTTGAGGTGGTGAAAATGATTCCAATGCACCCAATGTAGTGTGTAATTTGATCTTATAATATAAAGATTCAAGATCGTGCGTTAAACACGAGTAATGTATATGATAAGCATCTTCTCTTGATTGAATGAGCTATAAATGTGAAAGCAGAACTAATAACACTCCAATTAAATGATAAAATCAAAAGATCCCAATTCCATTTGGCAAAGAAAGTCTTATATCCATTAGTGTTTGCTATTTCACAAGTCATTGCAATCTGTTAGACCGTTCACCATGTTTAAATATAGATTGAATCCGACCTATTAGGGAAATCCCCTTCATTTCAATTCCAATATAATATGTGATGCAGCACATCAAAAGGGGGACTCTGCAGGTGAAGTCGATTTTGGTTTATTATGTTTGCTCTCAGAGCATTTTCTAAGATTTTCAGTGACACAAAATTGATCAAGGCATTCAGTGTTTATGAGTAAAAATGACTCCTAAATTCTTCTTCTTATTTTTTTTCTGTCTGTTTTCATCTATATATTGGAAAACACACAGCGGCAAAGTCCCCCATTTGATGTGCTGCATCACATGTTTTATCAAAAACATCTGCTATGTAATATATGTCTCTTACATAGCACTTGTAGATTACTTTAACATCACTGTCTGAACATCATACTCTTAATTAGTCACATTAAGCATAGGGAATTTACTGTAACTGGCACACATATTTAGCCAAGTTGTGAATACAAGCTAATTTTGGATAAAGGTTATCAATTCACCATAGATGTGTGTGTGTATATTTAGATTTGGGTTCAAACATATCTATTGCAACTATAGTAATGTTTTATATGACCCTTCTAAAACATGTTCTTGTGAGATTCATTAATTCAAAAATAATCCATGGGACATGTTTGCTTACAAAACTTTAAAACAAGGCATCAATACATGGGAGAATTAACATGAGTGTTGATGCCTCATGCTTTCTTGGGTTCATCATACAGCTTTACATTGAATGTGGTAGTACTTTTCTTCATTTTGACCATGACTTGTTGTGGCTATTAACCAATGGCCAATGGCAATGGATCCTCTACACCAAGCACAAGACCAGGAGCCAGTCATATTTTACCAATACATGACTATTGGATCATACATGTATACTGAGAGACTTGCTTTTTGCATATAATTCTGCTATCTACTGAAGACAACTTTACCACCCTATAAGCCTAATACTCTCTAAGGACCACTTTAATGCTCTTTGAATTCTACTACAAGATTTCAGTACTAATCATATCCTCCGGGAACATTAATGCCCACAACCTGTGGATGGTAATTTCAACAAAATCATATGGATATTTCTCGGTCTGCGTAAATTTTAGTGCATCACATTCTATCGTAAAGGTCTTATTTATTTTTGCTTTAGGCCTAACTGCGCCTTATCAGACACTAATTACTAACATGATGTAGTCTATGCATGGGTGGGTAACCATGGTAACCTCTTGAGATCTGTGAAAATACATAGATTAAGCAAGAAATAAGAATAGTTGGTTGACCTCCATGTCTGTATTCTTTTACTTACAGATTAAGTACAGATTCCAATAGTTTGTCCAGCTCAAGATTGGCAAGCCTCCTTATAGCAGCAAATTTATACTGAATGGTGTAGGCACATACTCGTATGAACGTAACAAACACACTGTGCATTATTACATTTGCATGCGGAGAAAAAACCCGACATATTCCTGGCCAATTTGAAACAATATCTCAGTCTGTTTCACAGTTGCAATATGAAAAGTGTCTTGTCCTAGGTATGTAAAACATAAATTTGTATTTAACCACTTTTCACAACAACTTGTTTTCAGTGAATTCCTGAATTATGGCATCCTCACTGAAACCCCATGCTAAGTGCTCTGCTATCTACTCAAGATAGCTCTCTATATGAGATAACATTTGTATTTTGTATCTTATATCAAAATATTGTCACTATCTTTAGATTTCGGTTTAACCTTATTTTTAGGTTTGTGGATGCGATAAAATGCCCACTTCGGGTACCTACACTTGGTCAACGCTTTGTCAATGTGTTGCCTCTCTGATATTACATCATCCTTGTATGAGATTTCAGTTTAACCTTATTTTTTGGTTTGTGGACGCAATCAAATGCCCACTTCGGGTACCTACACTTGGTCAATGCTTTGTCAATGTGTTGCCTCTCTGATATTACATCATCCTGGTCGGTGATGACTGTATCAGCCCTGTGCATGGTATAGCATATGAATGACTCCTAATTTGTGTTGGACTGGGTGATTTGAAGAGAAGATTGGTGTGGGTAGGCTTACGGTAAATCCTAACATCCTAATTATTATCTTGTGTTGAGAATGAAAGATCAATTTCAAATTATAAGAAATATGTCATTTGTTTTACATGATCTAACAGCTGCATAGATTTTGTTGAAAATTCTCATAGGTAGGCCTATAGACAAAGTTGATAAATGGTTCTATTATTTCTAAACAGGTTTCTAATTTTCTTTGCAGATCATCCTATACCATATCAACCATCCAGGGTTGATGTGTTTTTATGACAGCTGACAGAGAAACTATGAGAGAAAAATAACCTGGCATAACATATCTTCTAAATAGATCATCTATTTTATTCTTGGTTTACTCAAAGTAATTGACAGCTTTGGACTGATAAGTTACTATCACCTATCAGCAAATTGTTCGGATCCGTTTTTTGGCTCCCTGTTTATCGCCAATAATCTCATCTCACAAAATACAGGAACAAGTCGAGTTTTGACAAACTTTGGTTTTCGGGATAGTTAATTAGTTACGACCCGGAGCTTTGATTTGACAACAATGTTACTAAAATGACAAACAAAATATTCATTACTGCCATTTTAAACAATCAGAACATGTATGTATAGTGGTAATAGATGTATTGATATGCTGTGATAGACTGATAACTGAGTTAGACTGATTGTAGGTTTCATTGGAATTGGCTACCTATTCGACGTTTAAGCTACTGAATGTATTTTGGAAACCCCATTTATCCAGAAAAATATCTGTTTGCTTTGTGTGATAGTTCATTATCATCCATAATCATCAATGTTCCATTAGATATTGAAGCATCATTTGATCAGGGATCTAGATCCTAATGGAATACTAATATTGACATTTATTTGCTGATATTTTTTGATGGATAAAACCTATTGGATGGATGCATATGCTCTACAAATTTAAACTGGTATAATAAGACATATCTGTGATGAAACATCCGTTTATATTACTGCACCTATTTATAGACTTGTATTATGTATTGCAAAATATCTGCTGGCTCTGCCCATGCTTGATGTGCATTTTTGTCTCACCATACTTGTAGGAAATGGACTAGGCAAGTATGATTGCAATGTTGATGAAACATTAATCAAATGTGTAGTGTGATCAGTAACCAGGAAGTGTTAAGAAATCCCATCCCACGACTGAAGGTTTTTCTGTGTTACCTTTATGTAAGGGAGGCAGAGTTAGTCTGAGTAAATACTTCATTGAGGGATTATACTGAATAAAGCTTATAATCCCAGAATGAAATTTTCACACTAGACTAGTTTCGTGACCCCCTTACATGGAGGTAGAACCGTTTTTTCTGATAAAATACATGTATGTTCTACCCATACCATGCCATCTTATACGTGTTATTTCAAACTTCAGGGAAATAACCTCATTAGTATGCATTCCCTGCAATTTGTCAATCAAAAATTGAAGTTAACAAATCTGACAATTGATAACCAATTTTGAGGCAAAAAGTGGATTTTTGATATTGTTTTTCAACTGTAAATCCATTCTCTGGCAACTCTTATTTTATGTTTAACACTTTATGTGCCTTTCATGGCTACTATTTATGCCTATTTCCTATGTTTTCCACCAATTGCTGCAATTTGAAGTTATAATAATGAACAGTGTGGAGTGCTTATGATCTGTTACACTGTATTTTCTTAAATCAAAAGATTGAAAAGTCAATCTTAAAGATTGTGCTGAGGGAAGAGTGAAATGTCAATCCGATATATTGAATTTTTCAATCTTTTAAGATCTTTTGATTTAAGAGGGAACAGGGCCTTAGTTTTATCAACAATCTTTTAGGACTAGTTCTCCCGATTCACAACATGATGCACTGCATATTTTGGTTGTAAATTGCCAGACTCATAACTGAGACAATGAATTGTTCAAGTATCATTTTGTTGTGAGAACACTATATAAGGGAGTATTTTTATCAGCATTAAGAACTTGTTTAAGGGCCTCGTTGATAACGGGTTGTCACCCCTGTGAATACTATACACTCTTAGAAAAAATGGTTCGTTTAAGAACCCTTTTTTGTCCCGCGGGGAGCACCTTTTGGCCTAAAAGGTTCTAAAAAGAACCTTAGAATGGTTCTTTGAAGAACTTTCAAATTTTAAATAAGACCTAAAGGTATATTTACTTTTTTGTTTTTATGTAATATGCAAATTCAAGAGAAATGTAAACAAATTTAATCCTTTTCAACTGTTAAAAATCATTTCTTCTTGGCTAAAAACATTTTTTACCGTTTTACCAAGAACCATTGAGGGTTCTCCATAATTTTTTCCCAAAAGGTTCTTGAAGCTTGAGGAACCATTTTCTTGGCTAAAGAACCCTTTTAGAACCTTCTTTGGTTCTAAAAGGAACCCTATAGAAATTTCAATGGGTTCCTTTTAGAACCAAAAAAGGTTCTAAAAGGGTTCTTTAGCCAAGAAAATGGTTCCTCAAGCTTCAAGAACCTTTTGGGGAAAAATTATGGAGAACCCTCAATGGTTCTTGGTAAAACGGTAAAAAATGTTTTTAGCCAAGAAGAAATGATTTTTAACAGTTGAAAAGGACTAAATTTGTTTACATTTCTCTTGAATTTGCATATTACATAAAAACAAAAAAGTAAATATACCTTTATGTCTTATTTAAAATTTGAAAGTTCTTCAAAGAACCATTCTAAGGTTCTTTTTAGAACCTTTTAGGCCAAAAGGTGCTCCCCGCGGGACAAAAAAGGGTTCTTAAACGAACCATTTTTTCTAAGAGTGTATTACACCTGTGTGCCTTCCTGACTCCCACACAGGGAGCAATCAGAAACCATCAAGTATCGCTCAAGCACAACTATTTGTCAGTCTGTCTTTTGAAAGAGATGCCAACCCTAAGATACAAGAGAACATCTATCAAAGGTGCATTGATGCTGTTTACTTACATAACCCCATACTTTCCCCCATAGGTGACAAGCAATATCTCCCACGCATGTATTCTGTTATATTCCATGTTCTATAGAATGTCTATTTTTACAAGAGTATGTGTAACATTTACCCATACACACATCCATTACCAACCTTATTCAGAATGAATTCATAATATATGAGGTCTTCCTTTAAGGATCATACTATAGATTAAACATGATCATACAAAGATATTCATGATCAAAGGCTCAGACATGTTTCCCCTACTCCAGAGTTAAAGGGCGGTAATCACATTTTGATTATCTGCTGGAGGTAGAACAACCATTGGAATCCTGTCTCATATCTGCACAATCATCATTTGGATAAGGTGTTCTTTTCTCAAATTTATTGGTCCAATAGACCCACATGCAGGTGGGTTAAAGAATGTATCGTATCGTTAGTATCTTGGTATTTAATGTCTCAAATTTAAATTATTAGAGCTGGCAAAAGCGTGGTTTCTCATCAAAAACACAGAGCGAATGATCTGTGAGAAAAAAGCAACTCACAAACGGGAAGTGATATGATACACCAAAACAGCCACAAATGCGCTCATTGGCTAGCCAAACAAAGAGCATAAACCACACGAGAGCACACAAAAAATTGATCATCACACAAGTGTCAAAAGGTAAATTTATTAACACTACATGTAGGTTAGGTAATTTCTAATTTTATACTAGAAAAACCACTGAGGGGAGTTTGAAGGTGAGGTGCAGAAAAGGGACCAAATTCGACCATTTAAAAAAGGGTACTTTTTCAAAATATAGTCAATATTTGACTTCTTCATGGGGTTAAAACATGCAAAATCCTTAATTGATGTTGAATTTTGGCTTCCAGAGGAAATCCACATTTAGGTAAGGCCCGGAAGAAAACGCAATCAAATTTTCAAAGCGTGATTCTCGCTTTTGATAGTATTTCTCGCTTTCAGAAAAATTGTCTGTGATTTCTCGGAATTGCATGTTTTTCGCTCGGAATCGCGTGTTTTATGAAGACATTTTGAAATATTTCATTTTGTCATCTGAACACATCGAAATATTTCTTGTTATTTCTCTCGCTATCAACATTTTCGGTGCGTTTTTTCTCAGGTTTTTAGTGAATCTGATGAAATCTCGGTATATCTCGCTTTTGCTTAAAAGTTCATGCATTTTTTCCGGGGCTTACATTTAGGTTGTGTCTGGAAAATCTGTTTTCACACATGATACCAGCATGATAATTGAGTGCTCTTAAGGTAGTGTTTGTTTAGAACTTTAGATGGATCTTGATTTAACTTTAAAAAATTCATCAATAATATGTGAAACATTATGAACAGTAAAACTGCACACTTTTGAACATGCCAACTAGTATCATTATCAATGTTGGTTTTCTGTGCAAGGAATGTAGGAAGCATTGAAAATAAAGACTTTCCTCATGTAGATGGAATCAAAAGTAAAAGGAATTTGATGATAGCGTACATATTCCTTGTCGATGATTTGAACATAGATTACCAATTACATAATATGCAAGAAACAGGTTATCATAGAAATGGATATATGAACATAGCGATTGTGTACGCTAAAATATGTCTGTCTTTTCCTGAGATACAACTAGGACAAAATGTTACGAACTGACCAGAAATGTCATCAGTATTTGCCTATTGGGCTGGAATAAGAATAGACCTATTTTTTTAATTAAGAAATCATTGTGACTCTGGCTCAACTTATTAACTCAGCTAAGTAGGTCAGTAAATATTAATATCCGTATTATGTCGGCAGTCAGGAATCCAGTGTATATGTCAATAGATCGCTTTTAAGGACTCATCCAGCGTTAATGGGGTGATGGTAATGTTGTAATATTTTGAATGCATCTTTAATTTAGAAAGAGTAACAGAGAGGAGTAACTAAGGTACAGTACCTTACTGAAGAGCAAAACATGTTGACTGTAACAGGATTTGAACCCTCAATATCTTAATGGCAAAGCTAGTGATCCATCCACTGTGTCAAAAATACCCTGTTAATTGTTCATTTGTGTAAATTTTGCAACAGGAATGAATGTTCCTTTAGCATGTTGCATATAACAAAATCGTACAGGGTCCCTTAAGAATTCGACATGACAATGATGGAGAGAATAAAACCCTACATGGATCCCTTAAGAATTCAACATGACAATGATGGAGCATCTTCAATTAAAGTTTGCTAGCCTGCTATCTGTTGCTATTCAATCATGAGGTTTTATCAAGGGCAGAATAAAAACAAGTCTTATATCACATGATAAATCAATATGACATTCCCTGGGATACATCATTGAATCTTACACATACACACATATCGACGCTGTTCTGACATACCGGTACATCACGAAAAACAGCTTTTTGAGAAAATTGTGTCTGAAAATTTGCCAATTTTTGATAGTGTTATTGTATGTTTATTTTGAGATCAATATTAACTCATTTAGAACAATATGGTTTTACTATAAACCGACCATTTTTTTATATCAAAAACTACATCAAATTAATCTGTCTGTTTCCTCCTATGGTGTGAACATTTCAAGCCTTGTGTGTCTAGTACATTGCACTCAAATCAATGAACAATGTTTCAGAGCTGTGTAGGATATGTACTCTTACAAATTCTAGTCTCTGCTATTGATACAGTATCATTTTTTGGATTTAATAGATAATTAAGAAAGATGCTGCAAAAAGGTTCAAAATATTTGTCTTGTACGAGGGTCATTCAATGGGTTCTACCTCATACCTCAAAGCTATGCTGTTCGAATGTATTGCTATGTTTTTAGCCAAAGAAGATTTTAGCGTCGAACCCACAATGCATTGCGTGAACTCATATTGCACCCACAATACATTGCGCGAATTCAAGATGTTTTCCCACCATGCATTTGGATTTCCCCTTATTGATGCTCATATCAATACGACCGATATATCAGTGACCTTTGTACCTTGCGATATTGATATCGTGGCTCTCTGTCGCGCATGACACGTATTGGAAAATGGATGGTTCCCCTGTCATTTTGATTTTCCAATAACTGCGAGTAAGTTGTTTACTAGCCGAGCTCTTAGGTTTTAGAAATAAGAAAAAGGAACACTGATAACTAAATTAATTATTGATGTAAACAAGAATCTAAGAGCTCGTACGATGATGGCACTATGAAGCCATGATTTTGTGCATGGGAACCGAGAAGACCAGATTTATGGTGTTTGCAAAAATGCAATGCATTGTGGTGCTGTCTTTAAAATATTCTTTGGTCTTTAGCGTACTAGAATGCTGCAAGCAAACCAGTCAAAATCATTGTTACAAGTCATGTCACAGTGATGCCTCGTATAATTAAATCTTTAACAGTGATAGTCACTTTTTGGGTTATCCCTTTTAAAGGGAATTTTTTTGAGTTTTGTTCATGTGCATCCGTCGATGGGCCACAACATTTGACATTTTGTAATACCAAACAATGCCACCCCACCTGAAAAAGATTCCTTCACAATGTGTATACCCAGCGTGACATGGTTCACGGCACAAAACGGTAAGATTAATCGCCTTTCTGTTTCTATTGGGTTTCTTGCCGTTTCTTACTGGTTCCAAACCTGGTTTGTGAAGGTTTTTGGGATTACCCAAAATACCGATTCTTGCAGTATCTGGCTGTTTTTACTGTGCAAACTTACCGATTCTTAGCCGTTTCTTCCCCAGTAGAAACATGCTTTTAGACCAGCTCTTAGTAGGCCTGGTTATAGGTGGGAGGAAACCACCACTTGACACAACCAATTTTGCAAGATCATACAAAAACACAGAGGATATTCTGTGGAAAGCATTCTTTATATACATGATATAAAATAATTCAAATTAAGCCGGAAATTATTATATTTTTGGAAAATTCTTGATCAACATCCCGATTATTAAATATTTTATGAACCTGATTATTTTAAGCATAAAAGATGACTTGGAAACTATACAACATAGAACCCATTGATAACATGCAATTATAATTTTATTCAATTTTGCTTCTACTGGAATATGCTCATTAACCATTAACCAATCCTGAATCCATATGGATACCCCTGGTATGTGTAATTTTGTTATGATCAAAAACATTTTTTGTTAGCTTGCCTGTTTGTTTGTTTATTTGTCTACCTTTTAGGTGTTATTTTTTATTCTATTTCAATCTTTATTGTTGATATTTTGTTTGAAAAGAAACACAAAAAATATGTTTGATTTAGTTTATTGTTAAAGTGATTTGTATATGCCTACAGCTAGTTTTACACAAATCAGAAGAGTTAATTTGATTTTTGATGATCCACTTTTCAGCATTCAAACTGGGGAATCATTTTCATAAGTAAACATGGTCAAACAGTATAATTTTGAGTGAACAATTGATCAAAGTTATTTTTATGAAACATTTAACACTCATGATCTAAGGATTACTTTATCATGTGTTTGTTTGTATAATTGTATAGGTGATGGCTGGGTATGTTAACCCTAGCCCCCCCCCCCCCCCCTCCACCCTCTAATGATACACCAATGCCACACTGGTAACCCCCACTTCCTCAGTAGGCTACTGTAAAAGTTTGCACATTTTAAACAATTTTGCTTGTTTTGTTTTCACAATTTTGAGCTTCCTTACATAGACATTCATACAAAATGAACATATTTGTCCGTTTTTATTTTTGCGCTTGCTGATTTTAGCGCGAAAATAAATGTAGCGCGAAATGTTCCACTTTTACAGTATATGGTGACGATAACTTGTTTTTTGGAGTGTGACTAGCTCTGGCCTCATTCATGGTGCCCAGGCCAAGTTGCCCCAAATGTTGGCGTTAAAAATAGACAATGACGCACCAATAAAATGGGACACAGATGTTCTTATAAATATGAATGCCAGTATTCTAGGGTTAAAAGATTTATGCTTGTTATTGCAATGATAAGTATTTCAGAAAGGAAATAAAACCCAAAAATAAAACATGTTTTTGGCCCGGACTTTTTACCACCCTGAAAACAAATCAATTCACTGTGCACCTTCCCATACCTGAATGACTAATGCGGGCGGCAAGAAATAATTTAAAAGCAGGAAATCGAAAAAGGTGTATTTATAATGAATTCTTCACTCAGTGTTGCAAAATGAGCAAAAATAAATGAAACATGATACGATGCTGCGAGATCTTATACATCAATGTATTTGATCATTTAGAAGGTATGAAATCCTTTCGCTTATAAGTTAAGTTGGCACATGAATGTTATATATTGGTAATGTAGAAGGCAGGAAATCCCTCGGTTTCACTCCTAAGCTGTGAGAACATGAATGTAATCAAGGCATGGATGATTGTATGGAATGGGAAATCCACTAGTTTGTTCTAAGCTTTGTAAGAATGTGTTGAGATTAGGTATGACATATTGGCATGTTAAGGTTTCAAGATTGGTTTCATTTAGGGTTCAGTTACATTAAAGGAGATCCATGCCATGGAACTGTAGCACTCAGACATGTAGCATTATTATTATATAGACCACATTCGTAGGTTAAAGTTTTTAAAAGTACCGTGTGAAGACAAAATTAGTTACGAGATTTCCATATCTCCGTTTCAGGTACTGGTATTTTCAATTTATGCATTGATTACGTGCAGCGACCTGCTGCTGATGAGGCAGATTTGAAACGATGACGTCACAATATCGGGTATGGCTATCACATCAGCACTTTCGACACAAACTACGAAGCACAAATTTCAAATAATAGCAGGTTGGGGATGTGCAGTTTAAATTTGTTTTATTGAATATTAAGGTTCTGTGTTCAATAAAAATGGTCAATATTCATTCAATAATTATTTTCCTACCACGTTATGCTTAGATTCATAAAAGGTACTACTGTTCTCCTTGAATATCCATTCCTATATTATTATAATCAACTAGAAACTTTTTTAAAGACATTTATATCAATGATACCTGGAACTTGTAAAATGCAAAGATAATGCCAATAAAAAGTACCTATTCCTTAATATAAATTATGTGAAATTTGAAAATGTGCACATTAAATGCTTCATTTTCTTTAGTCATATGATATTATTCAGCCTATTTGGAAGATAAGGGTATGTTTTTGTTGTGGAATATATAGGGTGAATTTTTTCGTACGTCTATGGTAGGGCAATGTCTTTGGGTAGTGGATTTGGGTTTCAAGCATACCTGCTAGCTACCTTTAACCCTAACCTTCCTGGACACTACAAAACATGACAGTGCTACAATCTTGTACCGCACGACGGCCTCACCAATCTCGTGCCATGATCAGCGCATGGTTTCAACTTGTAAAAAAAACTTAAGCTTTTTGAACCTCCCTTGTGTAGCTCAGTCGGTAGAGCATAGTTGAATTCACAAAAACACGTCCGGGGAGTAAGGGTAAATACGATTTAGTTTTACCACTATATTTGGGCAATTGCTTGATAACATTGTATGTTTTGGAATGGTTTTTAGGCCTAAAAAAAAAAGGTTTGATTGGCCTAACCCGACCGACCCTGAATATTTTTTATTATTTTGAGGGAGGAAAAAATAAAAATAACAATAAATATTTTTAAAAAATGTTTTAAAAAAATGTTAAAAAAATATATATAAAAATTGAACAAAGTATTTGATTACTTTGTTCAATTTTTATACTTTAAAAAGTTTCTGACTGTTTGCTTTCATTTTCGGCTATTTTAAGTCCCCAAAGCGCAGGTGATTTAAAAAATTTAAAAAATTAAAAATCCCGACCGACCTACTACCCTATTTGTTTTTGTCATGTTAGGCCAATCAAACACCTTTTTTAGCTTACTACAGGAAGCTTAAGCGACCCGACGCGAAAGGTCACGGTATAGGTCAAGGGGAAAGTGCGACTGTGAAATATGGTTTTATCTCGGTCACACAAGTGGTATTTGTCGGGAAATGTACTTGAGATGGTGAAACAATATGATCGCATGAATATGTTATAAAATGAGTTAGATTGCCATTCGACAAACTTGGTAATTTTTCGTTATTTTCTTTATTGTCAAAACTGTATTGAAAATACGTGTAAATCGGTATGACATCAAATTTGATTAACACACGGCATGCATGTATCATGATGTACATGCGTGTTTGTCTCATTGTGATTGGCTTACTACAGAAATCACGACAGGAGGGGGTTAGAGATCATTATTATTCATGATATAATTATAATAATATGTGACCCGCTCCGACGAAACCAGACATAAGTCGCACAGGATATTTCGAGATAAAGCTCGTCAAATTAAAATGGGGGGGGGGGGGGGGGGGGGGGAGTGAAAAATCTGGCGGATATCAATTTTTGTTTTTCGTCATTTTTTGATTCTTCAATATGTATACTTTAACCCTCAGTTAAACAAAATCAAATTTATTGGTGAGGGAGGAAGTACAAAAATCATGCCTTTATTGAGGCAAACTGTGTCCTAAAGTGGTGATTTATCTTCCAAATACATCGTATTTTCCATAGATAGACGACACTACTACGCACTGACTTACCTATATAAATTTGGTATCGTTCTAATCATGATCTTGCCATATATGGTAACATTTAATTAATTATGCATCGTATGTCATGAATATTGATAATTTAAAATGGTAAACAAATCTGACAGCTGAACTGGATCAACGACGTTTGTGGAACCCAAAGCCAGTTCTTTCCACTGTTAAGCTTTCGATATCGTTAATTTACAGTTAAAGTAAAATTCTGAAAACGTTCGCAGATAAAAAATGACTACGAGTGAGTCGAAAGGCTGATATAGCCTAGACGTGAGTACAAAATAAACCAAATATAAAATGAAAAGGGGTACTTTAAAATAACTAATACATCATCGTCCAACCCCGCCTGAACGTTACTCATACGGTTCTCCTACTAAAAAAGGAACCCAAGAGTATGGCGCCGCTCACATCGGCAGAGCGGTGTGTTTTACGCACGATGTTGCTCTAAAATTCGCTTCATTGTGCACATTTAGTTGCACTTATGAAAGTTTTATGCATTTTGGTAGTACACAACATTATTCTGATGGTAAATCTTGAACGAATCGCGATTTTAATATGTAATGTTAATGATGTTAATGTCCGGAAGCTGATTAAAACCGGTGCAGATTTGACAATAATAAATGAAGACAACACAGAGAAGTACAAATCTACAGTACACTTTGGTAGACATTTAGTATATTTTATTGCGTTTTCACTTCCTCGAAAATCTGGACTACCAATTTTCGTAAATCCCGAGTCCCGCCCGAAAAACAAAATCGAGTCCCGGGAGCACAATTCCCGAAAATCCCAGCCTATGCCTATAGCCTAGGCTAGCCTATAGGCTATGATGTATGGTTATACCTGAGATGGTCTCAGGTTATACTATTTTGATATCAGAGGAAAAGCCTATCTTATTCTCAATATTCCCCTAAACCAATCACCTCGGTAGATGTTATTGTTACTTATTGAACCATCCAGAGAACGCCAATTCGCCAACTGGTTTTTGTGGCATTACCAAAGTCAAAGTGGCGCCCATTTAAAAGGCCAAATAAAAAAATAGTAGTTTCTCTTCCCCGCGCGTGCGCATCCATTTTGGCCGCCGCGTCAACAAAATTAGGGTTTTTTTCAATTTTTTTGTGTTTTGTTCAATTTTTTTTTTCTTCAATTTTTATTTTTTGAATGTTCTCAAGATCACACAGATGTTGTAAATGGAGAACGTGTCAATATTTAAAAAACACTGTTAAAATCAAAGAACAACATAACAGGCAAACTGTTAATTATCAAAACATGATACAAATTAAACTGTATCATCAGATGATATAAATAAACCGTGGGTAGGTGTTTTAAAATACCAGTGTGGTCTTCGGAACATTTGTTTGTCGTTTTTGGCTGGAACTGATTTATTTATCAAGATATTCCTGAGATCACACTGATATTTTGTAAATCTAGAATACACATCTTTTCTTATTTAGCTTTGTAGTCCTGAAAGAGAAAAAATAGAGAATAAATCCTTGTGTTATATTAAAATAAACATGTGAAATATCGCGAGCAGTTTCCAGTATGTACCCATTTTAAGGTTATAAAGCTAGTCCAGTTTTGGAAAAAGGGGCATTCGCCATTTTGGGGAGAAGAAAAAAAATAACCTCATCTTCTTTTTTTCACAAAGTTAGCACGAGAAACTAGTTTTATTTTAACTTGGCCTAAGATCCAGGGGCCATGGGAGTTTGGTCAGGGATACTATTAACTTTGGGATAGGAAAGTCGTATACTAACGTACGTAGCGAAAACGGTCCTTTTGATTGAATAAATTATGATAATCGTCTGGAATGCGTCGGTGACCGGCGTTTAACGCGTTTAACAATGTTTAACCAGGTTTAACTGCATTAAACGGCATGTTAGTCAGCATAGGTTTGGGGGCGCTGTAGATTTAAACAGACGACGGTGGCCACGCGAAACTTAAATTTTGAATTCGTAGTGAATATTACACGTAAATCGCGAATTTTAAACCGATCATTTTGACAAATACATCATAATTTGAAGGATTTTTATCGTTAACCGGGCGATGACTGTTAAAAATAATTCAAAATGGTGCACTCCCGTTGCCAAATTGGGTCGTCTGAGAGACACGTGGCCAGCGTTGCGTCGTCTGCTACAATCGCGCCTTTTCGGTATAGCGCCACCAATTCTATGCTGAGGCAGACCCCTGGTTTGGTGACCTGTAAATATTATTATTTTCATTAAATGATGCATATTTTCATAAAATAGGTGTTGTATTTTGCCATTGTTATGTACCCAAGTTATTCATCTCTGTACATATTATTTATTGAACCTTCACACATTACAAAAGAGAACAATCATCTACCATTAGGTCGCATCATTTAATATCCAAGATGTTTGGCAATATTTTGTTTTAATACCAGAAAGAGACTATTTCTTGATCTTATGAAATCTCAACCGAAGCATATAGAAGGGCAAATGTGCTTACACGGTGAACGGTGAATGCATAATAATATATATACTAGGCGGTCACCCAGGGTTTGTCAGTTCTCGGGTTTGGGCGGTCACCCAGGGTTTGTCGGTTCTCGGGTTTGGTGGTTTGTAGAAGGCATGCATAAAGCCCAATCGGACAAACTTTGAAAATTCGACCCTTAGACGACCTTTGACCCCGGACGACCCTGTTTTATTTTTCCCACGCTCGACTCGTATTCGGGCTTCCCATCACCGAGTTTAAGCCCGATCAGACAAACTTTGAAAATTCAACCCCTAGACGACCTTTGACCCCGGAATACCCGACAAACGCTAACACGTTTTATTTTGGCCACGCTCGCCTTGCATCGAGCATTGTGATCAACGAGTTTAAGCATGATCCGACCAACTTCAAAAAGTTGACCCCTAGATGACCTTTGACCTCGTACGCTCTAGCGAATGCGAACTTGCTCTTGCGGGGACCGAGCTGCACCCACCCACCGAGTTTGAACGCCGCCCGACCCCGGGAAGGCGACGAAAAAGCGCGCACATACAGACAAACAAACAGACAGAGAGTAGCGTATTATAATATAGATAATTCTGGTTTCATGTAAGGTATAATATTGATTCGAGCTTTGCATCATTTGTTATATGCTGGACAGATTATAGTGGTTTACAATATGAAGAGGTTTTTTGCAAAAGGGCCTGCATCCACTTTGGCTCTTATTGAGATAAAGTCAAAAAAACTGTTTCTGAATATTCAAGTTGAGCAATTGAAAAACTGAATGGATTATGAAAGAGTTACACTACATACTAATTTAAATTGAAATACATTCCAAATGTGCTAGTTTTCAAAAAATAAATAAATCATGTTTACATTTTTTGAAAATTTGGATGTAGGCCTAGGCCCTTTTGCAACAAAACTCCATCTGTTTGCACATAGAGAAAAAATACCACACAAAAAAAATCATTTATTTTAATCATTTAAAAAAAATAAGTTTGATACAGAAATGTATAGGTCACAATCATATGTTTCAAGGAAATAAAGTCATTTTTTTCTTCAAAAAGACCTACATCTCATTGTAAACAGCCATTGAAGTTGTTGTTTTGTTGCAAAAGGGCCTGTATCCCGATTTAATTCTGGACACAGGCCCTTTTGCAACAAAACAACAATTTCAATGGCTGTTTACAATGAGAAAAAAATGACTTTTTGAAAATGACTTTTTGAAAAATGTCTTTTTGAAGAAAAAAATGACTTTGTTTCCTTGAAACATAAGATTTTCCCCTATACATTTCTATATCAAACTCATTTTTGAAAAAAATGCACCATAGCCCTTTTGCAACAAAGCTCTTCATATATAGACATGTGTTATGAGTTATGAATTTTCCCAAATTCTCAGCTGTAGTGAGCTTCTGCATCATTGATGCTCTCGTTTTTCTAATCAGAACGTCTGAACATCATGAATACTATGCAGACAAATGGAATGTTTAACGTTTGTCGATTCGTGGAACACGAAGCAAAAGAGCATTCGATACATATGGGTTGTAGATGTTTTTTAGTCTGTTTCAAGATGAATGAGGCAAATTAATGCATGTGTGGTGATGTCATAAAATGACAGTGCAACAATGCAGACATGGGGGCATGCTAATGTCTGCATTATCAACATCTGTGAAAGAAACAAGACGAGCACATTTTGACCTAATTTATATACATGTATGACACTCACTAATTCATATACATGTATGGCACTCGCTACCAATCAAAATTTACCTTCATTTATACTTGTTACTTCCCTTGAAATAATTTAAAACGAATAAGAAACTAATTGATCAAAAATATACAAAGTATGATTTTGTATGAATTGATATTAAGAAATCAATATAGGTTTTAATTCATATTCATGACAACCAACCTATGTTATATATTTGTTATCATTATTTTGTGTGACAATCCATAGGTTTACATGTTAGAGTCCCCTACAGTCTTTTGCCCAAGTCTAAGCCCATTTTACTCGGTGTAATATATAGATCTCAAATTTATACGGACGTCATGACTAGAATGGACAATATTTTCAACATTATTCCCCCTGAACTTGAAACCTACATTCTTGGTGATTTTAATATATGTACTCTTGAAAAATCGTTGAATTCCAGTATGACAAAATCGTATCTTGGTAGACTTTCTGGTGCTGGTTTTGAAAACATAATAAATGAACCCACCCGCGTCACTGATAATACCGAAAGCTGTCTTGATCACATTTTAGGTAACAATATTGACAAGGTGTTTCAGTGTGGGGTTATGCCAACAGGGTTCAGCGACCACTTCCTAGTATACTGCACAAGAAGGTCTGTCAGGATGCCTATGCATTCTCATAATCGTATTCGTATTAGATCAATGAAAAAATACTCTGTTGAATCATTTAACAACATGCTATCAAAGTGTGACTGGTCTACTGTTCTAAATAGTGAGTGTGTCAACACTGCCTGCCTGGTTGAATTTTAAAACCATTTTGACAAATGTTTTAAACCAAATTGCACCTGAACGGGATGTGCGTATCAAAACACGCACAGAGCCCTGGATGACCCCGGCTATTCTCGAGAAGATTAAGAATCGCGATAAAATCAGGAGGAAGATTCTCAAAGGTAGTAGCGATTTTACTTATCAGGACTTCACTGCATTGCGCAATGAAGTCCAGAGAGATATTAAGAAAGCTAAGGCATCATTCTTTAAATCTAAACTCGAGGATAGCATGGGTAATCCAAGGAAGCTCTGGGAACATCTAAAACAACTTGGTTATAACAACAAATCCAAAAGTAAAGGGAAAATTGTCTTGAATATCAACGGCTCATTGTGTTATGACACCTTATCAGTTTGTAATCACATAAACACCTTTTTTACAAATATTGCCTCAACCTTGGTTAGCAAGCTACCCACATCACTCAAAGAATTCTGCACAGACTCGGTGACTTTTAAACAATTCTATTTGGATAAAGGTGTGATGCCCAATGAGTTCGATCTTGAGGCTGTAAATGAAGATTTTGTACTCAATGCATTATCAAAGCTTGATCCTCATAAAGGTGCTGGTCTTGATGGGTTGGCACCAAAATTTTTGAAGGATGGGGCCCCCCAACTGGCCCCAGTCATCACCCATATCATTAACCTATCCATTGTCACCATGACTGTGCCGGACGACTTGAAATGTGCCAAAATTATCCCCCCTTTCAAAAAGAAAAGTAGGTTGGATGTGGGCAATTACAGACCAGTGAGTATCCTAAGTTGCATGTCTAAACTTCTTGAAAAATGCATCTTCACCCAGATTGATAGATACCTTAGAGAAAAGCAAATTTTATACAATTACCAATCTGGTTTTCGCCCTGGATTCTCTACAGAAACATGTCTCATTCATCTGACCGATTACATAAGATCCCAACTTTCTGAAGGTAATTATGTGGGCATGCTGTTGTTAGATGTACAAAAGGCTTTTGACAGCGTTAACCATGATATTTTGTGTACCAAACTTGAGTTCATGGGAATCAACCCTGGTTGGTTTAAATCATATCTGTCTAACAGACAACAACTTGTCTCGGCTGATGGCATTTCATCTGATTTTCAGAAAATTACTTGTGGAGTTCCACAAGGTAGTTTACTGGGTCCCCTGCTGTACCTCTGTTACAGTAACGATATGGTGTGCTCTGTTCGCAATAAGTTATTATTGTACGCTGATGACAGTGTCATCCTTGTTTCGGACAAAGACCCCAGTGTTGTTTCCCAAGAACTCAGTAAAGATTTGGAATCTTGTAATCATTGGCTTATTGACAATCAACTGTCTCTACATGTTGGTAAGACTGAATGCATCTTGTTTGGTTCTCATGCAAATTTAAAACGTGCAACTGATTTTAACATCAATTATAATGGGAAAGTCATCCCCTCCCAAGATTGCATCAACTACCTTGGAGTAACAATTGATCAAACAGTCTCTGGAGTCAAATTAGTGGACGATCTTGTCAAGAAAGTTGTTGGTCGTATCAAATTTCTTTATAGACATTCTAGTTACCTTAACCAAACCTTGCGTAAAAATCTGAGTGCAGCTCTCATCCAATGTCACCTTGACTATTGCTGTTCCGCATGGTTTGCTGGTATCAATACCAGGGCCAGACACAAATTACAAGTCACCCAAAACAAAATAGTTCGCTTCATTTTGAAATTGTCTCCAAGGACTCACATTGATCAATTTAACTGCAACTTACTTAGACTCCTAAATACACAGGACCGTGCAAAACAGTTAAGACTTCACCACGTTTTTAATATCTTTAATGGCATTGGTGCTCCTTACCTTGCTCACAATTTCATAAGAACCACAAGTGCTCATTCCCACCGAACTAGGTCAAGCAATTTCAATTTTATTGTCCCTAGAGTTAAAGGAATTGCTTCCAAGTCATTTTACTACAATGCCATCTTAGACTGGAACGCCCTGCCACCACATATCCAGACCATAGGCAGGAAGATGGAATTTAAAAAGGCTGTGAAAAAACACCTGGCTGATTGCGCTCTGAAGCAGGAATCTGCTGATTTTATACGTGTGTAGGCTTATTGTCCAATGTGTCCAATGTCATTTTGTTTATGTTTCTCCACGTCCATGGCCCTCTTGTTGTGTTGTTTTGGGACCCCATTGGAAATAAGCCTGCACATGTAGCTGGCTTTTATGGGCTATCCTGGCCTTGCAACTTTTGGTGTTGTGGTGTTTGCCGTTCCAGTTTGGGATGGCATTGTGATATGCGTTATTTATTGAATGTGATTATAATTTTATACTCGTGTGATTTGTTATTTGTATTTGTTGTGATGCCAAATAAAAACTAAACTAAACTAAGACGACAAGAAACATCACACAGATTTTTAGTAATAGGATTTGTGTAAAAAGAGGGCACCAAATTGTCTATCGAAATCTGTGACCAATCGTTTTATAAACCAATGCAGCTTCAAAATTTAAGACCTGCTCCCATGAAACCAGAAACAAATGTTTGATTTTATTTTAGATTTGAATTGCTGATTTCACAAGCTATAAAATGATTTATTACACTTGAGAATTGAGAGTTCGTTATACTGGAAAATTAGAATTGCACTTGAAAATCCTTATGTTTCTCACTGTTTGCAAATTAATTGGCCTGCATCTCTTATACTGCCTTGACAACTTTGTGGGCACAAAGGCAAACATGTCCCTCATTGTCTGAATCACCTCATTTATTTTCAACAAGGCCCTCTATGCCGATTGCCCGCCCTCTATGCAATCTATACCCCACCAGCTTTTACTTACTTTATAACAGCTTGGGGGCAGTATATCATTCACTGTGAAACTACAGACAGTGGGAGATTTGGTCAGAAATGACTGCAATGCATTTATGGGTTTTCGTCGTAATTACTAGTTAGAAACACGAACTACCAACATGATGGCTTTTATATTATACTGCCATCTAGTGTTCACATTTACTAAATGTGAATGTTTTTAATGGCAACTGGGCTGCTATATATACAGACTGGGCAAGATGAATATTGCTATGCATGATAATATGGAGCACTATTGGGCTTCTTTAGAACCAACTCAACATACATACATACCTTTATTCATGATACACAGATCAATATACAACAACTGCTTTCACTGAGGCCATGATTAAAGGTAAATGTTCCGATTGCTGGCCCGATTTTCAACATGATGTTTTCTATTTAACATGAAAGGTCATCCTTAAAATTGTCGCATTCCAAAGTTTGAGTTGCATACCTCCAACGGTTCTATTTTTAGAAGCAAAAGGTCACAAAATATTTGCCCATTGAGTAGTACACAAACTGGTTGGTGGTTAACCACCTTTGGCAGTAATTCATCACATTTTCGCCTATAATTTCGAAATGGAACATTTTTGGCCCCTAAGATTTTACGGACATTAATGAGAGAAATATGGAGATTCTTCTGATATCAAAATATCTTGATGTGAAAATAAAATCACAGCCCCAAAAAAGTGATCGGACCATTATACCTTTAAGTTAATGTAATATTTTACATAATACCCCTAAAATAACACATGAAAAACCTTTTTTTTTAAAATCTGATACAGCATATGATAAAACAAATTTACAAAAATTGAATATTTCGATAATGTAATTCTCCATTATCGAAATACTGACACATTCGGTTGATAAAAATATTCAGATTGGGGGAGATTGGAATATGTTGGTCAAGTTTGCTCCATTCAATGGCACCACCGCCTATAAGAAAAACTGTGTTTCTTATAATTGGTTTCATGTTTAGGAATGATAACATTGATTAAAAGCAGAACATAAAGACTAAATTAAAATGGCTGGGTCTTGAAGAAAAAAATTGGCCATATCTCAAATGCTTCTTGTAGCGAAGTGTTTGCACTCAGATTGAAATATAATTCTGAAAATTAGAAAAAGAGCTAACAATGTCATGGAATTTTCCTCTTTTAAAAAAATATTTGTGATATCTTGTCTGGAATTCTTTTTCCAGATGTGTAAAAAAAAAAAAGGAAGCAAATGTATGCGTACCTGTCATATTCCACATTGGCGGTGGCGTAACTAGGATCTTCATTTTCCTTTTTAGGGGGGGGGGGGGGGGGGGGGGGGGCAGGCATGAGCAGGGACAGGCCTTCCCCTTAAAATATATTTAAAATGTGAATACTCCCTGACCTACCTGTGATTTGAAGCAAAGTGCGGAGCTCCCTACCTAATTCAACTTATGGTGAACTTTTTACTCAAAATATGAAAAAAGCTCAGAAAATGTCTTGTAATTAATTTTCATCAAAATTCTTTTGGCAAATCATTTCATAGGAGGTTTTAAACAAGGCAATTAATTATAGAAAGACTGAGCCCCTATAACTTTTAATTTCATCTGTATTTGATGTGTTGGGGTTTGGTCTCTTTCCTACTTTTTCAAATGAATCCTCATCTTTCATATAAATCGCCAACATTACTCAAATTCATGCTACATTTGAGATGGTATGGTTAAATTAATAGGGAACTAGTTTTCCCAACAACCAATAATTTGATAACATGCCGAGACCCCAATATGGTAACATCATTACAATTGATCGATGAAATAATTTTGTATTGAAATTTTCAGTTGCATAGCAACTGCAATTTTATTTCTGCTACTCCTATTCTGTTTTTGATCTAAATTCGTTATCAATTTTTCTGTATAATCAAATTGCAATAGAAACCTGAAACCTAGTATGTGTCATAATGGTGTGTTTGTTTTTGTTATGCATATTTTGTCCTTTTACAAACAAGTAAGTTTCTATCCCTACTGACTAGGAGGCATCATTCTAAACGAGGCTAATTTGAGCATATTTAACTAAAAAATATCAAACTTGACAGAGTAAGGGTTGGAAACGCAAATCTGGTCAAGCGTAAACTGAAGTCTAGCGGTGTGTAAATGATTGTAACTATTTGGTGTTGGACCAGAAACATAATATACCAGTGTGGGTTGTGTATGCAAGGTGTAATGGCATTTATCTTACCTGCTTGCTTATGGTAATAATAGCCTAGGCATGACCTATAGGTTTGCTTATGTAACTATTATTATTACCTATTACAAGGGACAGTTTACTTTTCAAAACTTGGCACACCGCTGTGAAGAATTCGTCAAAGTGCCAAGATGGAGACCATTGTTGAACAATTGGTACAGAGTTCTTTGACTACGTTTGCTTCAGGTGTCGGTGGCGCAGGGACAGTTCATGAGAATGAAGATAATGATGGCCCGGGGAAAGAGGAAAGTGTATCAGAAGATAACGGAGAAGTGGTGTCAACAACTGCAGGCGTGGAAAGGTTGGTGAGACATCAGGCATGCATGTAGGTCTGGTGTAATATCAAAGTTCAACAATGTTTATATATAGGGTATGGGTTAACAACTAGGGAATAAATACACTGTACCATTGGTATAGGAATGCCAATGTATAATATTCCTAATGATTTGTTTACATTTACAATGCCTATGAAAGACTTGGATAGAGTTGTGGTGATTAAAGGTATATTATGTGATCTTTCCAGGGAACGCCCTCAACATCGAAAAAAAAATTGAAAGAAGATTATCTTGCAGATTTACATTTCTGATCATAAATCGTACATACATTCCAAGTTACAGAGCGATACGATTCTTAATTACTTCAAAATCATGATTTTGGAGTGAAAATAAATTTCCGACAGTTTATTATTTTCACTCTAAATTCACTCTAAAACCATGATTTTGAGGTAATTAGGAATCGTATCGCTCTGTAACTTGGAATGTATGTATAATTTATGATCAGAAATGTAAATCTGCAAGAAAATCTACTTTCTAAAAAAAATAATGAATAGAGGGCGCTCTCTTGAAAAGATCACATAGTATGCCTTTAAGTCGGTGAAATCCATTTATGCCACATATATAGTATGGGATTTCTTCCTCAGCACCAAATTCTCAACTCAATTCAATACTATTTGACTTTGTTTTGAACAATTTTTTTACCCCTTGCATAAAATGCAACATTTTAGTGATAAACCCTAAGCTTAATTTGTTCCGTTTTGTCTTATGATATGGAAAATACTTTAAAGCTAAAGTTTCAAAACATGTAATAGACTACTATATTATATACACCTTTAAACCATTGATACAAAAACACACTATCATTCAATACTCTTGTCTATTGGTATAGGTGACCTGTCGTGTCGAAAAGGACATGTTGTCGGAAAACACAGTTTTGAGATAGAGGTCAATATATTTGGTGAAATATAAAAAAAATATATATAAAAAGATATGCTTCTTCAACTCATATCTTGTGATTAAAAAGTCTGATCACCTTCAACATGGTATCATTTTCAAGCTTAAAATTTGTTCTTTCAAGTCATGACAATAACTCAGAATTGACTCATGCCACCAACATGTCCATTTTGATGTGATGGGTCACATATGGTAAACACCCATTTGTCCTAGTCAACTCACTCCATTTTGGGAAAATATGCATAAAGCTAAGCTAAAATAATTATACATCTAGTTTGTTTGGAATGGGCTTTTGTGTTGTGAACTTGACATCATTTCATGCTTGATTTAGGCAGCATAATTTAATACCTGTATAAAATGAACTGTTCTATCGGCTTGTCTGAGCCATTATGTTTCGAATCTAAGATTTTTTATTTTTTTTGAACAAAAATTTGAGAAAAAAATAAAAATAAAGGTATTAAGGCGCCGAAAAAACAACAACTTTTTAATTGAACATTTTGAAAATTGAAGAAGAAAAAAATGTTTGGGAAAAACAAACTTGACCAAACAATACTCTTTAAAAGATTTGTTCATCCATAGTCTAGCTTTTTTTAGATAATCTGTCGCCTTTCAAAAATCCAATTATTTCTGGATATATTATCAGTGTGAATCTATTAATAATATAAAAACATACTAAGGAATTCATTTGACATTTCCGACAAGACAGTCAGACAATGGTGGAACACTTGAGATGCAGGATGTCCTTACTCCCTAGGGAACGAGGCAAGGACGACGCAATCTCAACAGTTTCATTTGTGCGGAAAGTGTGATATTTTCTAATCTAATTTGAGTACTGTAAAAGCTGAAATATTCGCGGTGGTTTTATTTTCGCGCTTTTCGCGCAAAATCTTTTTCCCCGAAAATTACAACACACGAAAATATTGTTTTCAACATTCATGCAATGCATCCTGAAAGTTGCCCGCGAAAACAAAAATTCGCGAAATGTCTATGATACCAAAATGCGCGAAAATATCTTTACGCAAAAATATTGGCTTTTACAGTATTGCAGATATGAAGCACTCACAAATAATAAAAAAAGAGGAAAACTACAGGGAAATATTGCTCCTATTCACAATGACATTTATACATGTAAATGTCACTAATTTTTAGAATTTTTTCAGAATTAACTTTAAGTTGTGAAAGTAGGTTTCATGTGAAAGCTGTCATTTTTAAAATAATAAGATTTCACAAAATATAAATGTTAGTGGCCTTCTCTTATTTAAAAAATGACACAAATATCACAACTTCCTTAGATATTTTTATATGGATGGTACAATTGCCATATAGGGATGGTTTTGTCAGTACTTGCTGCTGCTATGATTTAAAGGGGCGCTAAGAGATTGCAGAGAAAAATGAAATTGGGAAAAAAGTCATTGTTTCAATAGAAAGTGTAATAATTCATTAGAAAAGGGTTGAATGATGGCGTTAGATAGAAATTTGGTTGAAACAATTTATGTGGTGAGTGCAGTGCTGATAATTCCAATGTGATGTACATCGAAATGACCAAATGGTGAAATTTTACACGTTAGACTGTAAATTAGGCCACAAAAAAAGAAGTTGACTTGCCCTTTCAGGGCCAGAGTGTGGGTCGGACAGTCTGATTTTTTAATTTTTTAAATTTTTTTAATTTTTTGAAAATCTTAACATGGAGATACTACACAAAAACATGTTTTAAAGATTTTTTTTGTTGATTTTTTTCTATTTATTTTTTTAATTATTTTTTTTAAACAAGCAGATACTACTCAAAAACACGTTTTCATCTTTCTTTATTGTTATGCGCTTCTTTCATTTTTTTCATTTTTTTTTTTGATATTACTTTTGGGTTTTTTTGGCCTTAAGGTGAATGGTTTCCGATTGTAGTTAGTATTATGCCTAAGTATTACGTAGGTGCAAAAAACCTGATTTCCATGCAACATTTTGCTCATTGGGATGTAGTTGTATACAAAACAGTAGGCCTTCTGAAATTATAACTCATCATTTGATTCAGGCCTAATCTAAATCAGTTTAGAAATATGGGGGTGGGGGTAGGTTAAAAGGTTTAGAGGAGCGGAAGGTGGGGGGGGGGGGGGGTAATGATAATTTGTAAGTTCTTGGTTGGTGTTCTCTGATGAGACAGAGTGTTCTATTCTAATTCTTTTGGGTTAATACTACGGCAAATTCTTTTAATATCTTGAAGTGTAGGTTCTTTATTCTCGTTCTGATTGATTTTAAGGTTGTTCCTATGGCTAATTTTTTATTTATTTTATTTTAATAGAGCTTGCTGAGCTCCACAATAATCTGAAATTTGAGATCGATCGGAGGTACGGTTTTCTAGATATGACAATTTTATTGTCAAAAACCATTTTATGTCATTTTGAATTCTTTTGTTTTGTATTGTTTTTTGGCCAACAGAGGGCAGTCTATTTTCTTTTGTTTTATATTGTTTTTGTGACTCCTTAGGTAAAATTTCTATACAATTTTTGTTGTTGCTCTAATTTGTTATTGAAAACTCCATTACATTCCCGCAGCACAGGAATTAAGAAGAGTTGTATAGCCAACATATACACCAAGTGGCATTACATTTAGTCAAGTGCATGAACTTGAAAAAAATAATTAAGTGCATTTAATTTTTTAGATAATTAAGTATAAGTAATTATGCAGATGTCTTACAGCCTCCCGCAGCACAGAAACATTTCTAAAAACTATAATTAACAAGCTCCCAAAATTTGAACTTTGTAGCATTTATACTTTTCTTGTGCAAATGAATTAAACATTTTTGCATAGATTAATTTTTCTTTGTATTTTGCTAGGGGGTCAAAAAAACACAATAAGAAACAAAAGAAATGAGCGCTTCAATTTTGCTTCATTTTTGACCATAACATTGTCATCTAGAAAACTGTACCTCCGATCAATCTCAAATATCAGATTATTGTGAAGCTCAGCAAGCTCTATTAAAATATAAAATAAAAAATTAGCCATAGGAACAACCTTAAGCAGAGTGGTGGAATTTATTTCAAGTTTTTTATTATTTGAAGTTGAAGCAATCCCGGAACGGGACTTGCATGTACATCTCCCTGCATTGCCACTGGACTTGATATAACAAGATCAGTGACTTTTAGTTGAATTGAGCTAACAACTAGTGACTTAGTCTGACCTGTGACATGACTTATCAGACTGAATTTACTTGAAGAAACACTCACATCTGTCTGTGATTTGACTTATAATGTACAATTTAGTGACTCTATCAGTTCAGGATATAGCCACTAACAGGCTGGCAGTCAGGAAGTATTTAGCATGTATATGGAGGTGACGATTTCCCCGATACCCAAGGCATAGCCTCATAATAAGGAACTTATCAATTACGAATCAATTAAGTAAATCTTGTCTGTATTATCTTTCTCACTGATACTGAATCACTTCCAGAAGTATTCACTTCACCTCATTGGACCTGCAAAATAAGGTCAAGGCTAGATAGCCATATTAAATTCTTAAAGGATTATCTATTTAATATTTAGGCTAGTAGCTAAAGGGGGCAGCTATATATTTTTGTCCAAAGCTTCCCCCTGCCCCCTCAATTTTAATCATAAGTTTATCAGTGTAAATGGGCCATTTTATGGAAACACCCTTGCATTTTGCTTGCATCATACCAATTATTTTTCTTTTAGTTTTGTATATAAATTAATTATAAAAATGTGATTGGTCAATTAATATTTTACATAAAACCTCCCCCCTTTGATTAGTTTCAAGTTTCGATATAATGATGTCAAAGTTCCTGGAGAATGTAGCATTTTCTGTTTCAAAATAATGTGCCGTCTAATTTCTAGGAATCGTTAGGAATCGTTAGGAATCGTTTTTTGTTTCAATACATTGATATTGAATTTCAAAAGGAATATAAGTATTATTGTTGGCATAGGACAAGGGCAAAAGTCATCTATCACGATTAATATGTTTGCTTAGTAAATAAGATAGTGTTTTTCATGTTCAATGTACAATTTTGTTATGATGATTTGAATCAAAACACTTCCTTATTATGAGATTATGTTAATACAATTAAGGAGTCTAGAGAGTTATATAGTCACTGTCATAATGCTATGGACATATAATCCAAGCTATTTTATGCGAGCGTGTTTTGTTGTTGTTCGCGGAGCTGTGTCCAGATGCATGAAATGTGCAAACAACTATGCATGCATGCGTGGACGATTTCACGATTGACCAATTAGGATGCGTGGTCATTTTTTGAAAGCGTCCGGTAGGCACTTCCGGGTCTACGCTTGTATGCAGGTATGCACACATTGTTGGAATTATGTCCATAGCAATAAGACGTTGACTCTAGCAGCCGAAATACATCAATTCATATTTCTCAACAGCAGGTATAGGCCTATACACAAAAACCTACAGGATGATACTCTATACACCTACAAACTGACCTTATGTTCGAACTGATCCAAAGCTGCTGACTTTTCCTGATATTTTGGTAGATTTGATTAATTTATACGGGGCCAGTAAACATTTGATAAACAACAACTTGTATGATGGTATATTGAACGTTAGTATGCCAGTCAAGAAACCGCATTTGATGTTATATTCCTACACAAAGGAAACTCTGTGATTATTGATTGAACTGTATCCCCAGGTGACCAGTGCGTAGCTAGGTTTTTGATATAGGGGCGGGGGAGGGGAGGGGTGTAAAAGAAATAAAAGTAAACATACACAAGACTTTGTGAAATAACGAGCTGTGGGACTAACTGATGGGGTCCCGGGCATGCTGTAGGTCCTAGAATTGTTTGACGCTGGGGGTTATTTTGACCGGGGGGGGGGGGGGGGGGGGGGGGGTGACACGAACCATGTTATTTCATTCCATTGTCCTTATATTGCTATAAGCATATCTTTTTATTTACATCAATTGAGTCCTATTAATTTACTTCAATTGAGTCCTATTTATTTACTTCAATGAGTCCTTAGTTAAACCTATCTTAAATCCTTAATTATTTAATTATCGTGTGTAAACAATAAACATCAGATGTACGTGTATGCAATAATGCAAGTTTTGATACACCAATTTGAGAAACACAAAGGTAGAACAAATGGTAGTAATTCTTACCAGGATGTAACCATTATAAATGTCTCCGTTACACATTTTCAATGTCAATCAAAATGAGACTTTAATACACAGAAACCAGAATTGTGTAAATGTCAATAGAGGCTTCTGAACCCGGATTCACGTCATTCGACATTCACCTCTAAATCTATGATTTTTGAACACATTGAGGCATAAACTATTGCGGCATAAACTGAGGATTTCTGATGGTTGAATATTTCCTGACATTTCAAATGGATAACATTAGAGTTTGCCATTATGAAAAAAACGCAAAAATAAATAAATCACTCACATCCTATGTCAAGAAAGACATTTTTAAAATTATTTTTTAGATAATTTGATATATAGGAATTTAAGAGATAATAGCTTTCCAAAGTCATTATTTTTGGGAATCTTATTTATGTAAGTATGAAAATGTTTTAAATCAATCAATTATGCTCAATTTGAAGATAATTAATTTGCCCCACTTCAGTATTAGGCTTGAGCCCCTGAAAAATGCAATTTTTATATTGAGAACTAACAAATTCGATATCTTCATTTTGTTTAAATAAATTTATTGAAAATACAAGGTTTTATTCAGCATGTAACACAACAATCTTACGTAAACATCACCTAAAACTGTATTCCTTTAACCCTAACACTCCCGGTGGATTTTCCAATGAAATGTTTTTCAAGCGAAAAAAGCACACACAACAAGAGGTGCCACGCCCCGGGGTTTGAACCCACGACCTCTCGGTTGACGGGCGAACGCTCTACCAACTGCGCCACGGGGGAAGCTGTGCTGGGCGAGTGTATTCGCCCAGCTATACCGACAGGCTGGAACCGACAGGCTGGGAAATGGGATTTCATGGGATACGGGGCTGTAAGGGTTAATCAAGGTAAAATTAGAGAAAAAAAGTGAAAATTAAAAAGAAGAAAAAAAATCGTTCCTTAACCCTAACACTCCCGGTGGATTTTCCAACGAAATTTTTTTCAAGCGAAAAAAGCACACACAACAAGAGGTGCCACGCTCCGGGTTTGAACCCACGACCTCTCGGTTGACGGGCGAACGCTCTACCAACTGCGCCACGGGGGAAGCTTTGCTGGGCGAGTGTATTCGCCCAGCTATATAGCCCGGGGCCATTATTTCACCCAAAAACCTCAGCGCCAGGTGGAACCGACAGGCTGGGAAATGGGATTTCATGGGATACGGGGCTGTAAGGGTTAAGGACAAAAAGCTGGAACATTCTACACCAGAATAACAAAACTTTGTACATTGACACACTTGGCCTCCTCTAATCAAACTTTGGAAACTGTCCATACTATTTATTATTGACACTAATAATATTGCAAACAACTACGGTCAATGGATATGTCTATAAATAGACTTACAGGGCCATTAAAATTCAATGTATTGTTTATTATCTAGTATTGTAATCAATTTATAATTAGGCAGGACAAGTTAATTATAAAGAAACAAAGCGATATATTCAAATAAAAGTGTCCCCGTCAGTAGACTGATTCAAATTGTATTAATATACTGGATAATTAACACAATTGTTTTAATATAGCATTATTTGATGATTCTCAATTGGAAAATGCATTGAAATCCATGCATAAATAACTAGTTTGGTTTTATACTAAACATACAATATATTAGTATGGCCATTGATTTCTTAATCATGATGTTATCAATTGGTCATTAAGTCTTGCAGTACTGGATGGAGCCGATTACTGAAAACATTGATATTTTTGCATGTTGAATTTGTTCATATATGCTCGTATCAGTTTTATGAACAATATTGTTACAAATATCACAGTTTTGTGTTTTATTATATAGCCTTCCTGCACATGATATGAATACATTTGTATTTCCATATTGTTTGCTTACATGCAGTGGTGTGTATAAAAATCATATTATTCTGGCGTAAAGATTTGCACCATTGATTATTGTACACGGCTTCCAGGAAGTAATATGGCCATAATATCTATCGGTCTTGAGGATAATGCTTTCTAGCTACAAACAGCTACACTGCAAGGTAGATCTATAGTGTTGTGTTAGACACAGATCAGCTGGCGAAGGGAATTACCTGGTTAGCAAGGCATGAGAGGCGTAGAGGGCCAACTTCCTGCCAAACTTACAACATATTTTTTGACCATGCTTCCATGCATAATATAGGCTATGTTGATATCAATACAGCTAGGGGGCTGTCTTAATGGTATATCTGTCTGGGCTTTATGAATGTTGATTGATAATATTTCTGACATTCGTCATATAATGGTATGATCCAACTTTGTGAGTATGTGTGTGTCTGTGTGAAGACGGCTTGGAAGTTTAAGGTCATACGAGGTCTACACATCAAGGATGTATAAAGCTATGCTGACAGAAGAGGACTGATTACAAACATTTGCTATCTTTCAACATAGGATACTATCTTAATGTATCACACATTGAGTGCCAATAATACAGCTGAATCGATTCATTGAACTGACCTAACAAATGACAAACCAATGTGGTCTATACACATCAAGTCACAGTTTAATTTGTGCTTTGTGAAGTATGACAACCATTTGACTTATTTCAGCAATGCAGTAGTTTGATCAGTCAAGTGTATTGGACATTTTTTCAGGTCAATTACAGATTGATATAATAATCGTAACTAGTGTCAGTATACACAAGTTGGCAGGTGGATTTGATGCTATATTATTTGGATTTGAACTATATTACCCATGACAATGATGTACAGTACTGGTGTACGACCAGGGACAGAGGGCATACGTGGAGGTAGTAGGCGAGGAAGCTACTGGTATGTATTCAATATTTAATCTTAAATTCCAAAAACTTAGGCAAACACAAAAAGTACCTCTTGAAATGAGATTTGTGCATGTCTTTATAACACTCTTGAATAAAACTAAAAAGTATAACAGTGGGGTAAAATGGCAGGGTAAGTCAACGATCATGACCTATCACGTCACCTGATTTAGCGTTTTCCCTGTATGGGTGTTAGGTTAATCTATGACATTGCGAAGGTGTATGTTTATCATTGAAACCTGTTGCTGCATATGCTTTCATCAGTTGAATGATGTTTTCTGACATTGGTGTTAGAAAATAATAATAGTTAGTTCACAACGAACAAACCAATGTGGTAAAATGCACAACTGTAATTATGTTTAGGGTTTGGAATGAAATATCAATTTTTCATATAAAAAGATGGGTAATTTTACTCAGATCCCTTCAGCAGACACATACTAAATACATTAATATTATGTAAAACCATTATCATTATTCCATAACTAAATAACAGCGATGTGAATTTTCCACTTTTAAGAGCAAAATTCACTTCTTGCATTTGTATAGGTATTAAATCACCTAAATCCGATACAATTAAGACAAATGCAAACATTCATTACAGAACTATTGGGATTCAGATTTGAACACCGATGCAATGTTTTATTTTTGCAAATGCCTATAGAATATTGCGTATTTTTGTAACCACATAATTTCAACAGAATCAGATTATAACGAAAGATACAATCAAATACACCCACAGCAAATTTAGAATATTTTTCTCATCAAGGATTATGATATTACGGGTGAACCAGACAAATAAAATAGATAAAAATGAACATTTGACAATATATTAAAAAAATTGTTAAAAATTTGAGAAAGTGTTTTATTTTTCAAAATATGTGGGGTATTTGTGTGTTTTAAATGCAGCATAGACCACCTTACAATCCATATAGTTGAAAAGTACATTTGCCAGTAGGACCAGTACTGTCACCTAAAACATACTATTTTAAGGAAACTCTATAGGAAAAAGGTAAAGTGTAGCAAATGAAAATCAAATTTTAATTTTGAATTAAACATTGTCTTTTTCTGAAATGAACAACCAATATTGTTTTGAACATTTATGTACAATTAACAATTCATTTCACATGGTAACAAATGGTGTTTTTACGAAAAGATTGAGTGCAATTTTGTTTGAACAAAGACTTGTCTGAGTGAATTTACAGATATGCACTATATTCATTATCTTATAACAGGGATAATGTCGGGTATAGTAAAGTAACCTTTGATTCAATTAGACAAATTTACTTCAGTATTTTCTAGAATTTTATTCTTAGACCTGTGTGACCTTGGGCAATGCTTTATGTTCCCATAGCAACGTGATAATAAAGTTGATGTATGCATATATTGCTATTTCCCGCTGAACATATATTTTTGTTATCCATCAAAATTATCATGATATTAATAACATCTCTTCATAATGAAGGCGATTTTATGTGGCGTGATCTGTCAAAATCAGATTTGACCGAGCAAGCTTTGAAATATTACATGAATTATCAAAAATACTCCTTAGGCTTTTAGGTTTTTGTATTCTAAAATCTGTCAACTGGTACTTTCTATGGGAAACTGCGGGTAACAATTATTAACCCTAACCGGTCAGGCTATGTTTTTGTGTGGAAACCAGGGGAGGGGGACAAAGTATGAATTTGTTACCCAAATAATCGCTGCGAAACACCCGGGATTCGATCACCGTGCCAAGTCCACAACCACTTGGCTAACCTGCCAACGCTAACCCAGGCAGCGATTTCGTACACACAGATCAGCTTGGTTGATGGTGTCATCGAATCGAATGCTGTAGCATGCGCATGGACATTGTTTTTTGCCGTAGTGAATCGTAGGTTCCAGGAAGGTTAGGAATAAAAGACTCGTCTTCAACCAAAGCCAACATTTTGTTGAAAGGTTGTTATGACAATCTAGGTTCATGCACACCTTCCTATTGATAGCACCCCCACCTCCACCCACCCCCAACCCATTTCTTTTTTATCTTTGGCCATTCTGTTGATGATCTCATCTGTGTATATCTAAATATATGTACATATCCATACAGTCAATTGAAATACAGTTAATTAGATGTTAAAATGGCGTCAGATAAAATCAGATGATAGGAATATGGTTATCATGCAGCATATGTTTAGCAAAAGTCAGAAGAGTCTTATAAAGCATTTCAGTCTGGGGTTGGGGTGGGGGAGGCACACATTGAAAGATCATATGGAGATATGCAGCGCTTAATATCCCCTTTTCAGTTCCGGAGGGTATCATTTCACACTCTACATTACCCCCAGTTCAGCCGTAAACCGTTGCCATGATCATTTTTTTACTCAAAATTATTTTTGTTAGCTTTGTCCCAAAAACAAATTTAGCTTAAAAAGTGAATTTTGTGATTGTCTCAAAAATCAAAATTTTGGGTCAAAATTGACGTCAAATCTGGGTTCTCTGATCCATTTCCTTTCCAAAAATGTATACATTTATATGCATTTGAATAATAGTTCAATAATTACAGACCTCACAAAATTCAAAAAATCAAATCAAAACCTTCCTTGAGTCCCCCCTATAATTTCAAGTTTATTTTGTTTGTTTGCATGGCCATAAGTTTTGAACTCACCACCCAAAAAAGAGTGGTGGCATTGCAGTGAACTTGCCCTAATTCAAAGGTTTTACATACATGACTATAACAAAAGAAGTATTTAACCGATGATAGCAAAATGATACATTTATGGAAAGCTCTCAAATAGGGGAATTAAAAAATGTCGTTTAAATCAGGATACGGTGCATACCCCCAAAAATATACTTGTAAACTCTTAATGAAATTTAAACGTTTGTGCTCATTTACTTCTCTATATAGTATATTTCAACAAGTTACCCTTGACAACCATTATGTTCTGATGGGTAATTGCATGAGGAACTAACATGCACAGTAAATTTATGACTGGGATAGGTATAAAAATATTACTGAGCTTCAATCTATATAACATTCTTAATCACAACATGTTACCATTAGGTTTTATCTAAATTCTAATAGCATATTTGGATTCCTTGTGAGATTACCGTTCAGAAAATATATACTTTTTATGGGGTAGAACAAGTAGTTATTGCGATATGCTAATTCGAATCTCAGATGGTGTAAAATGTAAAATCTGGACATGCAACGGTAAGGGTGGCGAGTTCAAAACACATGGCCGTATGTTTACACGGTCGGTCGGCGTAGCACACTTTTCCTACTACATTATTTCATAAAATGCACACAAAAAATCATCATGCACACATGTTATCTTCCAATCTATGCATGGTCAGGCGATAATGCCTGATAATTATGCTGGGAGAAAGTTGATACGCAGTTTAGGAGTGTCCTATCCCAACATTACTAGTATCCCTGATTGAACCCTTACTAGTCCAAGCCAAATATAGAAGAGTTAAGGATATTAATTGAGTCACTTACATCCTTTAAGCCCCGTTTAAGCTTAATTTCATAGAGAGCGTAGGATCTATTTGTATTTTATATTGAAACTTCCTAAACTGGACACTCAAATTTGAAATATAATCTGTGAATTTTATCACCCTTAATATAAGAAGAGGGAGTAAAAGGTAGTTTTTTTTTATCCCAACATTGAGAAAATACCTTAGTGAATATACTATAGACTGTGTCACCTTAAGTTGGAAGCTGATTTCAGCATACAGGGTGAATCAAAAAACATTGTGCACGATTTGAAACGGTCATTTGACCTTGATGCGTGTATTGAACCATGGAATATTTGTTATCTGTATAATGCGCTATTAATCTAGTTTATCCTCCCAAAATATGAAAGAAATCAGCTGATAAATAAGCAAACTGTGAAAGTTTTGTAAGATGACTACGTTTTTCGCCATTCCAATGGGATTTACACACAAAAATTGGGAAACTTTTTTTCTTTAATGTTTGTGCTATTTCTGCCAATTTTAGCAATGTACATGAGCATTGCCCTTGTGATAAACTATCCTTTTTACATGTTTTCCCCATGCATGATATCAACCTTCGAATGTGCCTCCTGAGTCTTGAGCCCTTGTCAGGAAAAGAGTAATAATGTTGATATGATTTGTAAGTCCATTCAGAATAAGTATGAGGGGGTGGGTGTAAGTTTTATATGAGCTATACTCAAGATTTCTTGAATTATACAACCAATAGCAACATTGTTTGGGCCAGCCCCAGAGTTAGGGAAAACTATCATCAGATCATGGACAGGGTATATCAGATCATGGACAAGGCATGTCAATGATCTCTAAACAAGCTCTAAACACCACCACCAGAATGAGGCCAGGAGTTGTTGATGATCTTTTAAGAGCACCACCATAATGGGGCCAGGGTCTGGGATTGTTAATGATCTTTTAAGAGTACCATCGGAATGGGGTCTGGGTCAAGGTGTTGTCAATAATCTCTTAAAATCAATATCAGGAAGGGGGAAGGACCAGGGGTTGACAACAATTTCTGAAAACCATAATCAGGATAGGGCCAGGGGTTGTATGGGGCCAAAGCCAGTAATGGTCAATGATGTTTTTAAAACCATATCAGGATGGGCCAGGGCCAAGGGTTATCAATGAATGGTCTTCGAAAACAATCTTAAGATGAGTTTGAAGGCCAAGGATTGTCATTGACCTCGCAAAACTGATCCCTTAGCCTACGATGGGGCCAAGGCCAAGGGTTCTCAATGAGATTTTAAAGTAGAGCCCAAAGTTTTCTGCTTTGTAAAGTTCAAATTCTGCTTTGTAAATTCAACTTGTGCCTTCTTCAGTTTTCAATTGAGCTAAACACACCTGCACCCACGATAAGCATTTATTTTATTGTATATTTAGAGTATTTAGACTAAGGCAAACATTAATTCACATGAAATATTAGTCAAAACTGTTTGCTTGTGTATTTTTTAGATTGACAATATTGAAAACAAAACATGAATTTCCGCTTTCTAAGAGAGAAAGCAGAAAACTTTGAGCCCTATCTTAAAGCCATATCTGGATAGGTGCAGAGCCAGGGGAATGTCAGTGAACTCTTTGCAGGAACTGCAAGGTCATTTTATGTTTGAATGTATATATTGTTAGATATTTCATTCCCTCATGAGAGCACAGGATATGGGACTCAACCTGTCATACAAATTATTCATTCATTTTAAACAAGAATATGGAATAATCTAAACATTATCTCCACTGTTTGGGAAGCATCTGCTTAATTGAAGATGACAATCAAGAGAGCTTTTATCAAAAGCAACACATGCCCACACAAGCCTGAAATGCTCATCTAAGCCTTAGTGCTCATCTAACAGGGTCAGATAACAGAAAATTAAAACATTTAGAAAGAAATGTTAAATGTTTATTTTCAAATAAATCAATTTTGGTTTTTTTGGTTTTTGTTTTGTTGTTGTATAAAGCACCCTAATCATTATTAATGGTTTATACTGATGCTATTCGTAAATGTCATTTTATCCCTCATCCTTGATTGAACCAATACCGCCACTCTCCTTATTAGGTTTGCCATGGCTCGCCTCACTTCCATCCTGTCACATACTAGCATACATCATCAGCCAGTAAAATAACCTCTATCAAGTCATATATTTACATAGTTATGTCATAATTCAAATTATATTTATGTAATAATTCATGCCCGCAAGTGTCATAACCATGTTTAGAATTATTGATATGGTCTAGACTGTCATCATACAAAGTAAAAGAATGAATTCATATATTGAAGGAAAACAAACATCCATCTCTTCAATTAAGGTAGTAAGACAGGTTGGAACAAGTTGGCAAGAGAAAATTGCTAACTGTTTGGGTCCGATTTTCATTTTGCTGGCGGCACATCCGTACCAAAAAAGATATCTGAGTACCCCCACCCCAAATAAAAAAATGGTTTGTACTATAATTTGATTCAAAAAGCTGTGACTTGAGCTATTCAATTGATATCAAATTAGATATGGAAATATTGTATTTTGACATAGATATGCATCTTTATATTATAATATCGCATCTGTTTCCTCGTAACCATACTAAAATGTATATTAGACTATTCAAAGTATGGGTAAGCAGTTGCCATGGATGTAAATGAATATTCCATTGACAAAAATTGGCCCTATATTCCAAATGCCTAAGGATATAGAATCACTCATGATTAATATAAAAAACACCTTTTGACTTGTTATTCAGGGTAAAAAGATTTGTCCCTACTTGCAGACGACACAAGATCTTTTTCAAAGGAGATTCAGTCTTTGAACTTAACAGTGTACCATGTTTTGTCCATTAAACGCCCCAGCTCTATTAAACGCCCCGCAAATTTCCTACGTCACCATGCAAATTTTATAGAAAAAGGTATGTGAAAGTCTTGTCCTTATATATAACATATTCATGCTTGCAAAGTTGAGCTTCTTAGCTATACATCATGAGATGAATACCTTTTGCGATAAAATTGGGCAAAATACAATATGAGATGCAGCGTAATTCACTTTCAAGCTCGACAACACAACGGCGATGTAGCGATTATTGTCAACACGGTGTGGTATAGGACAATAATAATGAGCAACTTAGGGAGTCTGAACCCCTAGTATAATGAAAATGTATCTCTTCAGCGATGGGAACAAGTCATCATCGTTGGGTTTTATCAGTACAAGTGCTTGAACAAATTGACCCCCAATAAACACTCCCTTTTGAAAAATGCAGGGCCCGGGTCTTTTAACCCCCTGGGCACTACCGGCCTATCTTACAGTGGTTCTGATTGGTTAATTATAAGATATAATCATTTTGATGACCAATTACAGTTTTGCTTATGAATATTTTAGGCTAATATTTTTGAAAATTGTAATTATTCTAACGATGTCTCTGATTGGCACAATAGTTGACACATTCTAAATTTCAACCAATTGGCCGGTAGTTCTCAGGGGGTTAATGGAGTAAATACTGTTAATTCCTCTCATCCACTAAGAATGCAATGATCTGCTTCATGCGATGTGAATGGGCTTAGAAAGAAATCTAGTTGGATTGGATAGAACTATTTGGTATTTCAACTCTAGGAATGCCATTCTGATTCAGGGCATTTCATCTCAGATTCACCTTGACTCAAATCATTTCTTCAGGCACTGACGTCATTGCATGCTTGACTTGTGCATATACCTATACCTTTAGCGTGGGATGACTCCAAGTACTGGTATATGCCTATACATACATATTATAGACATAAGGTCGCTAATGATGGCCATGTAATTGCCTCCAAGTAGCAATAAAGTCTACAATTTTGTTTTTTAAATATCTTTTTTTAATCAATTATTGCTGCAAGTTGTTTCTTTAAGGGTTAAAAATCTATTTATGCTTGGATATTGTGGTTGGCAAAGTCAATCTATTTATGCTTGGATATTGTGGTTGGCAAAGTCAATATATTTATGCTTGGATATTGTGGTTGGCAAAGTCAATCTATTTATGCTTGGATATTGTGGTTGGCAAAGTCAATCTATTTATGCTTGGATATTGTGGTTGGCAAAGTCAATCTATTTATGCTTGGATATTGTGGTGGTTGGCAAAGTCAATTGAAAAAGTGCATCCGTATATATAAAGATAGAACTTTCCAGTTAATTTCTTTGAAAAATACTGCTATTTTCACTTTAAAGAGGATGATACAATTAGTAGATAATGATGTCGGATGGGTATATGAAACTATATAAAGCGGCAATTAATTCAATTTGCAATATCATTGATATCATTGTCCATTAGGAGAAGAAGCATTTAATACATCTGTGTTTCTAGGGATTTAAAATTAATGGGCTATATAAACAATGCTTTAAATAGACATAATTATTTGAGATAGGTCATTATAAAAATACCTCTATCAGCTTAAGGGCATTAAATGTGAGCGTAGGACTGTCACATGTGTGATGATTTATATTATCAGGGCCGATGATAGCATACAGTGTGTCCCAAAAAACTGAGTCCAAAGACTGGAGAGCTTAAACTCAAAGCATAGGAAACATAGCTGCTTCATATTTGGTAAAGTTATGAAACCAATCGGACGTTAAATTCAACGGGTTAATTTGGTCATGATAACGATGTGTTGCATTGTGTGTGGTTGAGTTAGCGAAAATATTTCAGGTATTTTATCACGGTTCATAAAATATTTAACTCAAGTTAAAAGCTAGGTCTGAACGCAGCTACTGCAAAACATAATTGAAGAGGTGTTGTCACGCCAGAAGCAGGGAGAGAGAGAGAGAGAACAAAATCCAGCGTGAGCCTTTTTGGCTGCCTCGTGGATCGGGAGGGGGTGGCAATATTTGCCAATTGCGAAACCCCAATTGGGATGTATGGTTGGCTGATTATAATTGTACTAGGCGGTCACCCGGGATTTGGCGGTTCGTGGGTTTAGCGGCTTGTGGATTTACCGGTTTGTGGGAGACATGGAGTTCATTTACCCAATTATGACTTCTGAATTCATAGGGACGGGAAAGATTCTGGCCCAGGTCGAGTTGGTTACTTAATATGGTTGCATATTGTTTGAAAATTTACAACTGTGAATCAATTTTAGTCATATAAAAAGTTTGAGCACCGTACAACACTTCTAACAAAAAAGACCCCTGTGGGGCCCCCTGGGGCCCGGGGCCCCAAACAAACATTTTCAAAAATTTAGTTGGCCCAAGCCACACCCGCCCACCGAGTTTGAGCACCGTACGACACTTCTAACAAAAAAAGACCCCTGTGGGGCCCCCTGGGGCCCGGGGCCCCAAACAAACATTTTCAAAAATTTAGTTGGCCCAAGCCACACCCGCCCACCGAGTTTGAGCACCGTACGACTCTACTAAACAAAAAAGACCCCTGTGGGGCCCCCTGGGGCCCGGGGTCCCAAACAAACATTTTCAAAAATTTAGTTGGCCCAAGCCACACCCGCCCACCGAGTTTGAGCACCGTACGACTCTTCTAACAAAAAAGACCCCTGTGGGGCCCCCTGGGGCCCGGGGCCCCAAACAAACATTTTCAAAAAATTAGTTGGCCCAAGCCACACCCGCCCACCGAGTTTGAGCACCGTACGACACTTCTAACAAATAAGACCCCTGTGGGGCCCCCTGGGGCCCGGGGCCCCAAACAAACATTTTTCAAAAATTTAGTTGGCCCAAGCCACACCCGCCCACCGAGTTTGAGCACCGTACGACACTTCTAACAAAAAAGACCCCTGTGGGGCCCCCTGGGGCCCGGGGCCCCAAACAAACATTTTCAAAAATTTAGTTGGCCCAAGCCACACCCGCCCACCGAGTTTAAGCACCGTACGACTCTTCTAACAAAAAAAGACCCCTGTGGGGCCCCTGGGGCCCGGGGCCCCAAACAAAACTAAACTTGCTCTTTCGGGGACCGAGCCGCACCCACCCACCGAGTTTGAACGCCGCCCGACCCCAGGAAGGTCACGAAAAAGCGCGCACAGACAAACAGACAGAGAGTAGCGTATTATAATATAGATTTAAATATATGCACGATGCATTCTCAGGTGGTTTGCCCCTGGATGAGATCGGGGAAAGTTTTGAAGTATTAACTCTTAAACACATTACGTAATAGAATGTTTGATTGTATTAAAAGGGCACTTCTTGCTTCTCACATGTGTGCGTACGTGCGTGATGGTGTGTAAACCCTGATGTGCTTACTGCAATCATTAACAAAACGACTGAGTGTCCTGATCACGCATATGCATGCATAGTTGTTTGTGTGTTTTATGCATTTGGACGACGCCCCGGGAACAACAAATCACACTAGCATAAAATAGCTTTAATTTTGTATGACAATGACTATACCGGGTGGTTCAAAAAAAAGTTGACCCAAGTTCAAAATATTTTTTCAACCACATTAATAGTTTCAGAGAATTTGTGTTTACTTCGTCTTGATCATCAGTAAGTTTTGAAATTATCCTGAATAAATGGCGCGTTGAACTTGTTTGGTTATTCAGATATGGCTCATTACAGAAAGCATGCACAAAACTGGCTTGTCCACGGGAGCGTCATTTAGTTTTTGTCTTCAACAAAACAGCATGCTCTAGATTCAGAATTCAAAAGCCTGCCCAGACAAAGTATCCCAATCTCTATGCTAATGTGCCATTCACATTCAACAAAGAAACGTAGGTACGTATGTAGGTAATGTCATGCACCAGACAGATGTTTCAGATGTCTCCTTTTTTCTTTTTCTCCTTTTTTCACAATTTGTGACCAATCGTGTGTAAGTTCACTTTGTGCATTTCATCTCTACTAAAGGATGCTCCCGTGGACAAGGCAGTTTTGTGCATGCTCTCTATAATGAACCATATCTGAAGAACCAACCAAGCTAAATTTACCATTTGTTCAGGATAATTTCAAAACTTACTGCTGATCAAGACTAAGTAAACACAAATTCTCTGAAATTATAACATGTAGTTGAAAAGTTACCTTGAACTTGGGTCAACTTTTTTTTGAACCACCCGGTAGTACGGCTCATATATTGGCCAAAATGAAATCAGCATTTGTCTTCAATATACACAATAGCTCGGTTCAAAGGCATTCTAGTCGAAAAGATGAATATATTTATTGAAACTTAACCCCAACTCTACCACCCACTTTTTCAGACAATTTTTCCGCAAGGCGAAAATGTTACCCAAAATATATAATAAGATAACACACACGTTTTCTTCACATCTTTCTTACTCGCATCTTGTCTATTTTTAACTGTAATACAAGAATATGTGATATGTACCATAAATAAATATTATAAATAAATATTATATCTATTTTTAAATGTTTTTTACTGGAAATTGTAAATTAAAGTGTTTTCATGAACTTGTCTTCACGAAGAAAATAGATATGAAATGTTACATTTAGGAGCTACAGAAATACACGTCACTATCTGGCGGATGTGACGCAATATATGAGGTAAACCTTAGTGGAAATGTTTGCATTTGAAGTAATATTGGGACAGATATCATAGAATATCGTAACGTCTTATGTAAATAATGGACAGTGGGTGGCAAGGCTCAAGATAACAGTTTTTTAACCAGGAGCTACTTTTTTTCAAAAGTAGCGCCCGGATCAGGGGGATTTATTGAGAACCGGGAGCTACTTTTAGTCTACCGGGAGCTACTTTTAGTCTACCGGGAGCTAACCTTTTATTAAATCAATGAAGCTTAAGCGAAATTCGATGTTTTGGGCAAGCTGGTTTGGACAAAATATCAGCGCTCAGTTGTTTATTTTTCAGCATTACCGGGCACTAACATTGCTCAGGGGTATAGGTATGTGCCGCCTTGAAGACCCCCCCCCCCCTTTTCACCTTCTGCTAGCTCTTAAGACCCTCCCCCTCCCTTTGTGAGTCTTCATCAGCTCTTAAGACCCCAAAGACCCCCCATTTTATTGAAAATTAAAAAATCGTGAAAACATTCAATCCAAAGCCCCAATTCTTTGAAAAAATTGCATTCTAATACCCAAATCTTTCGAAAATTTGCGTTCTTACCAATCAAATTTGAAAAACAAATCAGTTCTTAAGGCCTACTTTTCTGAGAAAATCAGTTCTTAAGACCCTATTTTTCGTCATAAAATTCTCTCAGTTCAGTTACGAAGCCCCCCCCCCCCCCCCCCCCCCCCGTTTTGAGATCCTGGACCCTACAAAAAAAGTTGAGTGCTCCCCCCCCCCCCCCCCTCCATGAAAAATATGCTTCTCTTCCCTTTTTGTTGTTGTAGAAACATGATATCCATCCTTGAATAAAAGTGCCTCCACCAGGATAACCCTAACCCCACTACACCATACAAAATCATCCAAAATAAAACTAAAGACTAAACTAAAATCTCCACGTGCGTGCTGCTGCATTGGCTCGATTACGTCACCTACGGCAGGCATATGTGGACACGAAGTTTGTGCGCTGGGGAGTTAGCTTAGTTGATAGGGGCACAGACTGGGGTGCGGATGGTCCCGGGATCGTATTCCGGGGGTGCTCTGTGATTTTTTGGGTTAAAAAGATTGTACTTTTTCCCCCTCCCCCAGATGCACGCAAAAATATAGCCGTAGGAGTTAGGGTTAAAGAATGATTTAATTTCTGATTTCTGGAACCAACAAATGACACATTGACACTTTGGCCAAACTAAGAATATCCACTATTTCTATGTGCGTGACCTTAAATGACCTGCTGAGATTATGTGGTCATTACAGGACATAGCAATCAGTGACAGGGATATGGTCATTTGAACTAGGCTTCCCCCAGTCATACTAAGCTTATTATGACCCTGGGTGAATCATGCAACAGGTATAAACACTACCACCTGATTATTCACATGCAGGGCTAAACCATAGAATACACCCTATGATTCACACACAGGGCTTGTACTATAATATGATACACTCTCTTTTGATCGTTCACTGATGTGCATCTACAGGTTTACAGGAAAATAAATGATTATATAATGTTTTCAGCTACAGTTTGCTGCATGACTGGCGACTGTAAGACACATAACTCTAACCCTAGAATTGTAGCAGTGGGGATGGATCGAAGAACATGGGGAGGGGGTTAAATGGGAGACCAACAAAATTATGTCGGCGTGACAGGCGACCACGACGCTGCGAGTGCTGGGCTTGCCAGGCTAAATTTTTGCAGACCATATATATTCCCGGGTTTTAGTGCACCATAGGATGTTAGCGCCTAGAAGTGCTGCTTGCCGTTGGTTCTGTATGGTGTAGTAGGGTTAGGAACAAATTTGTGAATGCCAAATAAACAATTCACAAATATCATAGCAATTATTGTTTACAAGCTAGATATACCATATTATCCCTATTAAGCGCCCATGCCCTTATAAGCACCCACCCCAGTTTTTCTCAATAATTTACCAACAAACAATCCCTTATAAGGGCCCACCTTTCAATTACAGTAGCACTGTACAACAACATTTTTCGCCACGGCGTCCTTCAGTAAAGCATTAATACTAAGCCTGGTTCGATCGCTGCCCGCCTTCCTCTCCCCTCTATCCACGCGTACAGTATAGCGCTGATACCACTGCCTGTACAGCGAGTGGTTTTGAACATGCTCCATGATAAATGAGTTTAAAAAAAGGTAGCATAATAAGCGCCTACCCAAATTGACTTTGCTAACCGCCCTGGGCGCTTAATAG
>CM069443.1:8664176-8823525 GCA_035610835.1 Ophiura sarsii
CAACATAATATTTAGAATATTTTGTGTGTTTTGAGACCAATTATAATGTTGAAACCTGTTGAAAAAATGAGAGCGAATCGAGCAACAACAAAAAACAGTTTTTGAACTAAATGGTCCGGAAAAAACGTTCCTGAAGCCCTCTTGTTTTTAGCTTAAAAGCTTAAATAATGAAACATTGAAACTATTGCGTGCAAAGCGCGCACAAATTGGCATTTTAACACTAAAAAGGTCTAGTATAACGTTTTTAACGTCTCTCACATTAAAATTATGGGACGTGATCCCATACCCCCCCCCCCCCCCCCCCTATTTGCGCTGCATATTTCCTTACCCTTCCTCCTCCGGCCTACCTCCCCATCTTCCTCTTTCTTATCCTCTTCCTCCTTCTTATCCTTTTCTTCCCTTTTTAAAACTATTTTTTCAATGGGGGATGGGGGGGGGGGGGGCATGGCCTGCTCCCCCTGGATACGCCACTGGGGCCGGGTGGGTATTATAATAAAATAACAAGTTCTACATTTTCAAGTTTTAAGGGGACATTGAAGTATTTTCATGTTAATTGATATTTGTATTTGTATTTCAAAATATGGAGAAGGTTTTCAATGTAATTCCAAGGTCAAACTTGTGGTCATGAGAGAAGAACTTCCCCAAAAGTGTAGCCTATCTGGCTCCATGAATCATTGATTGGCAAACTTACTGAACCAACAAGCGGTCGCTTTGAGTCATACTTTTGATTTGAAAGCAAAATCATTCTAATGTATCCTTCCAAGTTTAATGGATATTGCTAAAATTATACTGACTCAAGTTTATATCACTATAGCCATAGTATACCAATTTTGAATTCGTATTGACCAGACTGAGTAAGAATCTATAACTTAAAAGTACCACCAAAGCTGTGTGATAATTTGATTAGAACTGTTTCGCTTTCCGAAAATGGGGGAGGGGGTGATGGGGACGGGTGTGGAGGCAGGGAACAGCACTCCCATGATAAGGGCGTATATACAGGACTGTTTTGATGGGGGGGGGGGGTGCAAATTGTGTATCCTTGTGAGCGGGGCGAGCGATGCGGCCAGCTGATGGGGTCCAGGCATGCCAGGGGCCCTTCTTTAAACTCAAGGGTTTTCGGCATTTTTAAGGCAAAGACTCAGGATTTTGAAGCATTCATTTTGGCATTTTCTCACATGCATGCTTACTAACTAAAAACAATATTCCTGCATAGTACACTATTACCAGTATTAGGTAATAGGAATAAAATCCAAACACAAAGTGTGCACATTCAAATTTTAACTTAAACAACATCCACACCAAGTGGGTGGGGTCAGTGGCGTAACCAGCGGGGGGGGGGGGGGGGGGGGGGGGGGGGGCAGGGGGTGGAGCCCCCCACTTGGAACCCTTTCCCCCCGCTTGCCCCCCCCCCAAATGAAATTTTAAAAAATCGTGCGCTGCGCATTTCTTGACACTGGAATGGAACCCACCCGTTAGGAGCCCCCCCCCCCCCCCATTTCAAGTCACTGCCCCTTCTTTCCCCCCCCCCCCCCCCCCCCCACCCACCCCAAATGAAAAAGTCTAGTTACGCCACTGGGTGGGGGTCCAGAGGCCCGCTTTTTAGGGCCCCTGAAAGCTCCTGGGTTTAAGGCAAAGATTCAGCATTCTGAAGCAAGAAGGTTTAGGGTTGTTCGAGACCATTATAATGTTGAAACCTGTAGAAAAATGTGCGCGAAGCGCGCAAAAATGTTCAGTTGATGAACTAAAATGGTCCAGAAAAAATATCCTGAAGCATCTTGTTAAGCTTAGATATTGGAACATTGAAACCAATACACGCGAAGCGCGCAAAAACTGGCATTTTTAACACTAAAGAGGTTCAGTAAGACGTTTTTAACGTCCTTGAGTATACCTTGCCTAAGGATACAAACATGTTGGCCGTTAGCGGGGCTCGAACTCACAATCTTAATATGCGTTCCTTTGGCTAATCGTGTAAGGAAACATATCAAAGATTGCACTCCAACTTGACAGATTTAATAACGAGTTGTATAACAGTAACTTGAGTCCCGACTTGAGTAATAGAACAGAATATGTAAATATTTTAGATCGTGTTTCTTTAGCTGGTGCACGTATATGAACACTGTCATCCCCATCACGGTTATAAGGTTGTCGATTCCTTAACGTTTGAATGGAGTAAATGCGTATGGATAATGTACCCCGTAATGTACTCATGTAATTTGCCTTGGAAATTACTTACTTAGCAGCTGATGATCGCGTCTGCTATGCTACGTGATTCAAACTTGGCCTGTTATCATGGTTATGTACACTTATTTATCAGAGACGAATTAAAATGATGACGGTCAGTGGCGGCACCATCCTCATAAATTTTTTTTTAAAAATTGGGGGGGGGGGGCATTTGGGGGGCAAGATTTTGTTAGGGGGAGGCAAAAAAAAAATGTTGCGCGCTGTTTTGTGCATTTTTACGCTTAAATGGTCAAATTTGGTGTAATACTAACTAATTTGGTATGAAAATGCGCGCTTGCGCGCAAAATGTAGCTGTTTTATGCTAAAATTGAAAAAAATTGGTATAATTGAACCTAATTAAGTACTAAAATGTGCTTAAACTGTCTATTTTTTTCTTATTTAAAAAAATTAGAAAATTGTTGGGGGGGGGGGGGGCAAACTGGGGGGGGGGCAAGAATTTTTTAATGCTCCACCCATGCCCCCCCACCCCCCCCCCCCCCCCCCCCCCCCCCCCCCCCCCCCCCCCCCCCCGTGGTGCCGCCACTGATGACGGTGCGAATGGATACCACGCTATTTTATCACAGATCGTCATTTATTCACTGTAATTACTCTGATAATAAAATGTTAAATGTTCATTTATTTTATATTAACTATAACTTTCAAAACTAAAAGGATTTTGTAGGTCTATTTATACTGGAGGTAGAGATTAATATACTTGTTTATGCTTAGTTCTTTATTAACAACGTCTTATAGCAGTCCATGCAGGCAAATGACGAGATCTGGAAATGTGCTATCTGGAAATCGATTATCTGATCTGCTGTGAAAAGCTGTAAAAACAAAAAAATCGATTTTAACATAGATTTTTAGCAATAATTTGTACTTTTTTAAAATTTGAAAGTAAATTAGACGTAGCTACAATAAAATAGCCATACAAATTACCCGAAGACCGTTTATCCACTATGTTTGTATGGTTTCGATTGGCCAAATTTAATTTCCCACAAAACTGACGCATTTTTGTATTTCACCAAAATAACTACTGTACCTGCATAATTACTAAACCCGATTTCCAGATCAGGTCATTTGACTGGCCTGTTTAGGATGGCATGGGTCCAAGACGAAGACAATCACTGTTTCAATTTTAAAGCTTGTTTGATTTCGAGGAGTACTCGTTTTGGTCACAAAATTCTCTTTATACTCTTCTTTAAATGTCTGCTTGCCTTCAACTTAACTCCCTCTAAGCGACGTTTGTATTTTTTAAGACTCTTCTTGTTATCATTGAAGGTGCAATGGATGGATAGGTCCCATTCGTTCATTTTTATACAAATGCCACCCCTGGAGAATATAATTGACCACAAACAAACAAAAGCTTCCTAGGGAATGTTATCAGGATCATAATAAAACTAGTATGACAAAATTTGACAAAATCTATTTTGAGTTATCTTTGCAGAACATTGGGTAAAAAACGTGTTTTTTTATAATTTTCTCCATGTTCATTTTAATACAAAAATGCCATCCCTGGAGAATAAAATTGACCAAAAACAAACAAAAGCATCCTAGGGAATGTTATTAGGATTATAATAAATGACAACATTTGACAACATCTATTTTGAGTTATCTTTGCAGAACCTAAAATGGGTAAAAAAAACGTGTTTTTGATAATTTTCTCCAAAATGGTCAATTTCATTATCATGGGTGGATTCATTGAACCCTTTTCTGCAAAAAATGTATACTTTTATATAGATTAAATGAATAATGAAGAAGTTACGGCAGTTTTACGGAGGCTGTGCTGAGGGTCCACAGCCCCCTTAAGGGTTATAAGGTTAGAATATTGATAATTTATCTTATCACAATTTTTGCGCTTGTCATTATTTGTTACTATATACTAAAATAAGGGTTTCTGAGATAAGGGTAGAATCTTGATAATTTAATGAGTGGTCTTTTGCCAACAAATCATGAACATTTTCAGATTTAAACCAGATGTGTTGTTGCTGTTGTTGTTGTTGTTTGATTTTTTCCTTTTGCTTAAGCAATATTATTGGCTTGTACACATTGTTTCTGCGTTTTTTCTACAAAAATATTCTTTTTTATTTCCAGTATTTTGTATTTGATTTTGTTCTCAGTCATTTGGATTTGAGCATGATGATCACAATTTCTTACACAATGCCGCATTGTCTAAATTTAACTCATAATCTAGCAAAAGAGAGATAGCTCGAGAGTGACAGACAGACAACTTCAAAACACCAAGGACAGGACTATGAATAGTACTTTAATTGAATTTACCTATTCGAACAATATGCATTACAAAATATGATGCAAAATTAAGCGAGGAAGGCTTTGCAACACCAAGTAAGACGGACAAATAAATATTGCAATATTCTTGTAATGCAAAAGTGTTTCATTTGTTGTAGGAGATTTATGATAGATCTATTGAGTAATCTTATTGTTGGAAATATGCAACTTATTTGATTACAGAATTGAAAGGGTTAAGGCGTATAATCGTAATATACCTAATGCGTTGAGCTATTGTGCAATCTTTTTGTTTTTAAAATTCTGAAACTTATCATATTACAAAATAAGCTTTTAAAAACTTCATACATCATAACAGCTATAATATCTACCTAATGCAGTGAGTTATTGTGTAATTTTAATCTTCACATGTAAGAGGTTCAAATTTAAGAAAAGAAAATTCTTTACAAATTCTGAATATAACATTAAAAAGTAAAAGCTATATTTTGTGAGTATTTTTAGCATTATGTATTACCTGGCAAGTTACTTTTTAGGATTGTATATATAACATAGGCCTAGTAGCTATTAGAGACATCTTTATTGAAATGAAACACATACGACATATCACGGTCAATTCATAGATTTACATTTATTTAAATATTTCATGTCATGAAAATTACACAATAATTATATAGCAATGGTCCAATGCCATAACAATTTACATGGTCATCCTAATAAGATTGGTACAGTAAATTAATTGTTATAATATTTGATGATTCACAGTAAGGCATTTCCTTATATATCACATTGAATATTGCCACAAAATTATCATCCTTAGGCATACCTTGCCTTAAAGAAGTTGAACAAAATGTATCTGTGATAAAAGCCAAATCATTAACAGTAACAGTTCAAATTGGATTGCCTCGGAGGCTCCGGTACAGACAACAGCATGGGCTATTTCAGTTGCAATCCATACACCCCAATGGAAGACACGACCTTAATCTTCCACACAGGAAGTGCGGATTTCAAATGGAGTCACCCATGCAGGTAACCCCATTTGAAGGTCACACTTCCTTTCTTCATAATGTGTGCATGGATTTAATTTGAAATTGCCCAATATCTGTTTGAAAGTAATTCTATGTTATAAAATTGAATAGGTTCAACTACATCATAGCTTTAAGTGTGGTCATCACAGGAGACACCACCTTCCAGGCCTCTATACTGTTACCTTATTGGGTCTCCTATTTAAGCTGGTTATATTTAGTGACAGATAGATGTTACAAAAATAATGTATTTACTGACACTATGTAAGCCAAGCTAGGCCTAATGATATCACAGTTCTATCCAGAATAGAGATATGTCTTAAGTCTTGAATACAACAAAGACACAGGTTAAAAGTAAAATGTGAGAAATGTTGATAATACTAACATCTAAAACCTTTGTTATGTTCAACTTCAACGCCATTTTCACCATATGTGATGCAGCACATCAAAAGGGGGAACTTTGCAGGTGAAGTCAATTTTGAGTTATTATGTGTGCTCTCAGAGCATTTTCTAAGCTTTAAAATGACACAAAATTGATCAAAATTGATCAAGGCATTCAGATTTTACAAGCGAAAATGACTCCTAAATTCTTATTATTTTCATTATTTTTGTCTGTCCGTTGTCATCTGCATCTTGATAAACACACAGCCGCAAAGTCCCTCTGTTGATGTGCTACATCACTTATCCAAGATTTTAGAGTTTAAGAATATGTCAAACTAATTTTATGATGTTTTCTAACATTTTGAAAAATCGGCCTCTAAAAAAGTCTTTCTTCTACCACTCGGTATGACTTTGTATAATCACTCTGTGAACGTGACATTGTCCATATCAATAGCATATCAACTCTTGAAATACAGGGTCCAATTATAGGGTCCAATTTATAACCAATTCAGATTTGTATGACCAATTTAGAAATGATACTATACTGTAGGCACAATGGGCACACTGACAGCACACACTGGGGACAAGAGTTGATGCAATCCCCAACATTATTCTATGTGTGTTTATGTTAACAAAGTATAATGTAAACATTTAAATATAGTATGTGCACATATAAAACAAACAGAAATAAAATTGAACCTTTTCAACACAAGAAACCACTTTATTCTAACAAAACTCAATAATAATAACATAAAAAACGTTTGTATTTCAAAATGTCATTTGATGAAAGATGTTACATCACCCTATATTCATTGACCACATTTTCACAGGGTGTCCAAAAAGTTATCATATATTTTAAAAATTTTAAATAGCCAGTCATAAAAATGTAATGGCGCAGATCATTAAATATATGATGGTGAGTGTTGTGAAGGCATTAAATCATTGGATAAATTATTACTTTTTGAACTTGAGGAAGATAAGATTTATATTTGGTGTGTAAATATGGACCACCATTTGGTACACAATAATTTATGGAACTTTGAAGGAATATAAACCAGCCATCTATCAAACATGTTTACTTACTTTCACTCACATATTTTGTCAGTTTCTACAAAACTGTAAGCCAGTTATGGTATTATGTAGATAACTTAATAATTCTTCTTGAAATAGATCAATATACTTGATGTAAACCAAATATGTGCACACTTATATCAGGCAACCAGGTCCTGTGTGCAATAAGACATATAGGGAGTCATGCATATGTATATGTTATTCATTTCAGATACAAAGTACACAAACTGTTAATGTGGTGTGTTTTCATTCACATACATATGTGTGTGCACTTTGCTAATTTTAACCAATTTGGCATGTTGTTTAATATGTGATTTTGTGCTATCTTCCACTGTGCTAGGAACTTGAAGAAAAAAGAAAACTTTAGTTTGTTATACTGTTGTGTAACTGTTATGAATGAGAAACAAAATCCCAGATTTCTCTCAAATGTGGACACAAGATGAATATGTCATAGAATTCATGTTTTGTTGAAATCTGAAAATGGTACACTGTAATAAAATAAACTGGTAATATTATTCCGAGTTGGTCGTATTAAGACAGCATTAAACTTAAAGGCAAAACTGTGTCTTAAATGGAACATTTATTTTCAAATTGTACATAGTAAATTATAATACATTTTCTGGATGATTAATTTCCTAGTTTTACACTTATTAATTTAATTTTGCCAGTGTGTTACACTGCAATGGACTCTACATAAGGCAACCTGATCACCATTAACATATATCAAAACTAACTAAAGAAAAGGGATTGAACTTACAGTTGTTAAACATTAATGAAAAATACGTGTAAACTAAGTTAATAATGGCTGAACCATTTTATAATTTGGATACAAAATATATGTATAAACCCACATAAAATGTTAATATTTCAATATTGTGATATGCTGTAGATCAATATTGTGATACACTATGAGTAGATCAATATCTGTAAAAACATTACATTTACACAAGTTTTTAATTATAAAACAAATTCTCTTTTCAAATTCTCTTTTCAACATTCATACTGTTCAAACAAAATAAGATTCACAATATGTTTTTTAACCTATTTATAGTATTATGATGTGTCAAAAGTTTTATGGCAGGTAAAAATACTTATTTTTAGGAACTTTTGTTCAGGTCTAAAAATCCAATTAATGTCTTGTTTATGGTACCACTGAACTATGGAAATAAATAGATACCAGAAATTGTGTTTAAATTCATATGACTTATACACGTATACACAACAACCACACATCTAAATTATCTAACAAACTCACCACATTCTCATTCACATCAACATCAGCACACACATTATAGCCAGATATCAGGGTTTTAGAATGAATTTAGAGTGAAAAATAAACTGTCCTGCTAGCAGGAGGACAGATCATTTTCACTCTTTAAACCGTGATTTTGAAGTAATTAGGAATCGTATCACTCTGTAACTCGGAATATATTTGTGATTTATGATCAGAAATGTAAATCTGCAAGAAAATCTACTTTCTAAAAGAAAAATCATGAATAGAGGGCACCCCCCTGCCTTTAAGCTATTGTTTAGGAGGCTAAAGGATCATCTAGTACAACAGACTTCTATTCTGCAAAAGTTTGCAAGAGCCTTATTGTCATATCCCCATTAGTACTTAGATGATATGGAATATAGCACTCATACAGATAATCAAACACTCAGGTACTTTCAGTAATATTGCAATAACCAAACCCTTTGCTCAAACAGAGACTTTGATCCCATCTTTTCTACTAAATCAGTACTTACCCACCTGCTTAATGGATTGCCCTTTTATCCCATGGTAGAACAGATCCCATATAGGACAGATCCCATATAATTTCCTTTTATTTAAACGAAGGGCATATCCCCCATATAAATACTTATAATCCTTGTAGTAGCATCCTTTTTTCATTCTCAAACATTCATCGCATATTTCTGTCAGATTCCAACAAAATATTCAAATTTGCATTTACAAACCATAAACTCTTTTACACGCTTTACTATAATTCCATCTGCATGCCGATATTTGATGTGCCATAATTTTGCTCTATAATCTTAATCTATTCTATGCCCTTTTAATGGCAATATATACGTCCTATACTCTACCGTTTAGGATTCTTCATCCTGTTAAGCTGCCCAGTGGAGTGTGGTGTTCAGACCAATGTTTCACATGGATACAATTATAACATATTCTAGTCTTTTACTCTTAATCTAATGCTGCTGAAGCAAGAGGTCAAAGTCAGTCAGTGAAGGTGATAGTTAGATGGCATTGGTAGGTTTTGGCCTAGAATAATGGTCCTAGGGCATTTAAGTTTCTTATAATTGATTGATTGATAGAAACAGTTGACAACAGTTATTGTAAAGTTTACACACAATGATAGGTTGCATTGGTTTATTGGTATAACCATTGTAACTAGATGATGCCAGGTTAAGTGAGACTTTCAAGTATACTATCATTCATTCCCACCTCAGCAATCGTAATGAAAACTTTGGCACGATTTTAAGCAAAAAATCTAGTTCCAGCTCTGTGTGCTGTAGTCAGGGAGGGTTGATCTTCTAAATTTGATAACAATAGAAAATCACCATGCATGAACGCACACAGACTAAGTTTTGCAATGTTATTGTAACTCTATTTTACCCATGCTTTCATGACGTCAAAAAACGGGAAATTAGTGCGACTTTAACTAAGATTTGTGCTTCCTTGTTATAAGGCCAATCAGGCCGAACCTTAAATCATTCAAAAGATTATATTGTCAGCTATTTATATCTATTCGCCCCAAAATTCGTCGACCTTCAGTTCTCGAGTTACGCCAACCATAGTATGACGGGATGGTCAATTTAGAGCTAAAAATGATCATTTTTCCCTTCATATTGATCAGGAAAAATCAGAAAGTTTTCGGGTTTTAAAAAATCAGTGCTTCGTTATGCTAGCATCAATTGTAACAGTATTTAGTCCAGAGTAAAGCTTCAAGTGTCTAGTTTCATAATCCGTTCGCCCCAAATTCAGGAAATATTGCGTTGTGTATTTTAGGGAAGATTTTACGAAAAAAAGAGGTAACATTTTCGAGCGGTCTCAATGGGAAATGGTGCGTGCAAAGTTTTGTTGGAACAGATGCGGGCTAGTTTTTATTATGTTAATAGCGATATCAGGCTTTCAAGTTTATATATAATAAGTACAAGTATTTGACATATTGTATACATACTAGTATATAATGAAGTATTTGACTACAAACAAATTCCTGACAGTTCGCAGGGTAGTATAGAAATAGGATCCAAATCCATAGATTGTAGGTGGAAATAAAACATTGCTATCCATTTCAAATTTTTCAAAATTGATGTTCCATATGAAAGCGGGTAGAATTACAATATTGAAATATTGTTTACCAATAATATATTAATTAACTTCTGTATGAGGTTGACAATAAATCCAATGCCCCAGAGCCATTATTATAGGTCAAAACACACTGAAACTAGAAGCATCAGGGAATTACAAGGAAACAATGTACAGTTTTTTGACAGTGGTATTATAGTTATTGTTAAAAGAGACCACATAACAATACTTTCTCAAAGTTTATATGCACTTTGCAGAACATTTGTGTTCCCAACATGTATTTTTACTTCAATGGTTTATAAAATGCCTATAACTTGTTCCCTCTAATCCAAGATCTTCTCTATTCCAGAGCAACCTAAAAACAAGATATTGACTGGACTTAGATTGGATATTCCAAAATCATTGGTTTACCTTAAATGCGATCTACTCCTTTTAAGGTATTTCTTGTGAGACAACTTGGTATGAAAGACAATAAAACTATAAAACAGAATGTGACTTTGAGAGGCTATAGATTTGGTAACTAATTGAATAATTTTCACAATTTTCAAATAAATTTGACAATGGTGATCAGCTAGTAATTGTTAACAAATTATGCATAACTTGATTCTCACTCAGTTAACAATGGTATTTTAGATTAATAATCATGAAGGGTTTGGATGTGTGGTGGTGGGGGTGTGGGGTTGGGTCCGGGGTTGGGTGAGTAGGCTTGGAGGACAATGGCTTTCAATATCATCCATATCTATCTTGTTTCAATTTGGTCCAGAAACCTCTGTTATTGCTTATCAAAGTTGCAAATAGTAGCTGCAAGCTATATATTGTTAATGAGGCTAGGAAAGTGTAGGGAAGATAAGGTGTATACCACAATACACAAATTCTAGGGAGTCATTAGTAGTCAGTGCTATACACATAAACAACATTTATTGGTCATTTCCACTAGGATTGGATTGGGTCAGACATAATTGTGGTCACTTAGTATCATATTTGTGACCAGTCGCGTCAAAAAGGACATGTTGTCGGCAAATACAGTTTTGAGATAGAGGCCAATATATTTGGTAAAATATCAAGAAAATAATAGAACAAATTTGACTTCTTCAAATCATATCTTTTGATTACAAAGTCTGTTTACCTTCAACACAGTATCATTTCACAGCTTAAATTGTGCTCTTTCAAGTAATAACAATAACTCAGATTTGATTCGGGCCACCAACATGTCCATTTTGATGTGACGGGTCACATTTGTTTGTCAGTATAACAGTTGATTTAAGTACTTTTTTTAAGAATACTCCATACCCAATGTTTAATATCCATAATTATTAATTATATAATAACTTAAAGCAATGATCATGTTGATTCCAGGTGTTCCAAAAAAGAGGTTAACCTATGATCCTTCCAGTTTGTAATATTAGCGCATGAACCTGTGAGGATTGAATATGAAAATAAACCATTCTATGCGTGTGTGCTCACTAGCACATGGATTAGTCATGATTGTGTTTAGTCACATCAAAATGTTGCACTTGTCGGCTGTTACATGTTGCTCCAGTAAAGGAAACATGGACATATTTGTGTTTTCAATTTTACCGGACCATTCAATCAAGATCCACATATGAAGAACTTTGTTGCAAAAAGGCCACCAGACCACCCCACATGTTACTTATTTTGCATTAGTGAATTTGCATTGACAAGTCCATGGAATCAATTAAATTATTGTATGGCTGAGTTCATTACTACGCCAATTGAGGCACCAACGATACAAGCCACATTCCACATAATGAATAGCCATCCATTCAATAATGCAAAATGAGTAGTAGGTAGAATTGGAAGTAGGCCCTCTTGAAACACAGTTCTTCATCTATTAATAATACGCTGTGCTTTCATTTTAAGATCTGCACAAATCTATAATTTGTTCATAACTAAATACGCCAACATTGTACTTGCTATGTTAATACCTACACAAACAATCCCAATTGGCATGTGATTACTTCATGCAAAACTGTGGTAAATTGGCAATAAAAGCTTCTAAAATATAAAGTAAATACTAAACACATGTCCATTTACTATAAAGTTTACTACTTGCAAGCAAACCCCATGTTTTTAATATTTAACTCTTGAGGGCTGCAATTTAGAATACACTACCATTCTTATTCCTCATTGTGTAAGTGTATGGGGCGTTCTTTAAAACATCCCAATTGAAGACATGCAGTGGTATAGGGTATTCTAAAGGAACTCTCTTGTAAGGCATCTTATAAATAACAGTTTAGTGATAAATATATAAACAGATAATGTTATCAAACATCACAAAATACAAATCTCAACAAATGTGATACATCATGTCCATGAATTTGTCATCTCTTTCTACTCACTATCACCAATTAAGGGTACTGTCAACCCTTTTTTATGAAATTTATCAAGCTCTGTTACTTTTAAACTAATAATGTAATGTACATAAAAGTATACAATTTTTCAAATGAAATGAGTCGGAGAATCCATTTTTGGTATTAAATTTCCTCCCAAATAGTGGTTTTTACATTTTTGCCAAAAAATCACTTTTTTGGCGCCAAAAATATTCAGACAATCTAACAAAATCAGTTTTTGATTCAAAATTTCAAAATTTCACCAAAATCATCTAAAGTCAATTATCTAGGAACCACTTTTTATTTTGGCTTAAACATTTCTAGTTTTGAGAATATTGACCAAAAAGTGCAAATCTCAAAAATCACATTTTTGGCACTTTTTGGTCAATATTTTCAAAACTAAAAATTTGTTATAAAATTAAGTTAGGTATAGAGGTCATCAGACTTTCTCATGGGTAACTCATAACAAAAGTGTTTGTAAATAATTTGAACTGGAATAATCTGCTTTAACCATCAAAGCTAAATTTGACACCAGCATACTGATGGGACTAAACTTGGATCGCTGGTGATTTCAGTCATAATCCTGAAAATTTGGAATAGAGTTTGCAACAGTCGTAAGGATGGCCGTTGCGATGGATGTCAGCCCGATTACCTCTATTCTAGTGTGCAGGAAATTCTTTTTCCAATGAAAATTAGGAGCAAGCAGTGAAAGAGATCCAAACAGCTATTTGTGGCCACTTAAAAAGTATGGATTCTGTTAAAGGTATATGCACATCAAGATATTTTGGTATCAGAAGAATCCCCATATTTTCTCATTATGTCTGTAAAATATTAGGGGCCAGAAATGTTTCATTTGGAAATTATAGGCTAAAATGTGGTGAATTACTGCCGAAGGTGGTTAACCACCAACCAGTCTGTGTACTACTCAATGGGCACATGTCTTTTGACCTTGCGCTTCTAAAAATAGAACCATTGGAGTTATGCAACTCAAACTTTGGAATGCAACAATTTTAAGAATGACCTTTCATGTAAAATAGAAAACATCAAGTTGAAAATCAGGTCATCTACCTTTAATAAGCTTATTGTTGAAAGACCAAGAATGCTATACTGATGTAATTCTGGGCTACATTCCAGCATGGATTGTACTAAATGGGCTTGTATACTGCCATGTACACCGGAGAGGTATTTAACAATGCATGTAAAATATGCAACCCTGAACTACAGAAATTGGTTGGTGCTTTCCAATCATACGAGATGTAACTACCATAGACCACGGAAAGAAGGATGCATGCAATGTGTACATTGTTATAACATGTCTCTACCTTATTCTTGCATCAAAATGTGATGAGCATAATTCATGTGTATATTAATATGAAAAATTGTTGTTTTTAACACGTGAAAACAAAAGAAACATTTTTATCATTGAACTGGTGCTTCCTCAGATTTCTGTTTTCTGTACATTAACTTGATCTGTTGAGATTTTCATGTTGCAGAATGGGGAAAAAGTCAAATACAAAATGGGTGCTCTTTTTTCAATAATGTTCCAAAATATTCATGAATTAGGTAAATTGATAAAAGCTTCAAATTGTTTGAGAACACACTGATCAGAATAACATACTTATCACATGGTAAGTTTATAGAATACCCAACAATTAAAGTCAAGAAATATCTTGTATCAATCAACCTGTATCATACTTATATAATATATCTAACACTTGTGGGATGGTGAATGGTCATTTCTGCCATAATTTCAAAAAATAGCTAAATAAAAGAAATAAATTGATATATTTCACTAACCAAATAACAACCAAGACCAACTGATCCTCTAAAAAGGAGTCAGAGGTTATCCCAGTGTTAATTCTATATTCCTGAATTGATACACACAAGAAGATACAAACCTCCTACAGGCAGATACGGTGTTGGAATTGTGAAAGGTATTCTATAATCATCCCAATATTTGTAATGAAATCACCTTAACTTTACTGCATAGTTTACCATCATAATAAAAACTTGACTACCATAGACAAAATGACCATACAATATTGATATGATAGTGATTTGGGTTTAATTTTATAATAAAATGTTACCAAAAATAGTTGAAATGCTATATATCACTACAATAACCATCTAGGCTTAGTTAAAAACATGGCGTCACAATGAACAAAAACACTTGAAATCAGATTTCGTAACTTCAATGCTAAGGTAATTATTTTCAGACAAATATAGCCATCTTTTCCATAAGTTTCACACAATATTTCACCAACTTGAATGATAAGTAATTTGATCAACATACATGCCATTTGTTTAAGATCAAATGTTTAAAATGCATGATTGGCAAAAAACAAAAAAAGAAGCAAGCTATATGCCTCATATGTATTGGCACGTGTAATTTCATTGGTGAGGTTGTAAAAGCTTCAGTGTATAAACTAGAGTATCCCAAACATAGGTCAATTATTAAAATTAAGCCACTAACAATGATGTCCCAAAAATTTGATTGAATGGTCCGCTTTGGATAAATCCTAAATAGGTGAACATACAAGAAGTGGAGAGATGTGGCTTATAACAAGAAAACTGAAAATGTTATTGCTTTATCAAAGTTAGCATCTCTGATTCCAATTGATGCTGGTTGTCAACCCCTCATATATATTACATACAGTATAATTGAGCTATGAGTTAAACATACATATAAAAAAGTCCTAATATTCATCAACACTCATCACTTCAAACTCCTACTTACAATATCACAGTCCTTGTTGAAATCCAAGATCACTCAACTCTTTGACACATATACAACACACAACAAGTATTTAAATAACATAGATCATTTCTATTCTTTTTTCATAAATATAAATAATTTCTTTGATCTGTATAGTTATGATATTGGTAATTACCATATCAATAACATAAACTATTATTTTATATCTCTTTCCAGACATATGCTAAGCTGCTTTTGAAGTAATGTGCTGAAAGTGCATCAAAACATAAGAAGAGTGCAAAATAAGACATGTATATATTTTACTTATCGTTTAGCTTTTGACTACATAAAGCCCTTGATGATTTGGAACATATACTATGATAGTGACAATATCAGGACAAGCAATGCGCTAATCAAAACTATGGGTTTGTAAAGTATGACTATCTTGTAAAATAGAAGTATATTAAGGCTGAATAACAATATCTTAAAATTTGGGCTACCTTATATCAAGATTAAAATTGAACCCATGTTTATACTTTGAGACCAGATTATGCAGTGGTATTAGTTATAAATCTAGTTAAATCTAATGAAATTAATCTCTTCTTATATTACGATTAGATCCAGGGGGTTGGGAGGGGAGGGGCACTTGTATTCAAACGTTGAAATCATTGATGATAGGGCAATGCACATATTATTTGTTGAATCATCTGTGTGTCACTGACAAAATACTTGTTTGTTAAAGTTTGAAAGTCTCTACTCAAGCCATAATTTCTACCTTTGCATACAAGTGCAACCATCGCCCTCTGGATAAACTAAAATGATCATTTCTATAATATTGTGTATATTATATGTATCGTGATGCAAGATAGGGTCCAGCCCGTATGTATCAATCTATCTAGAAGAATAAAGATTAATCTTGTTGTCATCAGTGTAGTGAACAGAATGCATACAACATAATGAGGTCCAGCTCAACTATTATGGTGCATTCTTGATTTCTAATGCAGTGCAGTTAACATCATGCATCCAACATCATGAGGTCCAGCTCAACTAATATGGTGCATTCCTGATGCAGTGATTATCACAACTATTTACTGTCACATGATTTGGGTTAGAAAAACAAAACCCTTGTGAATAAATGCAGAAAAATATATATTAATTTAGTATAACACCCAATAGACACCAAAATGCTCAACATTTAGCGTGCCGGCATGGAGAAAAAATAATCTCTTTACTATCAAAGTAAAGTAATCTTAAATACGTAATTCCAGATTTTGTATTTAGGTTCGATTTCTTTTGATTGCAGCCTTGGTATAATCTACAACTACAATCATATATATTTGATGCAATTCAGAGTGTGTTTTTAATTCGTGAAATAAAATGTGTTTTTTATCTTACATTATGGCCTCTCTTTGTTGTCCAGCAATTCAGAGAGTAGAAATACCTAAGAACCTCTAAATGTCTAACAGTTGCTCTTATTGGTTAATTAATGTGAGATAATCACCTAAGGTACCAATCAAAAACTAGAGAGCTTGGAAATAGTGTACTTAATCTCATAGGGATGAAATCAAGCACATCACATTATGGATGTGATATCCCAGTGAAAGGAAACTTGATGCTTGTATTTAAATTATTCATACCTGGGACTCTTAGTACATGTCATCCCAAATTGTTAGCAAGAATAAGAATTATTCAGTTACCCATATTGTTCCTCATCCTTATCACAGCTTTGTTTCACCTATACAATAATTGTTGTAGATGACAAAACAAATCAAACCTATTTCATTCATTGTGTTATCTTTTTACTTGCAATTTTTAGGACACAAAAGTCAATGAAGATTTCACTCCTTGTTCTTTGACAAAATAATCTATTTAAATGTGTGAGTTAGTGTAACGCCTCAAACAACAAAAGTTTATAATCTGAGAAATCAAAGTGCACAATGTAGCATGGCATAACATTGGATAATAAGTCTTTTCACACTGGGCCTATAGACCTTTGGATGATAGATCCTTTTGTAGGTGCACTCACAGTCACCATATGATGATCAATATTATCAAACACACACCTTTCTCTGTGCGACTACAATGCATTGACTAATGAACCATGATTTATCAAAGTCTTGCATGTGTTTGAAACAGCTGAAGAAATCAGACTCCATTTAGCAGTCATAGGGGGAAGGATGATGTGTGCCATAGGTCCATTGTTCAGAGAGCGCCCATGCGTGTCTGATTGGGGCCAAAATGATGTGTGCCATAGGTCCATTTTCGGAGAGCGCCCTCGTGTGTCTGATTGGGGCCAGGATGATGTGCGCCATAGGACCATTATTCAAAGATCAATCATCGGTTCGGTGTGTAAAGTATATATGTAGGAAGGCAAATGGACCGTAGCCATGGTAACATTTAATAACAAATGATATCTTGTTATAGAAATAATTCTATATATATTCTGTATAGTAGAAAATAAGCTTGAATAGAGGATCCAACGTGTACGTAACTGCCTATGATGTGTTCCAAACGTTATACCGGTGTTTCTGGGTTGTCAGAGATCATCTGCTCATACTGCTCCTTTTCTGTAATATAAATGAAACATATGGACTATTAGATTTTCCTCTTTTTTCGATTAAGATATTTAATTGTAAAAATCAACAATAAGGCTTCATAATAATACAATACAACATTTTTTAGTGAGAGGAGTGAGAATGCTAGTCACATAAATTGTGTTTACTTGCTATACCATAATCGAAATGTGGTGAAACTCAGGAAACAATCCATTCAATGTAAACTGTTTTAGTTGTTTGTATATTGACAATATGTTTATATGGTTTTTTTACTGCTAATATATAAACTATTAGTAATAAATAGGATGACTTATCAATTGTGAGGCATGAGGCATAGCCTCAACAATATCAGACAATCAGATTTTTACCTTCTTGAAAGCTACAGCAGGGGTTGATCTTTTATGGCAGGTTCTTAAATCATGCTTGTTTCAGATCATTTGATCATACATTTTTCACGGCCAAGAAAATGCATTATACAGCAAATGACACGCCAACATTACTTTTAATGTGGTCATAACGGTACTCATGTGTTTGTTGGGGTTGTGTATGGATACCAAATCATTCCATTCCTACTTGAGTTTAGCATTATAGCAATATTAAGAAGTCCATCAAATGTTTATATAATTAAGCTTTCATGATAATAGGTCCCTATTCATCATGTCACATCTCAAATATGAAAGAGAAATGGCACATCTAAGTTGCAAACATGATTTTCTGATTATAGATGGAAACAAATCCAGATAATTTCATGCATAAATGTCAGCAATTTATTTTGTTCAACATGCTTTACAATTAAGCTCCATTCAAACTAGCAATGCTGAGTGTAGCAATCTCAGCATTTCCTGATGATTTTATATCATAAGGCGACGATAAAACAAACCTGTACGGGAAAGACCCACCAATTATTTTAGAATTTGCCATTTTGTTTAATTTTTAAATTTGTTACATTTTGTTGTTGTTGAAATTTAAAATTTAAGAATTGCTGAAAAAAGGTCACCAACATTTCTCGAGAGTGCTATACCGTCGGTTATCAAGGTCAAATTTTGCTCCGGTTAAGGGGATGTCACAACCCCCACTCTCCTCTCTCTCTCTCTCTCGTCTCTGACTCTGTGGCACCCCACCTGCTCTCAAGTTTTCTGACTCTATGGCACCTCCCGCTCTCAAAAACAACAACCGACCAACCAAGGTTTGTTTGCCCGTACAATAGGATATTTTGTTTTTTTCTTTGCCTTATACCAATCATTACCACCAGAGATTTGAAAACATCAGGACAGATCATTGCAGATCACTTTTCCCAAAACTATATCAGTTTGATTGTTTATTTGAATCTTTCTCTAGCTTGCAGTGATTGGCTGTGCTATAAAAGCGATTAAAATACAGCAATTGGTTATTTTGAAATGATGTTTTCACAGCAATGACAGAGACTAACTAAAATTAAAAGCATGCATTATCAAAATCTTGAAATAGCATGCACACTGACAGAGAGGTATGAATTGCAAATTTACAGAAACTATTTTCAAAGGATATAACCACAAATAAATTGGGCAATATGCTTTTACAACAGGTAACAAACTTAAAAGGTCCGTTCATACTCGCGTCATTGGACATTGGCGACGTCGACGGATAAAAGTTGACATTGCTTCAACGTGTGCTTCGACGTGGGGCGATGCACAACGACAGGAGTATGAAAGGACCATGAAGAGTTTGCAGGATAATCTTGAAGAGGTCAGAGGGCTAATCCAACAAATACTTTGCAGTTTCACACTGGTCTGACAACTTTGTTACTCCCATTGAAGTTGTAAAAAAGCCTGAGGGTAATTTGCCTGATGTTTATTGAGCTTTACATCTGTCCTTATTTTATGTGTAATATTATATGCTATTACCAGGACGAAAACATTTTGATACATTATTTATGTTATAAATGTTACAAATAAAATTGATTATTAATAATAAAACAATGTGGTTAGTTTTCCCAATAAAACTCAAGCTAAATAATGATGCATTTGCAAGTAATTTGTTAATGCTCAATGTCCAAGGCAGAAATAAAGAAAGCATAATGTACCAAACAAAATAGTAGGTCCGCATAATTCTAGCTTGCACTGTAAATAGACAAAATAAACTATATCAGACCCCTAGATGTATAAATTGTGTATGTGACCAGCCTTTTAAAATGCACAGATTGCTGGTACAAGTTGAACCGAGTTTTTCTTTTGCCAAATGCTCGACCATAATTGGGCAAATACTCACATATTGGATGTAAAATGGTCGAAATTAAAGTGATATGCAAGCATGCAACTAATGTCACAGCTACTATATGCCAAATTCTTGTAATCGGAACAACACTTAATAGTTACCAACGTTCATTACCAGTACTTGCCTGTATCTCAAACATTTTGATAACAACTTGTACATTTTGATTTGACCGGTCACTTTTAACAAAAGATAACAACTTGTACATTTTGATTTGACCGGTCACTTTTAACAAAAGATAACAACTTGTACATTTTGATTTGACCGGTAACTTAACAAAAGATAACAACTTGTACATTTTGATTTGACCGGTCACTTTTAACAAAAGATAACAACTTGTACATTTTGATTTGACCGGTCACTTTTAACAAAAGATAACAACTTGTACATTTTGATTTGACCGGTCACTTTTAACAAAAGATAACAACTTGTACATTTTGATTTGACCGGTAACTTAACAAAAGATAACAACTTGTACATTTTGATTTGACCGGTCACTTTTAACAACAGTTTATTGTCCCTGTTCCATCAAAACATTGCATCTCCATCTGGCCCTTCAGCATGTATAAAGTAAAACAATGTAAGTGCTCTTGCCTCTGAACATGTATAAAGCAACACTTCCTATGCCTAACCGTTTGGCAATTTGACTTTATACATGTTAAAGGGCCATAAAAACATACAAGGTTTTGACATCACAGTGATGACTTGATACAGTGATGTCATTTTACAAGTGCAACATTCACACAATCATCTCTATGTGTACATTAATTGAGTCCAAAAATATTGGGTCCACAAACGGGAAAGCCGATAACTGTCGAAATGAAGTAGTTCAAATTATTTACCAAAATATTGGCGCGCTCATTTTTGGACCCAATATAGTATCGCTATCAAAGAATGACCATATAATGTCACTGTATCATGGAGTAAAACAGAGTATTCACTAAAGAGATATAAGGTGTCTTACTGATCCCACTAAACCAAGAAAATATATCTGTGACCTACTGACCAGTTATGATCAAAAAGAAAGAAATTGTTATGACTACAGAGCCTATTGAAATCTGTTTTATGCAGTAAGTTATGGCAACTGAAAACAAGATTGGTATATCATAAGAGAAAAGGAAATCAAAGAGTGACACTGTTATATCTAACTATTCCTGGGTTACCTGATGGATCGGTTATACACACAATGGAGGAATAATCAGGTCAAACTCTCAACATGCACTAAGTAATGTGACAGAGTGATTCTGAAACTGAATTTGAAACTAAGTTCATACACATTTAGCAACAAAAACCCTGCTGCATAAGCCCAACTGACCTTTTTTTAAATAGAGATTTTTTTGAAGTATGTTTTGAAGATTTTGTAAAGTTCAGAAATATTGGAAACTTGGACAAAATGGAGAAGAAAATGTCTATGACGTTAAATGTCTGCTGCCTGCAGAAGGATTTTATTATTGCTGTATATTACTTTACAGCCTCTTATTTATGTGTAAAAGCGAGCAAAGATCAAACATTAAAAGAAAAAAACCCAGTGTATTGAAAATAGATATCAAAGTGTTCAGTTTCAGCAATTAAATGTTTGAGTGTTTATATAAATAAACTTGCCTGCATGTCTATTGCTATCAATACAAGATACTTTCTTCCACTATATAAACAAAATGCAGAAATGATGGTTTACAAAACAATTCAGATTAATATGATGGTTATTGCATGCAACTTGCTGATCATGCGGCAGGAAGTAGTCCAAGGATGTGCGAACAGGTAGATGAGATGGAAAAAAAAGGAAATTTGTTTTTGCTGAAATGGTAAAGAAACTGTAAGAAAATATTACTATTATAAAAATATAGCTGCCTAAACTGTGGATCTTTGGTTGGTATAAGTAATTTTAAGCACAAAAATATATGCAATATTCAAAGCAGAACTTTTGCATTTGAATGGTGCCAAACTTGACTGATACGACCCTTATTTCAGTAGCATGTCAGAAACCTGAATCAGGGGAAGGGATGGGGAGAGGGGGGGGGGGGGGGTTGAAGGAGTTTGGAAGAACACACCTTGTGGGCTCAGTGGGTACAATATTAAATAAAATACTGATTTTAAATGATTTAGCCCAAGACACAAGGAAGAGCTGGGGCTAAGATGCTGGGGGTACAGGTATTGAGTCAAAAATCTCCCAGGGCAAATTTCTGCTTATTTAAAGGTAAGAAACTGGATCACAACTGAGAAAATAGCTACCATGCATAGTTCCCATGCTTTTGTTTTATTAAAAAAACACCCAAGGTCTTTAGTTCTTTTAAGTGACAACCAAAACATCACACAGCCACAGAAACATGCACTTAACCAAAATATGCATACAGATACGCAAACACACATAGCACAGAACCAAGAAGTCGGTGGTCAGAATCACAGCAAGGGTGTAAAAGAGTCAACAGCACAACTTAAGTATATAGGCAATGTCCCATTTTAACCCCTGACAACGGAATTACAGGTTCCAAATTCAGCAATCTGTTACTGCTTTATTCCATTGATTATACACAGGGTGGGAATCTGGATATTGCAAACTTTGCCATCTGGAATAGGGGCTAGGAATAGGGGCTAGGAAAGGGGCTATTTTGAGGTGTACTTTATAAACAGATATGATGATAGCTTCTACAGAGAAAACCATAGTAATCAAGATCATTTGGGTATGAAGATAATATGGGGCATGCCATAGGGTGCATATCATGCACAGCATTTGAGTATGGAAGAACATCTATATGAAATGATGATGAGTATGGTTAATAGTGTGTTGCAAGCATGAATGATGATGTGGTGGAATGATGATAAAGATGAAAATGATGATTATGATGATCATGAAAGTTCCACAGCAGAATTTAGAAGAAATGGTATGAAGATAAATTCATTCCTAAATCAAACCACATAGAGACAGAATTCAACTTGATCCAAATCACCAAACACATCAATTGAACTGGTGAAATAGAAAGGAGGGGTGGGGCTATGAAGCAGGCATCATGCCACACTTGTGAAAACTTTTCACACTGACACAAACGACATCACCAGACCACCGGTCAGCTTTTTGACCAGCACAATTTTGCCACCTGCCTTTGAGAGCCAGGGTAGTTAGCAGCCATAGGCGCATGATGCAAATGCTAGACATCTGTCATGATAAGACCCTTACTTTCCAGATACTCGGCCAATTCATTGTCTTCGGCTTTAAGTGCCTGTAATCTTGGCGTATTGCCTTGGTAATCAGTCTTTGTTAACGAGGCACCTGCCTCCACTAACATGGAACATATAGTGCGTCTGGTATACCAGGCTGCTTTGTGCAAGGCTGTTTGGTTACGTTCAAAATCTTCTGAGTCTACTAAACCTTTGGGTCCTAAAAATGGGATCAGAGGCATATCAATGTGTTGTTAACAGGAACATTAAATAAAACATGGTTAACATTATAGAAAACATGGATTAACATATTATAGTAATATATAACAGTAACGCAATATCTGAATCTTCCCAAATGCAGATTCTTTTTAACATACAATCTGATCTGCACGGACCAAATACACCCTATGACAAAGCTTAAGCTTTTTAACATTGCTACATTTAAAACAGTTGCACACACAAGGACATACATTGCACTGCAGTTATGCCTGGAACATTACAATAACAATCCATATCGGATTTTAGAATATGTGCCAGAAGTTCTTCTACTAGTTCGGTATTCTTTAGGGTTCATAGTCCCCATCCTCACTTCAATTGGCTCTCATTTTGCCTTCAACTTTTTCCATTGGCTTTGTGGGGGGATGAATGACCCAATATGAAAAGAAATGTGGCTGAAAGGAATAAAAGAGTTCAACTTTGCTCAAACCTGGAAGGGGAGTATATCCTCTCATATATCCCTATGCATGCAATGTTAACCACCTGATCACTACCTGCCTATCTAACAGTGTTTCTGATTGGATATTTACAAAATATGCTAATTTGAATAGCCAATTAATATACAGCTTCTATAATATTTCAATCTTTATCAGGGATACAGTTATTCTAACAATGTTTCTAATTGGTGCAACAAATTATGTATCCATCTTTTTGATCAATGGGCTGGTAGTTCTCAGGGGTTAAGTTTGTAATACTGACCGTTTTCTATAAGGTATTTGACAATATCCTTATGTCCAAATCTTGCTGCTTGGTGTAAGGCGGTCATCCCATGTTGATCTGTGGATGATAGGCTAGCTCCTTTCCGATGTAACTCTGCAAACTTGACCACATCTCCTCTCTTTGATACATCCATTAACACTGACAAGAAAGAATGAAAAAGGAAATGTGAGTAGGATGTGAACTAAAGACCTACGAGGTAAGTTATTTGTACCCAAACACAGACAGAACAACCTAGAGGGTTTTCTACATTCAAACTGACTCTTTAATTATTTTATTCTATTTTGTGGGTGTGGGGGGGGGGGGGGGGGGTTAGAAGATGGCAATGTAGAAAGTGATGTGACACTCTCCATGCTTCACAATATTTAAACAGACTGTTAGTAAATGGATGCTGCCAGCCACATAATGGTATCCCTTCAAACAGTGGGAAGAAGATACTATCAAATATTTAGAGAATAAAATATAGTTTGTAGACGTTTTGACATATACGTTAGTCTCATAATGTATAGGCTGTACCATATTTGGAGTTGTGTATGGTCGCTGCACTTTAGATTTATTTTAATCAATCAACGATGAATTTCCCCCTTTATAAAATCGGTAAATCCAGTGAGTTGTTTATCAGCTTCCTGCTTCAAATAATCGCGTTCTTTAGCACACGCACACACAGCAACACTGCATTATTGCGCTATACGCCGGCAACTTTGTGTAGAGCACACTACAACATCTTAACGCGATGACCATACGCACTGAAGGTATTATTATTCGAATTAATTAAACTCCGCCCAAAACTTTATATTATCAGTCTCATAATATAAAGTGTGTATTGGCTGAACCCCAATCAAATTGCCTGTTGACATCCAAAACCACACCCACTATAAGAATTCTGAACCAAAAACGTAATTTTTCAAAACCAAAAGGATCGGTGTACAAACCCACAAGATACGCATCTGTTGCATTCAAATAGTGATTGTGGCCCAGAGCTAACAGAGCATATGGATTTTCTGTAACCATCTTCATTTATAGAAAGGCACATAACAGAAATGAATGAAGGATAATATTGATGAGGATGATGGCAATACTAAACTGGAGCAGACGATAACATGTTATGTAAATAAATAAATCAAGATTGTGTGCTTTCCCCGGGGGGGGGGGGGAACTGACATTTGAAAAGGGTATAGGTATGTGCCGCGCTGAAGACCCCCTTTTTCACCCTCTGCTGCTATTTCTTATGCCCCCCTTTTGAGCCTGCATCAGTTCTTAAGACCCCAATTTTATTGAAAATTCAAAAATCGCGAAATTTTGCGTTCCAAAGCCCCAATTTTGTGTTCCAAAGCCCCAATTCTTCGAAAATTTTGCGTTTTTAAACCACAATAAATCGAAAATTGAACTATAGGCCAGTTCTCAAGACCTATTTGTTGGAAAAAAAATCCACTCAGTTCAGTTCTGTAGCCCCCCTTTTTGAGACCCTGGGCGGCACACCCCTACCCAAAAAAAGTTGAGTGCCCCCCCCCCCCCCCCGGGGTGCTTTCAAGCTTACTTTTATCTAGTGGGTTGAGATGTGCAGTATCTGACACACACAATGGATCTCTCTTAATAGGCTTGGGTGATGTTGCATTGATGATGTTCTCACAGCTGCAAGGATCATATCAAAACAGTCAAATATTGGTTAGTACAGACAATGTTACAAGTATACATAGTATTGTTACTCACAATGGAAACCAATGCTGTAACAATGTGACATAGGGTTATGATAGCTGCTGGCAAGATTGCTCAAAATATCCCAAGCATCATCTACTGCATTCAAGTGTAATTGACAGGGAACCGACACCAGTGTGTGACAATGGATCTTATCTTTGCCACTGTTTTGCTAGCCACAACCATCAGGGGTGATTCAAACCAATCGCTGCAATCAACCATTTTCATCTATAGTTCAGTCAGTTCCAAATTAGCAAACCTTACAGTAGTTAATTAGAGGCATATTATGCGATCTTTTCCAGGGAAAGCCCTCTATCCTTGATTTTTTTAAAGCAGATTTTCTTGCAGAATTACATTTCTGATCATAAATCATAAAGATATGAGTTACAGGGTGATACGATTCCTAATTACTTCAAAATCATGATTTCAGATTGAATTTAGAGTGAAAATAAACCTGTTTATTTTCACTCTTTAAACCATGGTTTTGAAGTAATTTGGAATCGTATTGCTCTGTAACTCAGAATATATTTATGATTTATGATCAGAAATGTAAATCTGCAAGAAAATCTGCTTTAAAAAAGAAGAAAAGGATACAGGGCGTCCCATGGAAAAGACCGCATAATATGCCTTTAATACAAAAGACTAAAAGAGCATGGGTGGACATAAGGTCGCATAACGCATCAAGGCGAACTGTGCATCATATGTGTGACGTGTGTGAATGCCAAAACATGTGTGTAAGAAACAACATTTCTTGCCAATTTGGAACTGACTAAACTATAGTCTATGTCGATTCAAGAAATGTGGTCACCGCTAGTATCCCAAAAATGTGCTGTTAACGGTTAAAGGTAGATGTTCTGATTTCTGGCCCGATTTTCAACTTGATGTTTTCTATTTTACATGAAAGGTCATCCTTAAAATTGTCGCATTCTAAAGTTTGAGTTGCATAACTGCAATGGTTCTTATTTTAGAAGCACAAGGTCACAATACATTTGCCCATTGAGTATTACACAAACTGACTGGTGGTTAACCACCTTTGTCAGTAATTCACCACATTTAAGCCATAATTTCTAAATGAAATATTTCTGGCCCTAAGATATTTTTACAGATATAATGAGAAAAATATGGGGATTCTTCTGATATCAAAATATCTTGATGTGAAAAAAAATTCATAGCCAAAAAAAAGTGATCGGAACATACACCTTTAACTATACACCCATGAATATCACCAGTATGCAGTCGTGTTAAGTTGTGACTCATTATATTCTGAAAAATGTAGGTGGTTTTATAGTTATTGCAGCAAAAAAGATGCAAACAAACTCAAAACATTGACATATTGTTTGTGTAAAATATTCACGAGTCAAGACTAAAACTCCTTTCAAAATAAATATTGCAGTTTGTATTTTTTTTTGGTGTCAAATCTGTGACATCAAGATTAATTTAAACAATTTCATGTGAGTGCATTTGTGATTAATTACCAAGGTAAACAATGTAAAGAAGATCAAAAACAATATTTAATATTTTAATTATGTGAAATTGTTATAATGAAAAGGTGATAAATACATTGCATTTGTTATATACCATGAATTAAATTTAACCATGAGATTGAAGATGATGATACAATTTATAAGTTAATGATTAAAAGACAATAGTGTGACCTGGTAGTGCTTGCTTATGGCGTGAGAGGTCCCTGGTCCGAGTTCAGCTGTAACATTTTCCATGACTGGAATTGGGCCCTCTTTCATTTGGAATATCTCTTATAATAAATTGAATACATGAATGTTTCTCTTCCCGGTGATCATGTGTGGCATTGGACAATGATAACTGAAAGCATGCCATCCTTCAGAGGATAACTACAGCCATCTCAGTCAGTTAACACTTTCCATGCGGCTACAATTCAGGAAATAACTGTTGGTCCACTTTGAGGACTTCATTGAAATCACCCCCACCAGTCCCTCAACACTGATTGGTGGGGGCGGGGGAGGGATATCAGTTAGTTGATAGCTCAAGCTCTCCACACAAGTTTGTTGCAAAATCAGCGCTTGAAAATAGTCCCTTCAAGTGGGATATTAGCAAAGAAATGGACTATGTGGTCCAACACCAATTTTCCTGAATTGTAGAAGTGTTACCATATACAAAACACACTTTTTAGAAACCTTTCAAGGTCTATCTCAAGGGTAACTGAACCAATATTGGCATGTTTGTACTTATTTCAATGCATTTCTCATGGTGATTACAAATATGGTAATGAATTTCAATAATTTTGTTGAAATTTTGAAACATTTTGTGTAATTTTGGAATGTTGTCTGCAGACGCCTGCCGCGTGGAAAGTGTTAAAGAGTAGAGTGATAAACCATGACTATCCCCTTTAAATCCAAAATCAATGCACTCCCAATGGAAATATGCTTCCATTTAAGCCTTTCTGGGTTATCCAATGATACTGGTATATTGGCTCAATGATGGTGAGTGGAAATTAAGGTGAATGAATGTAACAGCTTATGGATATTAGTGCTGCTATGGTGCACATAAGGCTGTGTGGTCAAGGCTATTGTGTGAGTATCGACCAACTGTACCATGTTTCCATCAAGAGATGAGAGAGATACATGCATGTGTCCATCATCAGCCTCACTACGACCCCGGGTCAGACCCATATAGGTCCGATCGATTCATAGATGGTTCTAGAGAAATAGAAATTCATGGATCACACTATAAACTACAAGACTAACTAGGATTTGTATGGCACATGCAACACTACCTTTGACATGGCTAAAAGCTGACTATGACTATATATATGATCATGCATTGGATTGGATGGAGTCGTAACACTGGAACCAATGCAAGCGATAAGGTTTACATAAAATATTCATGAACTAAATGATTGTGTCAATTTATTGGTGATTACTGATTTCTGGTCAATTCCTACCACAAGTGTTATTCTATAAATTTGACTGTTCCTAATTACTACAACCTCATTTCTAAGAGTCGGGTGCAATATAACAATTATTACATGGTTTACATGTATATTGAGGCATATACAGCGCAATATGTTCTGTTGGTACTGGCTACAGGTCTATACCCTCATCTTTCAGGTTAAGAATGAAAGCTTCTCTCCAATGCCTTAGAATTATAGCTTGCCCTATTTCTCCTTAATGTAATATTTGAATATGCATAACAGATACTTTTTAGTATCGTTGTAAGTAATGAAATCCATAGAAAACAAAATACAACTATTAGCTATTGTGTCCATCATGAACAATATAAAAACATTTTAATATTAAGACCAATTTAATATAGCTGATAGAAATAAATCAAATTTCTTAATTTCACATGGGAAACAAATATGAAATACACACAAACATAGACATTCAACGTACAAACAGAAACAACAATTTGTCTTTTTTACAGTTTTGCAGAAATCATTTAAGTGCTGCTAACCATGTGCACCTAAAGATGTCAATGTTTTATTTATTTTTGAATTCGATCGATTATTAATCATTTATCGCATTTGATTGATAATGTGACCATGTACGCATACTTTAACCTTGAATATTCATGAATGAGCCCATGTCTAGCATTGTCTGATTGGGAGGTACTTGGCATGCACATTAATCGCATATTTATGAGGTTACCAATTAAACACAATTACAAGGAATGATTCCATATAAAACCAGAGGCAGATTAAAGGACTCTTTCCATTAAATAAGGGGGAAGCAGTGAGGTTTAAGGGCACATTTTACAACAAGTTGCAACCAAATATACAAATATGGGATGTCTGAACCATGATCCAGGAGGTTGACCATGCAAGAATACAAGGAGGATGGGTAACTCATGATAAGCACACCTGCTCACTTGGTTGACTGTTAAATCCACCACTTGCTAGGATAACATATGATGATGTGTTAGTGTTTATAAATTATTAGGGTTAGTGCATTCATGCTTGTACCTGTCGTTAGTGGCCTGAGATATATGGTTATTATCTTCTATGGAGCGTTGTGATGAAGTAGTTAATCTAGTTTCCTCTGTACTGTCACTGCATTATCAAATAGGCAAGCCAAAGAGAGTTAATAGTAATGTCAACGATGTTAAATAGCAATGTCAGCTATGTGAAACATGCATCAGCAAAAATATACAAGGCTTGGGGAGAGAAAGGAATTAAAATGAGCGGCATATACCTAATGTTTTAAAGAGATTGGGTATGAAAGAAATCTTAAAAAACCATTTGGTCATCAGATATAATTGTACTGTTTACTTCAATGTAATACATTTGTTTTAAAACACAAACATATTGACATAGAAGGAAATAGTTAGAAACGTGTAGGAAAAATAAATTTCACACAATAGAAAAGAAAAAGAATGTTGTTGTAGTCTCCTCTTTCTCCTTGCCCTCATGTCCACAAGACCCTTCCCAATGCGTGCTTAATTATCCCCTATAAATAGGCACAAATAAGACACTTCCCAATGTTGTGCTACTGAAACAATATTATTTTATTTAGTTCAAATTAAATAGGATTACATTTTAATTTGAACAAAATAAAATAACATGAATGTAATGTAATATAATGATTATTATTATTTTCTAATCACATGCAATAACTAGGTAGGCAGAAGTAATAAGCTCTAATACTATCAACGCTCTAACATTTGATTAACTACATGACTGTTGATATACATTATTAGATTATTTCAAGAAACCCAGAGAGTATAACACAAATATGTGATAATGTAATCAGATAATACATTGTAACCAGGTATATAATTGAACACATTGGTTTTTTTGAAGACGGTTATGCTATTTGAGCATCCATCCTATACTCTTGTGTTTGAATTGAGAGGTGTGAGTGGCACCAGTGTATTTCTCTTCCTCTGGACAGTGATGTAACTTTGCAGGTGCAGCATTTACGCATGAATGCCTACACATTGATATTCATACAGAAAAAAACCCTCACATTCTCAAAATCTATCTGTCTAGATATTTACCTTCTGGCTTGCATAATCTGATTGGAACCTTTAGCTAATATGAATGCTGGTGAGGCACATCTACTATGAGAGTCTTGTACTAATAAATCCGGCATAGATCCGGATCTTTCCCCTAGTAAAGAAGGCTTAGTTCTTTCTGGATCAAGTACATAGAGATCATCTGATGAAATGTCAGTGATGTAGTGAAGGTGTTCCTGAGAACGGTCTATCCTGAAGAAACGATCAGCTGTCGTGGCTGTGTAAGAAAGCAAATATGATCAAAATTTGTTAATGTTTAGATTGTCACCTATAAACTGACAAATCAGATCGTGATTAAAAATCTGTAATAAATATTGAGTGCTGGTGGCACAGTTGATAAAGCACTTGACTTATACTTCAGAGGTTGTGGGTTCAGGTCCTGCTGTGGTAAACTTGTTGTGCCTTTGAGCAAGACACCTAGCATTACTCAATCCTGGGAAGGTATTACAATATCTGTGTATAATGTTCCCTCCATAGCAACTTTGTAAATAGAGAGTCCCGCCAAATTGATTCAAAAGATAGCTGGGCCCTTCATTCTTCTGAACAAAAGAAAATGAAAACTTTGTTATACTTTGTAATTTAAAGATCTATGTTTCCATTCCAAACATTTCATTTTGTAAAATGTCATGTTACCTAATGGTGACATTTATGTACACAGTTCAATAAAAATAAGTTCCCCTTTAGATTATGCCTGATATTTTTAAAATGAGTTACTCCATCGAAACAAGTTTCGGCACACATAATGTATGTGTGCACAGCAACACTAGAACGGGCTACAACTATGCAGGTGTGTAATGCTTGAATGAGCACACAATGAATGGAGGAATACCTCAATTCAAAAATTGCTATATGATGTATTGAAGGAGGGTGGTTAAGCAGCTTGAACCAGAGTCTTGAACCAGGTTTTTGCTTGAAAACTGCATTTTTCACCTTTTGAAATGAGGTATTCCTCCAGTCAATGTGTGCTCATTCAAGCAGCACAACAACTGTGCGGTGTTCAAGCAAAGACCCCGGTTCAAGATGCTTAACCATCCTCCTTTAATACATCATTTGGCAACTTTTGAATTGAGGTATTCCTCCATTCAAGGTGTGCTCATAATACCTGCATAGCTATAGGCCCGCTCTATTGTTGCAGTGCACACTTACATTATGTGTGCCAAAGCTCGTTTCGATGTAGTAACTCATTTTAAAAATATCAGGCATAATCTAAAGGGGAACTTATTTTTGTTGAACTGTGTATAATTATATAATTCTCATACTTACAATCTAAGAAACACCATGTTGGTGATAGGCTTGATGCTGATCCATTTGAATTGCTATCTTGTAAGATATACACCTCTAGAAGCCTATCAATATGAGCTCGGATGTGCTCTAAATTGCTATCACTATCTACCACGATGATACCAAGAGGCACAGCTGTGAGAAAAGGAAAAACACAAATTTGTCAGTCATCAACAGTGTCTCCATGTGTTATCAATACTGATGAAAAGCAAGCTTAGGCTATATCTTGCTAGACGTCCCGTATGGAATAAACTGTGTACTACTACAAAACATTTTAATTGCTATGGGCATGCACGCATCAGTTACAGGACGTCTAGCAAGACATTGCCCAACATATGTTTCTGCCAGAAAGATATGTCTCAGATTGTAATGGGTTTGATTCCACAGTATGACATTGTAAGTCATATGTAATTTGACAAGTTCATTTTCTACGAATATCAATGTAAGCTATATACTTTTTACGCATTAGCACAATTTGACCAATCAAATCTCTATAATGTATGGTAAATACATGGTGTTGCAATCAACTAATTCTCATACAAAACATGTCAAGATAAAAATTGACACTTGCACGAACATGATGTGTCTGAGTGTATAAAATAGTTTTGTTTCTTGTTAACAAGTAGCATATGCCAAGACAGGAGTAATTCTGTTATACCCTTCACAGAGGTATTCATAGTGCATGATTTTTAAGAACGACGCATAGGCCTACTACCGATGGAGGTGTGTAGGGTATAACAGAATTATGCCTAATGCCCCAAGACTATTGTAATGTTATACTCACAAGCTTTCTTGAGTTTCTCCTTGTCATAATTGAGACGCTCATAGTCATGCATACTAATTCGACTCACTTGGATCCTGAGACGATCATTTGACAGCGGGGCACTGTAAAATGAATTCATAAAGAAGATATAATAAGCTATTATACTTACAGTGAATAGCCAACCCAAAGGTTTCATTAAAATCCTGGCAGGGGAGGGGGCTTTTACATTCAAATGTGGGTATCATGCTAATGTGTTACACACAGGTATTCTAAACATGTATTCAACAAATATTCCCCTTTCTCCCTGCATTTTGTACCCTAAGCAAGTATTTTAAACTTTTATTATACTCCAAAGTATACCCCTTTCTTTTTTCATTCTTTTTTATTCATTTTTGACCCATTAAATAATACAAAAAATAAAAAATATTTTGGATTGTCTGGTTTTCTTTATATGTTTTCGTTTTTATACAAGTTTGATGTCCACATTTGAATTCAAGTTGGCCAAATTCCTCAATCAATCCCATATAGATTGCTGTGTGCAAAAGCATTGAATACTTATTTTTCCAATTGGGTTGATGTACAATTTATAATGAATTATTTCACCCATAAACAATCATGGTATGTTTTGCTTATTAGAATACATGTGGTTGTGTGTTATGCAGCATATAAATATCAATTACAACTCCATCTGCGTATCTCATCATTTTGATAATTAGTAGTGAACCTTGGTTTTGTTTGTGGCATGGTGTAATGATGATATCGCTAATTTTATTGGAATGAGAGCTTAAACATGCAATTATACATAATGGGATTTTGTTCTTCAATAAATTAAATTGTTAGGGCAATGAAAGTGAATGGTTAGCAACGTCAAACGTTTGGTTTTGTTTTTGCGTAGCAAAAATTGCGATGCACTTAAAGACTTGTGTAGCAAGCCATGTGAGCCATTTTATTTCAGTTTGAAAAAAAAAAATGTATAATACACTATCCTCAGGAGTTCATGTGTCATTTTTTTGTGTTTATTTATTAAGTTTCAAAAACCAAATTTATTTGTCTGTGATATGCAACGTTTTAATCGCGAATTCACCAATCCATATTGGCCATTAGCTCGCTATACTTAAAGTAAATAAAGGAGCCTGACGCCGCCAGTCACCGCTGTGAGGAAATTATGTATCGAAAATACATGTGCATCAAACTCGTTTTTCCACCAATACCGAAGATAACACGGGAACCATCGTAAAATCAGAAAAATTGCAAAAGTAATTACGTCATGGATCTAGCGATGGAACAGACACTGTGATTGGTCTCATAGAGTTTCGACGCTATGTTTGTTTCAGTTTTGTTGGTTATATTTCATAATTTTGTGGCCTTGCTTGTGTGTTGCGTGAGAACTTGGAAATTTTTCTTACTTCCTAGTCGAAATATGGCATCGCAAAATATGCGATGGAGCTTGCGTCGTGAACATGCTGTCTTGTGGAGCATTTTGGGATGTGATACATGTTATGTCCGACGTTGATGTTTAGTTTCCTCTTACATTCAAAAGCTTTTTTAACAAGATACAGATAATTTAATTTCTCTTTTTGTTTTTTGATAAGCAAATATATTTTAAATGATTTCCTGGGAAATCAATACTTAAACATTTAAATAATACAATACAATCACAACATATCCCTAATTTAAATTGATAAATATACCAAATCCTTCCTTGTGCTATAGAAGGGAAAAGAAATGATTAAGTGACCAACCTGTGAAAGTATGAGCTATAGAAGGAGAAAATAATAATCATAGAAATGGGCCATAATGCGAGTTATAAATAAGGAATAAGGAATAAGTAAGAGTTACCCAAATAATGTGTTAATTTATCATGTGTATTGACTGCATAAGTTTGTAATGAGAATGTTCTGGGTCAATGTGTGGTTAGTTTGTGCAATTGTGCGTAATTTAGCAGTGACGACAGAGATAAGGAGATACTTAGAATGAGTTGGGAGAGGAATGAGTCCAGATCAGATATACTGTATTTTTGATTGAGTCCTAATCAGTTTAAACTGATTAAAATATATTCTCACTCAATCTTGATAAGTTAAATAGTCTTTCATTGAATCCAAACGAATGAAATGTCTTTCCTTTATCAGTTACAACGTCTTTTCTTTGAGTTCTGATCAGTTTGATAAAAGATTTGATTAATAAGTCATGTGAGTTACAATATATTTTCACTGAGAATGAGCTAACTGTCCTGATAAGTTACAATGCTATTTCATGTTCAACAGGTATTGAGAAAAAGGAAATTGTGCCAAAATTTGGTACCATCTAGGAATGTATACACATACTCATGCCTCTATTCTCATTACTATCTAAGTACCTCAAAGCCGTGGCATTATCTTAATTAAGGATATAGAGTAAACTACTTCTATTGCCTATGAGCCCCTTCTATAGGTTTATTGAAGATGGTTTATGCTGAAAGCAAGAGGTGTGCTGCTGCGTCTATTTGTTGGTGGGAATTATATGAATGTCAATAAATCAGGAAAGTTGTGTGCTTACTACCACGTAGACAGTTTCACGTCATCTTCTCCATCTCCTGGTTGAGAACTAGTTTATAAGCGCCAGAAATACATGATAATGTTATCTTTTACAATTCTACTTGTTTACAAATGCCAGAAATACAAGGCAAACTGTTACCTATATAGACTAAATGTTTACTAGTGCCAGAAATACACGGTGAAATGTTATGTTTTACATATTAACTAGTTCTACAAGTGCCAGAAATACAGGGTCAAATATTATCTATCACATCACCATTCATGTTTACCTTGTATACATCAAAATAGGCAGTGGCATAGCTAGGTTTTTCATAAGGGGGGGGGGGAGAAATAAAGTGAACCAACAAGACATAACGGACTAAAATGTACCATGCGTAGATTTTATTAATTTTTGGTGGCATCTTTTTGTACATTTAACCATCAAAAGTCCATGATTCCCCTCGTCAAATGAAATGACAGTGCTAATCTCAACTGACACAACTCAAATATTGAGGGGGTGGGAGTGGAGCCCTCTCCCTCTGGCTATGCAACTGAAAATGGGAAAATGAGAGCAGGTCACAGATCAAATGAATACACAACTCCACACAAACAATTCATTTTGGAGAGTATGCTACCAGGGAGTCAGTCACACACATGATGGATGTTGTGTTAAATTATTTATATGAATATCGTTACTCATTAAATTATCTAAGGGGCATCAAGACATTTTGGAGTTATATCAGTGATAACAAATCTTAAGAGGATGGAGTGCCACATCAAATACAACATAAGTCAAATTAGAATCTTTGAAATTAGATTGTTAATCCCTAGAGAACTACCTGCCGATTGGTGAGAAAGAATGGATAGGGGAGACGGGCGTGTACACCCTCGGGGCAGGTTCGCCCACCACGTGATTCTCATAATTGTGGCCATTGGTTGAATTTGACAAACACGCAATATATTCTGCTGTTCGTTGCGAGCTTTCCATTGTAAAATGGCAGATCTTTGCATAATGTTTGTCAAATGATCATCTAAAAACCAGCGAGGGTGGTCACACGAGGGTGGCCATGCTAATTAATTTATCGTTTAGTAGGGGTAAATACTGCAGTTTCATTAGTTAACACGTATGAAATCTGATCCATATCGTGTGAACAAGAAAGTTAAACCACGCGATATATTCCATACTGTCTATTAACCGCATTACCAGCATTTACGCAGTGTGATCGGTAAGATTTTACGTGTAAAGCGGTTGCTTTTCGTCTGTGGAAGAGTTGCTTAAAATATGACACGTAAATAATAAACAAATAAAATGGCGGATGATTTAAACACAAGTGAGTCAATTTCTCTTACATTCTGAGGCTGAAATAGACCACAAAAAGGTCTAATCCACGCTGAAAAATAAATGATCTGCATATAACATAACCGGACATGTTTTTTGCGATGATCTTATGGACAGAGGTGACAGCGCAGAGCCTGTTAAAGGGTTGTGAACTTCAGGGGGGTTTACGGAGGTAGGAAGGGAAGAGAATTCAGCGCCTTGTTTAAAGTGAGTTTCGTTTTCCGCAAGTGCTTAAAAACCATTTTTTATTGGGCCTTTGGACTAAACGATAAATTCGTTATCCCCTGCATGTTCACACAATACGGAAAAATACCTATGGTTTGTGCCATATCACATGAGGCCGCATTTTCCGTATTGTGTGAACATGCAGGGGATAACTAATAGTACGTCATTTAAGTTGTCCTGTTGCCAATTTCTCTGAGAACCAATAAGAATTGCTTAAACATTCTTAGCTGTTTAAGAATGGTTATTCAACTAACCAATCACAAACACTGTTAGATCAGCGGGTAAGTCTCAGGGGTTAAGATCATTTGATCAACAACGCCTGAATAAAAGAATGTTTGCAGCAAAACAATATTTCAATGGATTGCTTAGTGTTGTACACTGTGCGCAATTGTAATCAGCTAGGCATGCGCGGCAAAATGGTTCACGACTTACACATGCATTATCACTGTGCGCAAATGCTGGAGGAAAATCAGCAATGAAATCCCATTGAAAAAAAGATTTCTGCAAAAAGGTTTAATTAAGAATCCTTTCGATAATAAAGTAGATATAAGTTAGCTGAAGTCAAATAGCTATAGATTGTAGAAACACAAGAGTATAAAGAAACAAACTTGAATAAAAAAATCCCATTGAAAAAAAGATTTCTGCAAAAAAGGTTTAATTAAGAATCCTTTCGATAATAAAGTAGATATAAGTTAGCTGAAGTCAAATAGGTATAGATTGTAGAAACACAAGAGTATAAAGAAACAAACTTGAATAAAAGCTGTAAAACTTACTCTGTCGCTAGAGGGACTGATCCTCTTCGTTTAGGCTTGAGTATCAAATTGGCCTGATTTCTGGCGGTGATTTTGACTATGCTAGGAACCAGCCTGCATGGTTCACCGTCTACTTGCACTGGTATAGTGGTCGTTGTGACAAGTTTGGCTTCCCGACACTGACATATACGCTCTCCATGACCACCAACATATAGGGTTGCCTACAAGAAGGATAAGATAAATGTCACAATATGAGAGAAGGTTCCCATATGAAGGATACAGATCTTAATTTACAAGTGAAATGATAAATATGACACTTAATTTGCAAATTATGAAGATGTGTAGAAGAAATTCATCATGTACTCAGTGGATAGGATATAACAGGAAAGGGAAGTGCTTCCAAATATATATGCCTTTTCACTTGTCTGGTAAATGAATGAACCTTTTTGCATATCAATGAGTCTCATATGAAGAGGTCTTGCTTTTTTTCTTGAAAATTTCTATGAAATTTGGTTTAAAATAGGTAGAAATTATGATTCTAAAGTACATGGATCCATTTTGATGAAAAACATGTTAAATGTGACATTTTATTTTTTCTGACGACACAAACTTAATAAAAGAATGATCAGTTAACATTTCTGATAACTTACCTAGAATACAAAGAGTATTTAAATTCCCCCTCCCTCCCCCATTCTATTCAGTTAACTGATTACTTACTATTTGTGAGGGTGTAAATCCTATCACTTCTAAGAAGCCATCATCATGTCTCTGTGCCTCAAACTGTGGATGCATGTGTACACTAGGATTACCCCATGGGTTGGTACCACCACCATATCTGAAAGATGAATACAAATAATCACATCTCATTACATGGTAAGCAATATTTAGCATTCTGATAAATATATCACCAGCTCAGTCAAGCCTAGATCACATAGGAAGGATATTATGTGGTGTGACCCATTCAGTATGCAAAGAAGACAATACAAAATATAGGAATTTTGAAATACAATACATATGTTTAACCACAAAAAAAAGATGTAATTCAAAAAAAGTTGATGAAAAAACACACCTTGTTCTACGGGCAAACAGACCTCTAAGGTAGGGTACATCCGTCAGGCGTTGTTCTTTGTTTGTAAAGCTTTTTTTCCCAACATTTTCAGAAATGTTCGTAAATTTTCATCAATTTTCGAGAGAAAAAAATCTTTTCAAAAATCAAAAATCAATCAAATCGAAGGGTTGGTGTGTTTTTTCGCCTAAAGACACAGTTTTAAAACATAAAAATCAGAACTTATGGAAAAGCTGAATGTAAACTGCTGATCCACAAAAATAGCCTGTGTAAGTAAATGTAATAAATATAAGTAGGCCTGAAATTTCGATCCTAACAGATGTCAAAGGCAAAATGATAATTGATTCAATTTGTTTCTGGTCTTTGTTATATTGACGTATGAAGACATCTTGCGGAAGCAGCAGTTCACAATTCTTCTCAATTTGGTGAATTCTTACATCAAAGTGAAAATCCCTATTCCTTATCAATGTTAGCATTTTACTACATGATCCCGCTCTGATTGTATGCTTGAGAGAATCCCTATTCCTTAACAATGTTAGCGCTTTACTGCATGATCACGCTCTGATTGTATGCTTGAGAAAACCCCTATTCCTTAACAATGTTAGCGCTTTACTACATGATCACGCTCTGATTGTATGCTTGAGAAAACCCCTATTCCTTAACAATGTTAGCGCTTTACTGTATGATCACGCTCTGATTGTATGCTTGAGGTCAGCATCATACGCCACCCACCTCGTCAAAGTGTGCACCAGCAAGAGCATACTGCATGTTAAATGAATTGTGGCTTTCACTTTGGAAGTGGCAACAGTTATCACAAACAGTACACTCATGAAGTTCTGTCTACATATCAGCACTATATTTATTTTCAATTAATTTAAAAGACTCTAAATATCATCAACTTGTTCACTTAATTATGTAGATCTATCTCTATCCTGGCACGAAAACAAATATAAAAGCTAGGAGGCTTTAACAACAGGAAATATGTGTACAATTGGGTCAAAAAGTCCAGAACAGGCTGGAAAAAAATAAAAATGAAGACAAATTGAGTGATAAAAAACATTCTTTATCACAAAGATTCTCTTGTATAACTTACTTGGGTATGTTGAGGAACAGTATACAGTGTACTTTGAGTTCTTGTAGTTTCATTGTGAAGTCGACCCCATCACACTCTAATGACACCTGTTTGGTGAGGTCTTTTGAGGCACGTTTGAGGATATCTGTGCCACCAGACTTGGCATAGAACATCTTATTACGAAATCTACTGTTGAATTTCTCTGGGTTGGCCTCTGCAAGGTTCAAATACATCGAATACAGAATTATTACGGTTTACTGTTTCATACTTCTGCATTAGAGTCTGTGTGCTACAAATATACGGAATGTGAAACTATTTAATAAAAGAATTTACTGTTTACTGTATAGCCGGCAATTTTCACATGTTTTTTAATTTGTGTATAATGTGAACAATGTAACCTTTCAAGATTTAACAGACTACACACATATTGTTATACATAAGGTTTTGTGTACAGCAAATAAACCTTAGAAGATTTAAAAGACTACACACATATTATTATACATAAGGTTTTGTGTACAGCAAATAACATTAAAACAAAAGGTACCATTGCTCAAACGTAAAATCACAACAACAAAAATCCCAAATTACATAGTGCCATGAAAATATTCTGCTATCTAGTAATAATTGCTCCAGGTTAACATCTGCGTAGCACAAATACACACTAGTACTGAATCTATGATTGAGATTGTTAGTAAAGGCCAATGTAAAATAGAAATACATGAAATTGGAATTATTACTGAATCTCATGTGAATTTGTCAGGGTTGATCTCTTAGTGATACAATATAATGTCATATAATTATGTAGAGAGTCAGTTGTAAAAAACCTTGATTGTTCTCATGGTGGTTGAATACCAGACTCCATGAATGGAAGCTAAATGTCAATTAGATCTAATAATTCCATAAATACAGATCACTTTAATGTTATTCTCGTATAACACTAATTTCATCCTTTAATGCTGCCCCTGTGGAACCATTTCATATTGAAGGATATATCTTGATATATTTAAAAATCATTTTATGATTTCAAAACCAAATTTATTGAAAACTAAAAAACAATACTTCTTTCCATTCCAAAAAAATGCCACCATTATAATCATTTTGTGCTGTACAGTTAACAAACCAGGCACCTTTCAATATCTCGCACATCATTCAGCACCCGATCAATACTAACTTCCAAATCGACCGTGGAGCTAACTTAATTATCCCAAGATTAAATTATCTTATCTACTTTCAGTCTATCCTTGCTTTGTGACTCGTACCCACCTCTGGATTCGTGGAATTCCAGGGCCGTCCTTGCATCGGCACCGATACTGAAGTAATTATTGAAGACCTCTAGAGGTCCTTGTTCGTCTGCTTCGTCTTTGCTGATTTCTATATGTTTATTGCGTTCCATTATTAGATTCCACCTGTCTAACTGTACAATGGGGCCTTCTTCTACCTGACTGAGAATTTTGTAGATTGGCTCATCTGTGTAGCCCTGCATTGGAATAAAATAGCAATGAAAGAATCGTTTAAGTCGAGGCAAATAAAAAAAGGTTTCGTAACTGAAATAAAATGCACGAAACAGATGACACTAAGGGGGGGGGGGGGGGGGGGGGGGGTGGGGTGGGGGGAGGGGCACTAAGGGGGTGGGGGGTGTGAAACAAGCAGAATATTGAGTAAAATTGTCAAAAAAAATATACTTTTAAAATTGTACCAGGCACTTGACTATTATGTATGCCAAGGTGGGGTACTCCTTAGTAGACACAGAGATTTTCTGCAAAAATGCGTGACAAATTCATCCCTTTGATAATTTCAACGACCCTGATATCAGCATAAAATGTGCTATACATAGTTCAAATTCTTAACATTTTAAATGATCTTACATATCCCCCAAATGTCTCAAATCTGGTTTCTGAACACCAATTGTTGACAATGAAGAAAAAGCAAGAAAATAAAACTGATAGAAAACTGGTGCACTTTTGTCCAATTTCAATTAGATATTAAGTCAAGACTGAATTATAGGATACATTTTTCTTAATGGGTCTACTTAAATTTTTCTGACTGCACAACCCTACCAAATCAAGGTTGAGTTAGCCCCCCCACCCCCACCTCCCCACGGTTGTTTGGCTGGACATGTTGTTAAGTTTTTCTTGTACGTTTCTTTCTGTATTCTGGTTTTTGCATTTGGAGCTATTTTAAATGAGCATGGAGGCCAAAGCGTTGCAAAGAGTTGAAGGCGGCTTCATGATAGATGCACGCCTTAACAAGAAAAAATAAATAACAAAAAGCGACCTTTCACATACGGATGTAGTTTCTTTGATTTGATTAAACACAGACTGCACCTGGCAAATAACATTTATTAATTGACGATGCTTTAATGAAGTCGGAATGGATAACACAACTGATTGACTATAGGGTGTCTCACAAAATAACCTACTAACATCTAATTTGATATAACCATTGATGTTAAGATTGCTGTAGAAGTTCATTGAACTAATAAAATATGATCTTTTAAGTGTGTAAATGTCCAACTTTGAGACTAAATTTAACTAAATATAGGCCTACATGATATGTAAGAATTTATAAAGTTGGTTATTCTTTGGTCACCCTGAATAATCCATCATGGCTGATATTCCTACAAAGTCAATTCCGAACCCATACTTAATAGGAGGCCATTGATTTTGTTCATGCGTAACTTGTAGTAAAACTGTCTGTATCATGATGTAAACCCTGAACAAATCCACACTTTCCTCCAAGCTATGCTTGAATCAGCATAATATTGAGGCCCAAACTAAGGATTGCTGATGATTTCAAAAGTAATTAATGTCCCTCAAAAAATTGGAATTGAGCTTTACTAAAACTATACAGATGAATACTGTGATGTCAGCTCAAACATTTCTATATGTAGCAACATATAAGTATGTGCATTTGCATCCAATATACAGGGTGAGTCAGAAACAAGTGGCACTTTTTTTTTATAGAAAAGAGCCAAAAGAATGCCAAGCCTAGATCAATGATAATTCCAATGATAATTCTTAAAAGACATATTTATTTGGCTTTCATTTTAAAACAGAAATTTTGAATTCGACCAGTGCGTCGTAATATTACATCAATTTTAGTAGAACCTGGTACTTTAAAGCCAAACCACAGAATGGCAATATCACTCAGTATTGTTGGCTATTTGATTCAGAGATGGCAATCAATGAAACTGGTGAAATACCTGAAAAGACATATGAATGTTGGATACAAAATCTTAAAATGACTAAAAATAATAGAACTGTGGAGTAATGAGTAAGAAAAAACTTCATTTCAAGAAATAAATTCTCAAAGAAGCATTTCAGCTGATTAAGAAAGCAAAAGTCATTAGAATACATTGAAGAAAGGGCTTGATAATTTTCTCATCCTGTGGATTGGCTCTAAAATTTGGGGGTGTACTGAAACATTATAACGCGATGGTCGATTTTTTATTTTAATGCAAGCCAGATTATGGGTCTTTCTATTACAACCATTAGTTTTGAATATGCAACCCTAACATTTTAGTGACACCTTTGCGAAACCCATTATTTCTGACTCGCCCTGTATGTGGATCCAACCACAGTGTGTTTGATTCAATATTTAATAAATCTCACTACTTACATTTCACTGTCAGAAGAAAAGTGAAGTAGATAATTTTATTTTGTACTATATTTAAAATTGAAACCATTTTCTAATATTCAACCTCAGATCCTGATGGTTTTCAGATAGCGATTTATTATGTTCTACTTTCCACTTTGCCATATCTAATGTAAATTGCCATTAACATGACATTTCCCATATCTATCACTTTTTGTACTTTTTCCCCACTTTATTATATTTCATAATTTGTTTACCAAATAAAACACCTGCTCCAGTGTTTTTTAATATATTGTCAAAACCCAAAGTTAAAGCTGGTGCAATAGAGAAAAGATCAAATCAAAAGCTATCTCAAAAAATATCTCAAAAATATTAATGGTGTGTCGTTGATAGTGTGGGGTTAACTCAGAGAACCATGTTGTTGTGTTTCAATCAATGCTTTTAAAGACCGTCTTAAAACATATTTGTTTAAATGTGCATATCATGTTTAATTGTATTTTATGTTTTTTCTCATGGTAATTTTCAGGTCACATGCTCATGTTTAGATTTCATGTTTTTGGTTTGTATGTATAGCGCCTCGGAATAGTTTACCTAGATAGATGGCGCTTTATAAATTCATTCTTATTCTTATTATTAAATTCATTATTAGTATACGCAAGAGCGAAAGTTCTGTTACATTCAAACACGATATTGTTTACCATCATAGTATAAGTAATTCAATGGCAGTTAGGATAACATCTGGTATCATTTGTACCCACATTATGTAATTGCAGTATGCTCATTAAACGAAATGGCAGTTACAATAACATCTGGTATATAATTTGTACCCACATTATGTAATTGCAGTATGCTCAGTAAATGAAATGGCAGTTACAATAACATCTGGTATATAATTTGTACCCACATTATGTAATTGCAGTATGCTCAGTAAATGAAATGGCAGTTACAATAACATCAGGTATATAATTTGTACCCACATTATGTAATTGCAGTATGCTCAGTAAATGAAATGGCAGTTACAATAACATCTGGTATATAATTTGTACCCACATTATGTAATTGCAGTATGTTCAGTAAACGAAATGGCAGTTAGAATAACATCTGGTATATAATTTGTACCCACATTATGTAATTGCAGTATGCTCAGTAAACGAAATGGCAGTTACAATAACATCTGGTATATAATTTGTACCCACATTATGTAATTGCAGTATGCTCAGTAAACGAAATGGCAGTTACGATAACATCTGGTATATAATTTGTGCCCACATTATATAATTGCAGTATGCTCAGGAAAATGAAATGGCAGTTACAATAACATCTGGTATAATTTGTACCCACATTATGTAATTGCAGTATGCTCAGTAAACGAAATGGCAGTTACAATAACATCTGGTGTATAATTTGAACCCACATTATGTAATTGCAGTATGCTCAGTAAACCAAAGTCTAGTGACTTCAAATTCACAATACTATACTGCATTTTCACAACAAAACATTCAGTCACTGCACTGTGGATGGTTAATTGAGTATCCTTGTCTTCTTTTCATAGACATTTTAGTTATTGAATGAGTAAGATTCAGGTTTTCTTCACATTTTCCCCGTTTTAAAACAGTGTCCTTGGTTAATATTAACTTTTGATCTGTGTTTTCAGGTCTTAAATATGTGATCATCTACAGGGTACACCGATCTAATATTGGTTGGAGTAGAAAGAGCCCGGGGAAGGGGAGGGGGTAGTTGTCACTCAGCTACTTTTTTGGTAGGGATGTGCCGCCAGCAAAATGAAAATTGACCCAAACATTTACCAATTTTCAGGGGAAATGGACCCATATGTTTACCAGAGACTCATAATTTCCTTACATATTTTGCTAACATTTCTGTAAAAAACAGCAAATTTCCATTGCACCAAACTCCTTTCATGTATAAAAGGAAAAGGACAAACTAATATACTATCATTTTCATACTTCAGCTCCAAGAATGGGGAAAATACCATGGCATTTATGTTTATATAAGCTGAATTATGAGGTTGGCTTATTTTGTATAATACCAAACTTTTTAACTCATGGTTTAACCAATAATATCCATCTCACTAGAGTGTGTTCAACAATTCCTTACCTTTGATAAACCAATTCCCTACTTAAACCCCCGCCTCTTGGATGAAAGACGCTATTAATAAACTCTACATACGACCACGCAGAGGACGTTAATAACATCGACAGAAAGGTGATCGCCTGACAGAGTAGGTTGAGCAATTATGTCTGGTTCAACGCCACCACATGGATATCATAGCTACTTGAAATCAAAGGTTAGGACATTACTGCCAACTGAATATCATACCTATGCTACTCACTTTGCTAGTAATGTGATAATGGTGTGGGGGAGCAATAAGTTGATAATGATAGGGGGTTTCTTTGACGGCGGTATAAAAGGAGAGTAGACATGGCATATTGGGTGACATCAGGATAATCAAGTCAGGAAAAGGGGAAGTATTCTGAGGTGGAATTAGACACTTTTAAGAAAAGGTTTGGCAAGATTGTTTATTATTTGAGGAGCAAAAGTAGAAAGAGCTTGAGGATTTCTTTCAAGGAACAGGGTAGTTTGGGCTAAGGTGTGGGCTGCCCATTAGATTATCTTTAGCAATAGCAATGATCAGATATGATATTAAGGCATGAGGGTTACTGAAAATTTAAACAAGGTAATTGTTGAATAAGCAATTTTCTCAAAGATTTATAAATTGAATTGAATTGAATTGAATTAGGATGCATGTCTCCAAATTTTATTTACAAATATGTACCAAAATCAAGGGAATACTTGCCAAAATGCAACTGAGCTGAACAGATCATCCCTTGTAAACTTTACATAAGTGAATACCCTTTTTATCCTACATACCTTGCACTTGTGAGTGTCCCTTACGTATGCCTTACATCTGTGAGTAACACTCCTTGTATATCTTACATTTGTTAAGATACCCCTTCCCTTTGTTTTGTTCCTGGTTCCGTTGGATTCATCTTTTTACATTTTATAGCTTTCATAGTACTATATGTTCAGTATGAATTTCACTCTTAAATTTAACAAAACAGTAAATTATTTGAAATACTGGTAGAGATTTTTTTTGTACAACATTTTTTGAATGGTTAGATACATACCATATTAAAATATGGTATGCATCTAACCCGTAAGTGCCCTTGCCAGGTTATTGCCCTAAGATAGTTGTGATGCAGCAAAAGGGGCTGTGTTTTTCAAGATATAGATGAAAAAGGACATAAAAAAGAAGAAAATAATAAGAATTTATGAGTCATTTTCACTTGTAAAATATGAATACCTTGATAAATTTTGATACATTTGGTGTCATTTTAAAGCTTAGAAAATGCTCTGAGAGCACACATAATTAACTCAAAATTGACTTGACTTGCAAATTCCTTCCTTTTCATGCGCTGCATCACATTTATTGTTGCAAATTGTGCAAATTTTGACAAGAGTAGAACCCTTTAGGGCGGAATCAGGGGAAATGATGGGCGACATTAAGGATGGAAAACTAGTACCGTTGGCAGCAGGGGATTGAATCTGGTTCCTCCAGCATGGCAGTCTTTGTCCACCTCGCAAAGGGGTTGCGCTCTCAAATCAACATGTCCGTCCACATGTATCACCCCCGACTGAGGGAACCTGTATTGCCAGCATAGTTTTCAAATGGGGTTTTGAGGGATTCAGGGCTGTAAGGGTAAGCACAGACATTTAAATATGGAATGTGTTCTTACCCTTCCCCAGTTAAGTGTCCTTGCCAAGTCATTGCCTGTACCTAATGGTAACACTGCTACAGGTGGCATAGGTTTGAATTTTAACTTGTCTATCTCCGATAATATCCATCCAACTGTTCCGTCACCGCCGCATGCTAGAATACGTAGATTTGGAACTTTCTTGAAGATCTCTAACCTGTGGGGGTAGATCAAGAATGGAAGTGTTAAAGGTTTACAGCTATGGTAAGTACAGCTGTATTAAAGGAATATTCCTCTGAAATCAACACATTTAAGCACAGCTGGGAAGTCACAAAGGGGTACCTCAAGTTGTGATAGGAAGGGGCGTGCACCAGTAAGATTTGAAGTGGTACTCATGCAGATACTGAATTCTAAAGAAATTACCCATACAACACCAGTTAACTACATTTTTCATTGTTATGTGACCAAATTAATTCATTTTCTCATCACAGCTTTCTTCATTGTTAAACAATATTTGAATACTGATAATGTTCAGAAACTGGATTTTTTTTTTTTGGGTGGGGGGGGGGGGGGGGGGTTATGTTTACAATTTATGGAAAAACACACATATCAATTATATTTTGATATCAAGATTTACATTGAAAAAGGAGAATTTTGATCCAAATGGATTATTTTGTTACCAATGCTTCTCACTGCTTATGGTACCTCCACATGCCAACTAAATTACTGAGTACACACCAATGAAAATACTGTGCGCATGGCCCCAGGAAAAGTACATACTACCTTGTTATAAAAGTAAAACGTCATAATCTATCAACTTAAAGGAGGGGTCCCGCAAGCACAACATTGTGCATTATATGTTAGAAAAATAACTATCGAGCCCAACTTTTGTAATTATATAGAACAATACACCATACTTCAGACAAAAACAAATAAAAACTGAAATCTCTCAACATTCAATTTTTAAAACTCTCTGCGATCGAAAGTCCTGGTATCGATGAAGTTATAATGCACATGCACAAATTTGAGCACCGATAGCCATGACGTCATCGACACAGGGACTTTCGATCGCCACAAATTTTAAAAATTGCATGTTGAGAGATGGCAGTTTTTATTCGTTTTTGTGATTAGTATGATGTTTTACACAATTTTGGCTCGATAATAATTTTTTTAACAATTAATGCTCAATGTTGTGCTTGCGGGACCCCTCCTTTAAAAGCTTGTATCAAAATGTCCATGAGGTTATCAGTAGCCCAACACTATCGAATGTGTTGACTACGACTAAATATAGCATGATAGTATATGTAAGATAACTTCTATACTTAATAAATATACTGAACCAAACCACATTAATGTCATTTCTATTTATGTATCTATTCAAATACTAGCATAGACAACCCTACCACTAAATGTCACTTAATCCACTGCATCAATGTAAGCAGTGATTAGAATTTAATATATAACATTAGTGGAAGAACATTTCCTGTTAAAGGTAGAAACCAATATAACTTTAAATGTCAAATGTCATTAGAAGTTGATAAAGGTATACTACACCCCAACTACATCCTCTTGATCATTCTTCAAATATTCTTTCTCACACAAAAATTGGGGAGGGGGAGGGGAGGGGAGGGGAGGGGGAGGGGGATCACTTCTTAATTCACAAACATAAACAGGATTACCCAATCCTCACTTTTAGGAATCATAATGACAAAACAAAAAGGTGAGTGTCTATGCCCCCCCCCCCCCCCCCCCCCCCCCAAATCTGGACACACTCTTAAAACAATGGGGTAAAAATGACTACGGACAGAGTCAACTATGCACCAAACCTTTAAAAAAACCGATTGACCATTATTAGTGTAACAATGTAGCATTTTGTCCAGACTATTGTATAACACTTACCCATCTTTTGGTCCACCTAATGATAAGTCAAAAACTTGTCTTGGATTGAGTAACCACTGGAATTTGGACATTAACTTAGCTCCCTGTTGGAAGGAAATATATATACAATAATACAATAAATGTACAAAACATCAACATTAATACCAAACATCAAAATGTTGAGCAAAAACAAAAGTAACCTAAGAAAAAACTTTGAAGCTGGATGTCTTTGAACAATATTTTTACTGGGCTCAATCTTTTAGGGATTCAAAGCCCAAGTGGTGTCAAATTCTTGAACTTTTGCAATCATTCAAATGTTACTTTAAATAATAGCGTAACAATATTGTAAACATGAATTGATGATAGAGGAGAGTGGCACGCTAGCACACCAAGGTTTGGAAGTCACATGGAAATATTGGTCTCCTATATCAATGGGGCAATAAAAGGTCACACATGATTTCAATAGGAAATTCATAGTAGAGATGAAATGCATATGTAATAAAAAGGCGGTTCTCGAACAGCGCATCTTGCCTGCTCAGTAACAGCTTCTGGTAACCAATTACCGGTAGTAACAAATGTATCACAAAGTTTAGCACTATCACAGAGGTTTGCATTTGTATTAAGTTTGAGAGACATTTACCATCAGGCATTTACAAATCATGTTACACACACCTCCAACTCAAACCACAACTTGCCAATGACCATCCACACATTACCACAACAATCACCACTATCAATTTAGGCCAAGAAAAGAAAAAATCTGTCTCAATCACATACCTGGCGCATAAGTATGTAGAGTCACTTTTGCCGCATAACCCTATGTGATGAGCCCAATTTTGTTTCTTTTGGTTATATCCAGGGTATTCGAAAGCAATATTCAAGCATTGATCAAATGAAACCCTGTGATAACTAGCTAGGTCTAGTGTAAATACCACCATGCTACTGTGTCCTCTGGAGTCAGGGTTTTAAATGATAAGTGCATTGTGTAAATTGTTAGTGTAAGTCTTACTAAATTTCATATAAATATGCGAAGGCGGTACTAAATATGGATATTATTTGCCCTAAATGTAATCATATTGCAAAACGCCCACTAATTTACTTTCCTGAACATTTGGTAACTGCAATCCTTACAGTTTTGCTTAAAACGTGTAAACAAGGTTTGCGCACAATAATACAAATGTGACCATCCACCACAAACCCAGTGTAAAGTCGCCAGGGCCTTTTCAGAGATATGGATCTTTAAGAGGATTTTTGATTAACTAAGTGTTTATTTACAACACAATAACTACATGTCATCATTTTCAAGCTTATTTGAAGTAGATTTTAACGAAATCAAAATTTCCATTTGAAAAATGGTGACTTTACACTGGATTCGTTGTTGATGGTCACAAATGAGGTACTTCCTTTGCATATTTTGTGCCCAAATTGAAATCAGATCATGAACAGTTGTTATTTTGCACTAAGGCACACAATCATAACTGTTACAATTCTTAAGAGACAGTGTTCACAAGCCATCCAAAAATGCACACGCCATATGCCAGACAGACAGAAATGGAGAGGACATAGTCTCATCCTGATTATATCAGGTGAGACAAAAAGTAGCTGAATATGTATGTAGCATACAGTTGGTAAGCAACCTTTTGTACTGACCATAGCATGCAGATTAAAAGCAACCGTTTGTACTGCACATATAGGCTTAAAAATGTATCATAAATTTTGAAGACAACTGTTAACAAATCATCTAAATTTTTAAATAAACTTTAGAATATGAAAAAAAAAATTGAAAACAATTCTCAAATTTGCCAGTTATAGTTTGGTCCGTCCACAGCGCACATTTTTTTGTTGCCTTATATATGTGATGCTATCTGTAAAAACCTGTCGGATGTTGCAAAATGTGAACTAGGGATTATGGGTAAAATGTAAAAAAATAATTAAAAAATTTTAAAAAAAATTCTTCTTTTTTTACAGATTTGTTTAGAAAACTAATGTCCAATGATTTGTGTTATCATCTTTTAAGAAATGTCACTTTCATAAACTTACTTATAAATGTCACTTTTCTTATTAACCTTATAATATTATTTTATAGAACTTTGTATCTTTTTTGGCCTGTTTTCATGATTTCATGTTTTTTAGCTTTTTATGACATCACAATCATCATACACTCATAGCTTTTTTTGTAGTGATCGTAGAAAAATGATCGAAACAGTTCAGTAATCAGCACAGTTTCAACTTTCTTATGATATAAATATCTCCGGTATGAAAAATGCCACCATGTGGCGGGTTTTCACAGATCGCATCACATATATGTATAGAATCGACCTTGAGGCAGAAAAAAAGAATCTCCTACCATAGATGACACCCTTTGCTATACACCTCCTTATTAAAGTATTGATAAAATGACACAACTTACAAACCACAACCTTTCTTAATCAATGGTAACATCCCATTCTATCTCAGTCAGCAGACTTTCATTAAGACTAACATATTAAGTTAGAATGTTTCAAATGCCACAACACTCTCTCATACAAATAGATTGCCACCACACTATATTGACATGTGAAATGAGAAATGCCTGTCTAAGAATAGAGTGTACTAATTAAACCAAGCCAACCTACCTGATTACCTCCACTCTTTGGGTTTATAAATACAATAAGAGGTTTCATTAAAGGTGATGGAATAGGTTTAATGATGAATGGTCTAAACCAACCTACCTGATTACCTCCACTCTTTGGGTTTATAAATACAATAAGAGGTTTCATTAAAGGTGATGGAATAGGTTTAATGATGAATGGTCTAAACCAACCTACCTGATTACCTCCACTCTTTGGGTTTATAAATACAATAAGAGGTTTCATTAAAGGTGATGGAATAGGTTTAATGATGAATGGTCTAAACCAACCTACCTGATTACCTCCACTCTTTGGGTTTATAAATACAATAAGAGGTTTCATTAAAGGTGATGGAATAGGTTTAATGATGAATGGTCTAAACCAACCTACCTGATTACCTCCACTCTTTGGGTTTATAAATACAATAAGAGGTTTCATTAAAGGTGATGGAATAGGTTTAATGATGAATGGTCTAAACCAACCTACCTGATTACCTCCACTCTTTGGGTTTATAAATACAATAAGAGGTTTCATTAAAGGTGATGGAATAGGTTTAATGATGAATGGTCTAAACCAACCTACCTGATTACCTCCACTCTTTGGGTTTATAAATACAATAAGAGGTTTCATTAAAGGTGATGGAATAGGTTTAATGATGAATGGTACCTACCTGATTACCTCCACTCTTTGGGTTTATAAATACAATAAGAGGTTTCATTAAAGGTGATGGAATAGGTTTAATGATGAATGGTACCTACCTGATTACCTCCACTCTTTGGGTTTATAAATACAATAAGAGGTTTCATTAAAGGTGATGGAATAGGTTTAATGATGAATGGTACCTACCTGATTACCTCCACTCTTTGGGTTTATAAATACAATAAGAGGTTTCATTAAAGGTGATGGAATAGGTTTAATGATGAATGGTACCTACCTGATTACCTCCACTCTTTGGGTTTATAAATACAATAAGAGGTTTCATTAAAGGTGATGGAATAGGTTTAATGATGAATGGTACCTACCTGATTACCTCCACTCTTTGGGTTTATAAATACAATAAGAGGTTTCATTAAAGGTGATGGAATAGGTTTAATGATGAATGGTACCTACCTGATTACTTCCACTCTTTGGGTTTATAAATACAATAAGAGGTTTCATTAAAGGTGATGGAATAGGTTTAATGATGAATGGTACCTACCTGATTACCTCCACTCTTTGGGTTTATAAATACAATAAGAGGTTTCATTAAAGGTGATGGAATAGGTTTAATGATGAATGGTACCTACCTGATTACCTCCACTCTTTGGGTTTATAAATACAATAAGAGGTTTCATTAAAGGTGATGGAATAGGTTTAATGATGAATGGTACCTACCTGATTACCTCCACTCTTTGGGTTTATAAATACAATAAGAGGTTTCATTAAAGGTGATGGAATAGGTTTAATGATGAATGGTACCTACCTGATTACCTCCACTCTTTGGGTTTATAAATACAATAAGAGGTTTCATTAAAGGTGATGGAATAGGTTTAATGATGAATGGTACCTACCTGATTACCTCCACTCTTTGGGTTTATAAATACAATAAGAGGTTTCATTAAAGGTGATGGAATAGGTTTAATGATGAATGGTACCTACCTGATTACCTCCACTCTTTGGGTTTATAAATACAATAAGAGGTTTCATTAAAGGTGATGGAATAGGTTTAATGATGAATGGCCGGGTTTTCTCCTCATTCTTCTTCGAGATGGATTTTCTCTTGATTGAGGGCCTCTTCTTTTTTCTTTGCGATGATTTAAATGAACCCTGTAGAGAAGGGGAAGAAAGAGGAATCCTTTAATAATTGAAAATGGTTGGTGAAACACTCTTTTGCACAGATGGGTGGAAAGCGGTTGGATGACGTAAAACCCACAGAATACATATTCAAATACATGAGCAAATGAATTCAATTGAAGAAGTGTATTATACAACAAGAATTGCTAAAAGCATCTTAAAGACATTGCCATAGCGCATTGTTGGGGGAAATGTTACACATCAAGTTAATTCAGATAGCATGGACATTTTCATAATCAATGTCTGATTGTCCTTCATATGTTTTCGAGAAAACCCCCACATTTCTTACGATTTTGAATGTGAGAATTCTCAATGTAAAATGCTTTCTGGGATTCTCTTCCATAGTAAAAGTAGAAAACAACATCCTTTTTTGTTTAAATTTTTCAAATTTGGCGTAAGATGGAGGACAGCCACACATCTTTCTTTTTTGGCCTCATCACATCACATACAACCGGGGCCAAAAGTATATGATTTACACTAGGGAAAAATAGCCATGGTTTGTTGGCTATATTGTAGTCTTCTGACAGCATGCTAAAACTTGCATATAAAGTAACCTATATTTATATTTGATGCATTTGATTTCTATCTGACTGTAAAATCACGACTTGACGACTTGATGACGCTTCTTGTAGCTTGGCTCGCTAACTGATTGATGATATCCCATGCATGATCAAACAGCAATCATTGTGTAAGCAATAATACAGGGTGTCTCATTTTAAAGTAAGTTTTTAAGGAGATGTTGAAAAAGAGTTTCATTCTTAACCAGAAATTTAAGATGAATTTTAAGACATTTCATAGGACAAGATAAATCATCTGATCAAAGTCATTAACCTCATTCATAAATGTAGTTCATCTGTGTTTGTTCAAACACATAATTTGTATTGAAACATTATGAAAATAATGCTTTGTCACTATTATTTGACCTTTCCCCTAGGCTAATTGAATAGCCCACTTAAAATTCATTGGGAAAGGTGAAAAAGGACTATTTGTACGATGTTTCAAGCAAAACACACACTTTTGCCAACACAGATTTACAATATTACATTTATGAATAAGGTTAATGACTTTATTGGATTCTGTAAAAAATATTGAAATTCAACTTTATACCTCAGAATTTTCCTCAGGGCTGTGCCTTAACAATGTCATGCCCTTTGAACGGAATAAACACATACAATCAAACATTTCACAGCTTATTCCGTATGTGGATCTCCACATCAGGTGAGAGAACATGATGCTGTTTTATCCCTCAAAAAGTCCCTCAATTGAAAGTCAAATGTTATGATTTTCAACTGATGCTTGTATAACTACCTGTATTTTCTGTTTTGGAGGTCGTATAATCCAGGTTGGTGGTATGATACTCGCAGCATGGATACCGAGTGTACAGGGCTCTTCTATTTGTTGCATCATAAAACAGGACACTTTGTTGTGATACTGTGTGGGGGAAACAAACAAAAACAAAACACAAAGTTATAGTAGATTCATTAGTAGAGGAACCACAATGGACTGACTAATCACCAAGATATTGGCTTTGATTAAATGCTATTAATTTCGCTGCAATATGGACTTCAAAGCATTGAAGCAACGCATTCCAAATATCATGCGTCCATGCATGAATTTAAACTACCAAAGCAAATAACGTGTTATTCAAACATGCCATATTAACAAGTGACACATATTGATCATCATTTCTTCTTAGAATTTAGAGTTTAATCCTTCTTGTAATTAGAAATAAATAAATTTAAACGACGGCACAAGAAAACTTTGTCACTATTCTCGATACAACTACCTATGATGTTATTCAAGACACAGAGAAGCATAAAACCATATGTGCCAATGATCCGATAAAGATTTCAAAACACTGCCTCCCCTAAATTGGAAGATAGTATCTTACTGAAATAGTACACCGGCCAAAGTCTGCAAATCTACTAGAAACAAAGTATGACTTACAAGGGCTAGGGTACTGAAGTATAAGGCAAAAAAAAAAAAAGAAGTTGTGTTGCCCTCAGCGACCGACCCTAAAATCGTAAAAACTAGGGTCGCAATGTTTGTTTTGGTTTTTTTTAGATTTTTAGATTTTTTTTTTTTTTAAGATTTAAATTTGATTAAAAGTGTCTAAATGAATAAATAAGCCTAAATAAATGTTTTTTAGACTATTGTCACACTAGAAACATTAGTTAAATTGACATATGGGCATATACCAATTTTTTCTTGACATAAACCATATATTTTTCAGCCAAAAAAAAAATTGAAAAAAAAAATTGAAAAAAAAAGAAAAGAAAAAGATTTCCGACCGACCGACCCGAATTTAAATTTTGGGCACTTGAGGGCAACACAACATTATTATTTTTTTGGCCTAAGGCTAATCCTTTGAACCCATCATTCCCTCCCTCTGAGGATTATAAGCTTGGGTCAATTTGGACATATTGTGGTAAAATTGGCACAGAGAGGAATAAATTAGCCAGCTTATGTTAATATATTCCTTTTTCACCACATGGTTTTGGCCATTTGTAAACTTGTTGTATACAAATAGAAGAAGTCAAGTTTAAATTAGACTACTGTAAAACAACTTAATTTTGCATATTTCGCTAGGAGATCCAATTCGCCAAATTAAATTACCGCCAATTATAATGGTTATATATAGGAAGATGATACAAATTAGTGAAATTAAATTGCCTCAAAATGTTGACTAAATGCTAATCCGCTAAATTAAGTTGCCGTGAAATTAAATTGTTTTACAGTAATGCCGCGTTTCAGGTATAAAGATGGCCCTACAAGTTTACTAAATTGTTACAAACTGCAGCGAGGGTATGCGCCCTTTTACAACAGTAGATCAGCTGGTAAGGTGTGTTACTCTTTATTTATTCATTTATATCAACATGGCAGCAGGCATCAATTCAATTAATGGCATTCATGCCCGACCTCCCCTGGCCTGGCCATGTCTGACAATGCACAGCTTATTCCTCTAGTCTCACGGCAAACTCTTTAATAATTCACAATTGCAATTATAGACTCCTCTGGCACCGTACAAAGCAACGAAACGAATTGCATTAAATTGACATTTGCTATTTTTGTCTTTGGATTTGAATTGATTTTGAGACAAAATTCAATTTCTGTAAAATGCGTCATTTCGTCATAGCATTTCAGAGCTTTTAATTATATCAGCTAGTGACAAGCGGTTAATGTAAAATGTAATTAATTTTCTCGCAGTAACTCTCATTGTGTCGCTGAATTAATATGAGAGATTTCGGACTGTGCTCGCACTAGATTTGGGAAAGACACAAAGCGCTTGCATACTTGATTATTTTCTGATATAAATAAAGATGACCATGCAGCGTGTAAGAAATGAGATTATGGGTAAAACTATCATAATAGATTCTGTATTTTACAGTTTCAAAATTGAATGTATCCATATTTGTTTTTACATTAATATTTGAGACCCTAATAACTCATCAAGGTGAAAAACAAACTTGTATTCTGATAAAACTCATAAACCTGCTAGCCTAACAAAACAGCAAAATAAAATGGTGATATCAATAGTTTATAACAACCTTGATTTTGAAGTAATCATTGCTAATGTTGCTTTGTTATTTTGACGATATTTGAGTTTATGAATAGAAATGTAAAATAATAACACAAAAGTCTGCATTTAGACACATTTGACCCATTTGGTGCCTGGACATTTAATGACTTGATCCCATTCAAATATACATGATTTGATTTGAATGACTTGACTTGTGAATAGAGGCTTGTATTGGTGTTTTTATGTGACTTATGACTCGTGGGATAGTGACTTTGTAAACCCACTACAAATGGGGTATTCTGTTGCTACAGAAGACACCGAATATGATTTGCCTATGTTTTGAATTTATAATTATTGTTTATAATGCGATCACAAATTTCCATTATATGGTTTTAAAAATAACACAACATGTCAAATTAGATTTATAGTCTATTTATCTATAAAAAAAAAGTGGCGTAAGTGCATCATTTACTAATTGCAACACATAAACGTGCACGCCTACTCGAGGCACTGGCATATACACACGCGTAGAAAGACGGAAGATACATACTCGTGTGTAAATGCTGCATCTGTAAAGTTATTTTCTTTCCAGAGGAAGAGAAATAGAGTAGAAGTTATTTCATCCTAAAACCACTTGAGTAGGAAAACCAACGTCCATTATAAGTAGTGTTCTTTCATTTGTTTCATTTCCACCATCAACTGTTTTCCACTACTCCCTGATTATTCTTTGGACACATTGTGACATTGAATCAGTGATTTTAGGATAAATATAACTTATAGCTTCAAAATGTATACATAAAATCATCAGATATTGTCATTTCTTGATCCACGTAACCTTGGGAATAGTCGAGGAACTGCATATCATTCATATTCGCCAGAAATAGAAACATAATTGAAGATGAAAAATACAATGTTTGCATCATCAGATTCATCAGTATTACATTATTAATAGATGATTCTATGACTACTTACCGCCACCTTGCACCAAGAGCAGCTGATTGCTATGATATCATTTTGTTTGAATAATTTCTGCTGGAATCCTTTTCCACATTGCTTGCATTTTCCTTCTTGTCTTCTCCTATGGACCCAATGATGTCTTATTACTTGGTTGTCACGGTAATTACGGATGCCTACATCTCGAAATGTGGGTTTGCATTTGAAGTTGATCTGTGGAGACAGAAGAGAGATTTGAAACATCTATGAGAATCTAACACAGGAGGAGATTAACATCCAAGGATCCGGTTTAAACTGATATAGAGTTGATGGATGTTGGGTGTGGTGGCAAGTCACTTTGCATTGCACTACTGAGGTCCCTAGTTCAATCCCCGCTAGCACATCATGCTTCATGTCCAATCAATGCTGATCTGTGCCCAATCTTGCCATTTATAGGGAGGGGGCAGGGGAGGGATCTCCATTTTCATCTTGTTTTCACAACAAATGTGTTTAGTGGAAAACCCTTTCATGAAGCTGCTTCGTTAAAATAAGTGGACAGAGCTATTTACACATCCCAATAATGTTCAAATTCTATTTGTGATTTTCATAATACAGAGGCTGTGGAAAAGCCCGGGGGGGGGGTACTCGGATTTGGTTTGGTCGGGGGTGTGCCGCTGGAGATTCAAAACCCCTACCGATTTCTAAGGGTGTTTTTTAGGGGTTTTGCTTCATTTAAGACCAAATTTTCATGAAAATATACCTAATTTTGGCAAATTTTCGCGAAAATAGAAAAACAGGACCCATGTCTAAGGATTTTTCAGTTGAAAAAAAGCCCAAGATTTTTAAAATGTTATATATCCCTTGCCAAAATACTGCTGAAGCTTGATAAGTACCCAATTATTGTGAACACATTTTGTGCAAGCCATACAACAATGCCCTGGTTGAATATTTCATGTGCAAGCCATACAACAATGCCCTGGTTGAATATTTCATGTGCAAGCCATACAACAATGCCCTGGTTGAATATTTCATGTGCAAGCCGTACAACAATGCCCTGGTTGAATATTTCATGTGCAAGCCATACAACAATGCCCTGGTTGAATATTTCATGTGCAAGCCGTACAACAATGCCCTGGTTGAATATTTCATGTGCAAGCCATACAACAATGCCCTGGTTGAATATTTCATGTGCAAGCCATACAGCAATGCCCTGGTTGAATATTTCATGTGCAAGCCATACAACAATGCACTGGTTGAATATTTCATGTGCAAGCCATACAACAATGCCCTGGTTGAATATTTCATGTGCAAGCCATACAACAATGCCCTGGTTGAATATTTCATGTGCAAGCCATACAACAATGCCCTGGTTGAATATTTCATTAAATATCTGCCACATTTATGACAAATTACAAGAGTGATTGATGGGTGTATTGGATTCCGTGAGTCAACAGGCATGCAGCTCATGACGTCAAAATTGTGCTTAATTGGAAAAAAGCAATTCAAAATATATACGCCACACACGTTTTTATGATCCAAGCCAAGGTGGGTCACCGATAAACACATGCGGTGTTATTAATTAGACAGAAAAGCCAGCCTTATTTAAACCTGTTTTCAACAGACTTAATGCATATTGTTTGTAAGGTGTATATTTTTGCTTATTTGAATCGATGCTGTTAAACATGTTTTCAACAGACTTAATACATATTATTTATAAGGTGTATATTTTTGCTTATTTGAATCGATGCTGTTTTAAACGATTTGGAAAATATGCATTAATATTGTAAAAGCATGTCATTCATGATTTTCATGGATATTCCTCAAAAAAAACCATGAATTAAGCTATCTGTGAAAATAGTTTCTGTCATTATGGTAAAAATCACACAAATATAATCCAGTAGAAATAGCCCATAGGCTTTCTATTTAAATAGAATGGCTGTTTATGGTACAAGGACCTGATCAGAAATTACAATTAAAGGTGGCAGAGATGTCTTGTCAACAAAGGATGATTTTGTTTAAACATCAGAAATCTTTCTTTTACATGTAGTCTCCTGCATTCTGAAAACACACAAGTGCTTTTACTCCACATTAACATTAGGCCTACATGGTCATTCTTAACCCTACACGCTTAGAAAAAATGGTTCTAAAGTTGTCCTGCCAGGAGAACCCTTAACCCTAACTCTACCCCCCACTTTTTTCAGAATTTTTCTTCAACGTGGAAAATCGACCAAAATATCCCCCGATCCCCGGGATTTGATCCAGGGACCTCCAGCACGTGGAGCTTCCAATCCCCCGCTACACCACGGTTTCCAAGCACAGTCTGGGCAGTGTATTGCCCAGACTGTATGGAGTGGGTCCATTCTTTCAGCGAAAAACTTCCACGCCGGGTGGTACCAACCACAGATAGGTTGACTATCTGTGTACCAACGTGCCCAGTCTAGGTATATTGTGGTATATGGCAGTGTTAGGGTTATAGGTTCTTTAAAGAACCAAAAATAGTTCCCCAAACATAATACAGAACCATTTTTGGTTGATACAGAACCATTTTTGGTTCTATGAAGAACCTTTTTGGGTTCTTCAATTTTCAAGAACCTTTTTTGAAGGTTCTATAAGGAACCTCTCTCTTGAACCTTCAAAAAAGGTTCTTGAAAATTGAAGAACCAAACAAGGTTCTTCATAGAACCAAAGATGGTTCTGTATCAACCAAAAATGGTTCTGTATCACGTTTGGGGAACTATTTTTGGTTCTTTAAAGAACCTTTAAGGGTTCCCCTGGCAGGACAAAAAAAGGTTCTTTAATTTCTTCGAGTGTAACAGCCCCGCATACTAACAAATACTACTTGCAAGCCAATCTCCAAGCGCATGTGCGGACGGTTTAGATGACGTAATCAACCAAGCCTATAAAAAGAGCACAGTATATTGCGCGAACAAGTAGCTGAGAGCCGTGGCTTACCTGGGTTTTTGGTCCCGAGGGTCCACGGTTTGATTACCGGTCCGGGAGTGGCAATTAATTTGTTGATTTCTCTTCCACAATTGGGATCCCAGTTAAAAAACCCGGTTAGGTGGTTAGGTTTAATACAGTGACGAAGTTAGATTATTGCTCATGTACTTGGACAAATTGTCCATGACACATCAAAATTGGAGTATTTGTAGAAACAATGGCGGAAAAAAATGAATAAAAAATAGGTTATTTTTAACCAGCGTTCGAGTTCGAAATAGCGGTAACCCATGCACCGAGATGACCACATTTTCTGGCAGATAACAATTTTATTCTTGCTGATTATTTGACCAAAAACCACGATTTTGACGACAAAACAACTGAAACTATTGTAACCAAAATCTTTCGCTGGGTTATCCGCTTGATAACCATATTTTTTTCTTATTTCTAACGCTGTTTTTAACCCTTGCATCAGCAAAGAATTTAGTTTTTAATAAAGAATATCCAAAGGAACAGGAGAAAACCTGATTTAATATAAAACCATTTGCCCGATAAAAATTATTTGCTTTAAAAGATGACAATGAAAGAGCAAATAACCGATATTTTTCCAGGCAACGCCCGATTAGTGATTGTCAGTAGGAACAAAGCATGACGCAAGAAAATATTCCAAAAATAAAAAAGATTTCTATGAACTCTGTTTTCAAGTTAAATTCTTTGTTTGATACACACACTTAAGCGAGACAATATTCCTATTTTTACATCAGATGTGAATGGCAGAATACAAATCATAAATGGAGGTATACAATTGATATTTATTTGTGAATTACTTGAATATTAGGAGAAACGAATGATGCATTTAGAGCGTGTGTCTTATAGCAGAATATATTACAATAAACTAATCTATTTTTTGACAAGCAGTGACATCAATGTAAAGCAAAAAGAAAATGCAAGCTACAATTTTAAGGATGAGCTAAAGGACAACTGAGATCATTTGAACATCTTTTTCAAAAAACAAGATCTGTGTGTGTATTAAGTTGAGAAAACAACACGAAAGATCACAATTGATCTTTAAATTGTTTATTAAAACGATTTCTGGTAACATATTTCTGTCAAATCAAAGGGTCTTTTTGCTATGCTTTGCCTTAGAACTTTTAAAGGTGATCTGCAGATCATAAGGTTGGGTCAAGGCCTGCAACCAGGATTTTTTCAGGGGGTGGGGTGAATTATGTCAAAAGTGGCCCTTTCCCCCAAATGTGGATCTGTTTACCGAGGGGGGATGGAATTGCCAAAAATGGACCTTTTTGCCCAAATCGGAACTTTTTTTCAACAAAAAGCGCAAACATTTAGAAATCCCACTTCTTAGCTTTCACTTTCTACACTTGCAAACAGCATTATTGGACCTTTTAGGGGGAGGGGTGAATGCCCCACACCCTATGGGCCTGGTTGGGTCAGTCTTAAGAACTAACAGATTTGGTTGAAAATTAGGCACTTTGAAGGGCGATACTATACCAAGTATCAGAGTAATGCCCTCCTGATCCCAACATTGCACATTTTTATCAGATTATCCTAAACATTCTAGAGAGATGCTATACAGTTAGATCATCCTAAAATACCATCACAAAGCCTAGCTCCATATATGACGTCAAGATGCACCCCATTACGAGCTGTGTAGTTAAAAGGTCACTTGGGTTTTCTATTAGGTAGCTTCTTGCAAATAACTCACTCTTGTAGGAGCATGGCCTAGGGAAAATGTACATTCACAATATTCCTTACAATTAGGACCATGTATGCAGCACATCTAAAGAGGCAGTAAGCGGTTGAAGTCAAAATTGAATTCAGCATTTCTGAAAGTAAGGATTTTTGAACCTTTAAAATGACACCCCATTTATTATCAGATTATCAACCAGACTTAAGACCCAAAGGATAAGGGTTCTATATATTAGTTCAATTTTTCTGTCCATTTTAATGTGTATCCATCCTTAAAGGCACTTTATTGCAAAAGTTCCCACTTTCAATTTGCTACAAGCCTTTAATAAATCAATTTACTAAAATCAGATGTAACCTTAATATAAAAGATGACAATATATTTCTTTTTAAGAATATACCCATACAAGCCCATTCTGTTTTCACGCAATAATTTCTAATCAAAAGGCTCATTCACCAAAGTTATAAGATAAACTGATAAAAAATACCGGCTTTTTCCAAGATGTGCACATTACGACTACTGCCAGTAAAAATGGTTAACGAAGCTAAGGCCTAAAGAAAAATTGGTTTGATTGGCCTAACGTGACAAAAACAAATAGGGGCCTAGGGTAGGTCGGTCGGGAATTTTTATTTTTTAAATTTTTTAAATCACCTGCTTTGGGGACTTAAAATAGCCGAAAATAATGGCAAACAGTCAGAAACTTTAATACTTTGTTTAATTTTTATATATATATATTTTTTAAATTTATTTTTAATTTAATTTTTTTTCCTCCCTCAAAATAATAAAAATATTCAGGGTCGGCGATTTATTTAGGGTCGGTCGGGTTAGACCAAACAAACTCTTTTTTTAGGCCTAACGAGAAGACTGCCTTCCTTAACTGAATGGTCTTGTTTGTAAACACCTCTAGACACTCTCTATTCATAGTGCGTGCACCTTAAGATGTCATCTTTAATATAACTTGCTTGTTCATACGTGCCATTTCACACATGCCTACAGCTAGCTATTCAATATTCACGTCGTCGGGTGCAGTAGGATATGAAGTTAGCATTACGTAGACAGCTAAAAGGGGCCTTTGTAGCAAAACGCTAAGTTGTACTCGATTATTGTTCAGGAATTAACTTTGCCAAAGAACATGACCAAACTATATGTGGAATACACTGACAAAATCCTCCACTCAGAAAGTTTATAATGGAAATAATGGCTAATAATAAAATTTCATAGACAAATTCCAAATTTGAACTTACTGTTCCAGATAGTTTCGACGTCCGTTCGGATGTCTTTATCAATGGTGTATGACCGCTGATCCAGTGTTACCAGAAGATGTTGATTTTCTGGTGACGTCACGTGATGATTTTGATGACGTAATCCGGATCAATGGGTCGTACAGGTGACTAAGTTGGTAGGCCCCCTCGTCGCCATTCATTAGGTGCTGTTTCATGTCATCAAAATCATCACGTGACGTCACCAGAAAAATCAACATCTTCTGGTAACACTGGATCAGCGGTCATACACCATTGATAAAGACATCCGAACGGACGTCGAAACTGTCTGGAACAGTAAGTTCAAATTTGGAATTTTTCTATGAAATTTTATTATTAATCTTCCTTGGATTCCTGATGAAATTATTCTCGGAAATAATGGCTATTTTTCAGAACACCTTCCCATTTGGACCACTCACTGTGTGTTGGCCTATGTATAAGATTGTCTTTTTAAGACCCCATTGAAAAAATTGTGGTTTTGGGTGTATGTATTCAAGCGACTCCAAAGAGAGAATTCATATGCCCCAATTTATATGTAAACCCTTAAGCAGCCCCAAGTGATGTATATAAGATATGAATCCAATATATTGTGAATTCAATAAACAGACAGGACCAAAATGAAATCTAACAAAAAGTAATGATGTGAAACAAAGGTCTTTTTTGTACTACATACATTTTCAAACTCTCTTAGCGGGTTTCGCACACAACAAAGAGCTCTAAGAATGTCATATAGTAGCTCCTTTAATAAGTGTATGTCTATATTAAGAAATATAAACCCAGTGTAATAAAATATTAATTAAATGTGTTAGAGCTTAAACAACAAAGTGAAACACCTAGGATGGGAGGGGTTGCACTGAGCAACAATTGATCATCCACGATTAGTCCTCAGCTCTCTGCCTAATTGAACAAAGTGACATTTACATACAAACAATATTATCAACCTGGTATATCCCCTGTATTCAGATCCACAAACATTCTTTACTCAAAACAAAATCCTTCACCCAATCAAATGGTTCTTTGCTATCACCCATAGAGCAATTCTTTTTATAATACTTGTCTACCATGAAATGGTTCTATACCTCCGAGATGTTATCAGTATTAACTTGAACCCATCCTATTTGCCCATCATTCACACAAATTGCACAATCTTCAATTTTCTAAGCTTTTACAATTGCATTAGTCTATGGCAGATAATTTGGTTAGCTGCCTTAAAAAGTCTTCAAGTACCTCCCAATGTATAATGCAATTATGACACCCATTTAATGTGACTGTGCATAAACTAGTGGATTTAACCTATTAGATGGTAAGGGTGGAAGAGCAGGTTTGTATGCGGGGCATGTATATAAATACAAAGTCTTATTGGATCCGTTTCTGTTAAAAAGGCAAACTGCCGAAATCCACCTTATGAATATTCATGATGCCTTATGGTGCAATATAGGATAGGCTCATGGCTAGTGTATGGATATCAGAGTAGTCACAGAGAATCATAGATTACATTGGAAGATGGATGGCAAAAATACATTATATTCTTTGACCTGAATTACAAAGGCTTTCATATGTGGTAATATGTCATAGTTAGATTAAAGGAAGGGTCCCGCAAGCACAACATTGAGCATTATTTGTTAGAAAAATTAATTATTGAGCCGAAATTACGTAATTATTTAGAACAAAACACGATACTAGTCACAAAAATGAATAAAAACTGCCATCACTCAACATGCAATTTTTGTAATTCGCGGCGATCGAAAGTCCCGGTGTCGATGACGTCATGGGTATCGGTGCTCAAATTTGCGCATATGCATTGTATAACTATGACATCATCGACACAGGGACTTACTATCGCCGCAAAAAAAGTGCATGTTGAGAGATTGCGGTTTTTATTTGTTTTTGTCATAAGTGTGGTGTTTTGTTCTATATAATTACAAAAGTTGGGCTCAAAAGTTATTTTTCTAATATATAAAGCACACTGTTATGCTTGCGGGACACCTCCTACTCTTCTCCCTCCCTACCAATTCCTTTCATCCCCTCCCTCCCCTCTCTTCTCCCCTGTCCCTCCCCTCCCCTTCTACTTCCCTCCCCTCCCCTCTCTCTCCCTATCTTCCCCTACCCCTGATTTGATGGCAATCTGTGCATTATTCTTAATTATTTTATAAACACAATTTTGTATTTGATAAATTATTTAAATTTTGACTGATGAATGAAAATGTGTTTTAGGACATTTTGTAGCTACAGAAGACACGGTATGAACAATTCTAACATTCCTTGGATATAGGAGATCCAACCATGCAACATAATGCACTTATCAATTGCAAGCCCGGCCCCTAGGGACCCGGGGCATGGCAGGGACCATGCGGGGACCGTACACGAGTGTACAAAAAATGATGCCCGGCTATGCGGGGGAGTGTGCGCGGACATACACACCCCGCCCCCGCTAGCCGAGGCGTGTAGCGGGGACGTACGCTAAAGTACACAAATGTACACCCCGGGCGCTTGCTATAAATAAGCTAGAGATGCGATGCGCTTGATGGAATAAGCCTAATAACACATAGGAAACACATAAAAATGCATTCTGTTATGGTTGCAGAAAGAAAGCGACCTTGGGACTGTAGCCGGGTGAATACTTTGTCCTGGGAAATGGGTGGCCGGGACTGTACACTTTGTCCTGGCCAAGGGGGCCGGGACTGTAGCGGGGACGTACAAAAAATGGTGCCCGTAGCCGGGATGTCACATGGGAAATGTGTACGTCCCGACCCTAATCCCCGCGTCCCCTGGGGCCAGGGATGCAATTGATAAGTGCATAATTGAATAGTTTCTTGCCTTGTTTTCCCATCATTCTATCATAATAAAGGTTTCTGACGCGCATGTGAGGAAAGCCAAGTTGTTGCCAGAAATTTGAACCGTGTCCATTGCCCCCTGGCGGCTTCTCCCGCGCGTGACTCGTTTTTCCCGCGGTTCTGTTGTCTTGCGTGAATTGCTGCCCGGTATGGCTCATTCTGTCATTTGACTGCACCCGCAACGGACCTGGCTCGGATGTTGAAGAAAAAATATTGCCTCGTGATCTTCCAAGCTTCTGTGGTTTGAGGATAAATCCTACATCCTTTTGAGTTATTATAATAATAATTCAACTAGTATTCCACCTTCTTTTGCGGCAATTCATCGTTTGAGAACTGTTAAATCATACTCCGAGTCGTGTTCCAGTTTGTTTGCGGGACGATATTTCGTTTGGAAACTGGTAATATAATAATAGTTTTCAAGGCAGCTATTAATTAAGTACTTTTTATTTGGATTCGTGCGGTTTTCATCGAGAGCTGTATCTATTTTCAACGAGAACTGTATCTATTTTCATCATGGGAAGAAAGAGGGGAACAAAAAGGAAGGCGCTTGAGCCTCCTCCCCTGTGTTTGCCCAGAGAAACTAGAGCTCAGGCACGCCATATGGCGTTGGCAATGGCCCAACCCTCGGGACATCCATCAATTCCACCCGCTACTACTGGGGAGGAGAGGGTAGACGCTTATATTGATAGCATCATTGGAAACCATGTCAACCAACAAGGCCCTGCTGCTGATAACCAAGCTGTAGCGCAGCAAGCACCAGCAAATCCTATCCAGAGTGCCGGGCCCCGGATTGTCCAATCCGACCAATCAGCGCCTCGGAGACGTGATAGCATTCCTGACCAAAATGGCCGCCCTGTGTTGGAAAACGACGTGGTGGGAGAGAGACCAATTTTGATTACAGCGGAGGAGAGGGGTATTAATCCCCAAAATCATCCGAATGCTGTTCAGAACTGTGTATCGGCATCCATTCCAGCTAGTGCGGGCAGTCCAGGAGTTGGAATTCAGCAGTTTGTGCCACTGTCAGTGTCAGGTAGTATGCAGCAACAGCGGCAAGTTGGATTTGGCCAGTCACAACAACAACCGGGTGAGAAAGAAATACCATATCTAAATGCCAATTCAAATGTTACGCCGTACCCCCAGAATTATTCAAATAGTTCTGGTTTTGGTTTGAATGCTTTTGACACGGCTAGTAGCATGAACTCTCCCTTAACCTCAGTTTGTAGTCCGTTGGGTGAGGGTCTGCCCCTGCTGACAAAGGAAAAAATCGGCAGGGGAGAGTTTGTTGATTTTTCAACATTATTGGATAAAGGGGGTCTAATTCAAGATTTGTCAGCCGAAAAGGTTCTTGGCCTGAATGATTTAGGCCAAGTTGTCTTGAAATCTACAAATCCCCAGCCTAAATTGGTCACGATTCATTCTTGGACCAATGCCTTTCTCATTTTTTCGGCCATTTATTTGAAAGCTCATCCCAACCGTACACAAGAGTTGTTAAAATATGGGCATGTTGTGCGTACCGCAGCGTCACGCTTTGAAGGTGGTAACTGGAAAGAGTATGATCGCCAATTCCGGTTGCGTCAACAAATCCGCCCGGAACAGTCTTGGGCTAGGATTGATAGCGAATTGTGGGCATTTTACGTAGCAATGCCGGCTCCCAGTCAGTATAATCCTAATTTTCGTAACTACCAACACTCCTCCGCCTCTCGCTCAGGTAACCCTGCCGCATTCAATGCTTCAGGTCGCGGCAGAGGTCGGGGCAGAGGGGGTGGGGCGTCCAATGCATTCGTACGATATTGCTACAACTTCAATAGCCCATCAGGATGTACACGCTCCAATTGTAAATTCCAGCATCAATGTCGGGCATGTCGTAAAACCGGACATAGCGCAATTCAATGCCTCAGCAGCGTCAAACCAAATAGGGGAGGTTCCAAGTAACATTGTTGATCTTTCTACCAAGTTTGTTACATCTCCTAATACTACAGTATGTAAGGTCAATTGCCTTTGTTGTAAATATAGCACCCCTGTTAAATTTTTGGAACTTTTACCATGGCTTTCACGTTATCCAAATTCTGCAGCAGCATCTTGTCTTAAGGAGGGGTTTGGTCACGGTTTTAAATTAGGTTATTTAGGCAGTAGGGTAGGTCGGGAGGCAATTAATTTAAAATCAGCTCTCAAGGACCCTCTTGCGGTTATTCAAAAACTTGACAAGGAAATAAAATTGGGAAGGGTTGCAGGCCCATTTCGGTCATCTCCCGTTCCTAATTTAATTGTTTCACCCGTAGGGTTAGTGCCAAAGTCCGAAGCAGGAAAGTTTAGATTAATTCAACACTTGTCGTTTCCAGAGGGGGGTTCAATTAATGATGGGATTGATAGGGAGGTTTGTAAGGTGCGTTATTCTAACTTTGACGACGCTGCGAGCTTGGTGATACAAGCAGGGAAGGGCGCCCTCATGGCCAAAGCGGACATTCAATCAGCTTTTAGGCTTTTGCCCATTCATCCTAATGATTTCCAATTATTGGGCATTAAGGTTTTAGATCAGTATTATGTGGACAAGGCTTTACCTATGGGGGCATCGTGTTCTCCGGCATATTTTGAATTGTTTTCAACTTTTTTGGAATGGGTGGTCAGACAGGAGGGGGGGTCAGACATGGTGATACATTATATGGATGACTATTTATTCGTAAGTGGTCCAATTGAGGGCGCTGTGCATCTTACGCCATGCCACCAATTAGTCGCATGCTTTGAACGCATATGTGCAAAATTTGGCGTGCCGTTAGCAACTGATAAGTCCGTCGGTCCCACCACAAAATTAGTTTTTCTGGGTCTAGAAATTGATTCTATCGAACAGGTAGTGTCTGTCCCAGCACAAAAGCTAGCTAGTATTGTAGTCAAGGTTACGAAGGCCTCAGAGTCGTCTTTCTTGTCTTTGAGGGATCTTCAATCCGTGATAGGTTCCCTGTCCTTCATTTGTAGAGCCATTTCTCCAGGACGAGCTTTCCTTCGTCGTCTAATAGACCTCACAATTGGGATAAGACGGCCTTGGCAAAAAATTAAGTTGTCACTGGGGGCGCGAAGTGACCTTGTCACTTGGTTAGTTTTCTTGCGCAATTTCAACGGGAGGGCTATGATTCCCGAACAATTTTGGAGGGAGGACAGGGATCTCCAACTTTTTACGGATGCTAGTGGGGGGGTAGGATTTGGGGGTTTCCTGCAAGGGAGATGGTTTCAGGGCAGGTGGCCTCTAGGTATAAATTCTACTAGCCATTCAATTGCTTGGCTTGAGTTGTTCCCCATCATTGTCGCCATAGTTTTATGGGGGGATAGGTTGAAGGGTAAGCGCATCTTGATTAGATCAGACAACCAGTCGGTCGTTGCCATTATTAACAAACAAACTTCTAAATGTGCAGCAATTATGAAGCTAGTGAGGTTTTTTGTCCTACAATGCTTGAAATTAAATGTGGCCTTTAAAGCACAACATATTGCAGGTATTGATAATAATATTGCGGACGCTTTATCCCGGTTTCAGACCTCCCGATTTTTGGAATTGGCGCCAGGCGCAGAACCAGTAGGAACACCTGTTCCGCAGTTCCTTTGGAAACTTTAGAGAGTGAAGCACAACGACTTTTGGAAGCGTCTCTGGCGAAAAGCTCTCTTACAACTTACAGGAGGGGGGTTAGCGATTTTGAAGGGTTTAGGGAGGATTTAGGATTAATTAAGGTTTGGCCAGTCCCTCCCAACCATATTATAGCGTACATTGCTCAGCTTTCAATAGATGGGAAGGCGCCCTCTACGATTGATACGTACGTGGCTGCCCTTGCCTACTTTCACAAAATCAATGGGTGGGGTGACCCAACCGATAATTTTGTTATTAAAAAACTGAAAGAAGGTTGCAGACGGCAGGGTAGGAGGTCAGATCATAGACGCCCTATAACATTGTCCATTTTGAAGCAACTTTTGGCATCCTTACCAAATTTGTGCACATCTAGTTTTGAGGTAGGCTTATTTAAAGCCTCCTTTTCTTTGGCATTTTTTGGGTTTTTAAGGGTCGGCGAATTCACAACAGTTTCCAAAAATGCTGACGGGGCAAACATTCTCTCTATTGGCGATATTTCATGCAAGGTCGACCAGCCAGCCCCTAAGTTAGAGGTTAGAATTCGCTCATCTAAAACAGATCAGCGGGGGGTAGGCACAACTTTGCAATTAGAGGCGGGCCCAGAACCTGCCGTATGTCCTATTTTAGCGATGTCTAATTATCTGAAAATTCGACCGGTAAGGGAGGGTCCATTGTTTATTCATTTCGGGGGGGCACCCCTTACTAGATATCAGTTTAGCTACATGTTAAAGAAAGGTATCAGTGCAATCGGTTTAACACCAGAGGATTTCAGCCCTCACAGTTTTAGGATTGGCGCTGCGACATCAGCAGCCTTGGGCGGCGTGCCTATGGAAACCATAATGGAAATGGGTCGCTGGCGCTCATCCGCAATCAATTTATATATTAGGCCATTTCGAGTGGTCGCCCCAAGGTCATGGTCAATTTAAACTTTGTCAGACTATTCAAATGGTCTGCTGCCAGGCATTCAAATGCGTGGCATAAAGGGTATACTATGAATGGAGGCTTTAGAGTTCAATTTATGGTGTTATAGAGTACAGTAAAAGAAGAAGGAAAAATAATAATATTAATAATAATAATATTAAAATGGTATTATGGGTGTTTGTGAGTTTTAAATTGCTTACATTGCTATACAGTAAAAGAAGAAGGAAAAATAATAATATTAATAATAATAATATTAAAATGGTATTATGGGTGTTTGTGAGTTTTAAATTGCTTACATTGCTATAGTAATACACGGAGTTTGGTCGGTCACAAACAATACTAAAGGTCGCAGAATTTCAACTCTAATCTGTGGCTCGTCACTAAATTTTGTTTTCCCCTCTTTATCTCTTGTTACTCCATTTTTTGCCTCGGTTACGGTTTGTATTTCAATTAATTTAAAAATTACCACAGGTTTGCTTAGAACATGGCTGGTCGGGGACAGCCACATCAAATGGGCAGGGCTTTCACGCGCTCAACTTTATGGTTGTGGTAAAGTGACTTGGTTGGGTAAGCCTGGAGGTCATTTGTCAGACGTGCTCGCAATGCTTAAGCAGAGATTGGTAAGGCACCCGTATCCCACTACTGTCGTCATTCATGTTGGGACATGTGACATTTTTTCAGTGAATACATATAATCTGCGCATATCCATTTGGGCACTACTACAAGGTATTCGCCACCTTCTGCCTATGACGCGCATATTATGGTCAGATGTGTTACCCCGCCTTTATTATTATGGCGAACGATTGTCAACGAAGGCCAACAAAGGTCATAAGATCAAGAACTTTATAAATGCTCAGGCCCACAAATTTATCCATCAAATGGAGAATACTGGGTTCATTTCCCACGATACAGTTCTTCCTATTGCACATTTTCATTTATTTAGATTAGATGGGCTGCACTTGAGCACAGATGGCTTGATTGTGTTTAGAATGAATTTGGCAGAAGCCATTCTCTACTTCAATTCTCACCAATTCGCAAAAGCCTTCCCGCCTCACAGTTACTAGAAACCGCTTATCTTTGCTAGTCTTTGGGGGGGGGGGGGCTCTTTTATTTTTGGGGCAATCCTCCTGTAGGGTGTCTTGTTGGGGTCGTTTTAGGCCTCAAATTGTTGTATTTTCGTCATAAAATTGGCAAAATTAAGGAGGTTAGCTCATTGGTGTTTACAAAATGTAATAAACTATTACATGTAAATTAAAATTATAATGATATATTTGAAAAATGGAATGAATGTAGATATTAATCTCTTTGGCAGGAGATCATTTACTGGTATAATATCTGTATTCAAATTACACCGACCTGCTTTGGTGTAGGCATATATTTGTGACTTGCACTATTTACAAATTAAGATTACAATGACAGGCTTCGGAATTGCAGGTTAGAAAATCATTTCCTTACAGAGTCTAGTTTGAAGTTTGAACACTCGATATTCAAATATCGCAGTTAAAGTTTAAGTCCGGAGTCATTCAAATGGCTTGGTACATTTTAAGGAGCTAAAATATCACCTGTCATATTGGTAATTGCTGAAAATTTTGGAAGATTGATTGTGTGTGCGATCATGGTCAAGACTGGCCATGACGAATAAATTTGCTTGAGCGGTTGCAGTCAAATGCTACCAATACCAACCTGTCGTTTCGTGTCAAATTTTCTGTCGACAATAAAGGTTTCTGACGCGCATGTGAGGAAAGCCAAGTTGTTGCCAGAAATTTGAACCGTGTCCATTGCCCCCTGGCGGCTTCTCCCGCGCGTGACTCGTTTTTCCCGCGGTTCTGTTGTCTTGCGTGAATTGCTGCCCGGTATGGCTCATTCTGTCATTTGACTGCACCCGCAACGGACCTGGCTCGGATGTTGAAGAAAACCCACCCACCACTCCCAGTTATTTAAGTTGGTGTAAGTTTGGGGGTAGGATAAACTAATTGGGTAATGTTTTGCCAACCTCAGTTAATTTGTGCTCCACATGGTTTATTAATTGCTTTGGCCATAATAATAATAATAACAATAATAATAATAAAAACAGTGTTTATATAGCGCACTGTGGTTCACAATCCCTCAGAGCACTTTACAATATGATACATCATAAAATAATAAAATACAAGCAAATCAATAAAAAGGGGACAATATTGCTGCTGTTCCGTGCTTCATTCACATGGTCCTGTTTATTGCTTTTGCCCCGAGGTGACCATATTGCTAAAGGGGATGGTATTCCGCAGTCCCACTAATCCGAAGTAAAACCGGCGATACTGCATTGGACTGTTGTGCATAGGTGGTGGCGTCACTACCTATTTGGCAATACAGTTACGCCATGTGGGGGTCTGCGGTTGTAATTCCTTCCTGGCACCTTTGTGTGGCGGCCCTTGGGTCACGTGCATGGAGCCTTTCGGTCCGCAGGCAAGCTTTTATTAAGGGAATGTATTCGGCGGTCTTGGAATCATCACCCTTCAAGATTTATAGCAGTTATAAATCATTCCTGGCTTGGTATTTTTGCGGTAAGGCTACCATTGGATTGCTCTGGACAAGCCGCATTAGGGCGAGTACACATACATGTGTTTTCATCGACAGCCCTGGCTATCCGCGGACTAGGGCTAAGTGGAAGCATAGGCTCAGAAGTTTATGCAGTTGTGGCAATCGGTTATGGTTCTGAGGCTGCTTGGGGTCGTTTTAGGCCTCAAATTGTTGTATTTTCGTCATAAAATTGGCAAAATTAAGGAGGTTAGCTCATTGGTGTTTACAAAATGTAATAAACTATTACATGTAAATTAAAATTATAATGATATATTTGAAAAATGGAATGAATGTAGATATTAATCTCTTTGGCAGGAGATCATTTACTGGTATAATATCTGTATTCAAATTACACCGACCTGCTTTGGTGTAGGCATATATTTGTGACTTGCACTATTTACAAATTAAGATTACAATGACAGGCTTCGGAATTGCAGGTTAGAAAATCATTTCCTTACAGAGTCTAGTTTGAAGTTTGAACACTCGATATTCAAATATCGCAGTTAAAGTTTAAGTCCGGAGTCATTCAAATGGCTTGGTACATTTTAAGGAGCTAAAATATCACCTGTCATATTGGTAATTGCTGAAAATTTTGGAAGATTGATTGTGTGTGCGATCATGGTCAAGACTGGCCATGACGAATAAATTTGCTTGAGCGGTTGCAGTCAAATGCTACCAATACCAACCTGTCGTTTCGTGTCAAATTTTCTGTCGACAATTCTGTTTTTCATGCATCAAAGCAAATTGTAGGTAAACAAAGATACATGGTGTAGTGTCCGAGTGGTTATAACAATAGGATGCAGAACACAGATAAGAGTTTATTAAATGCACGTCTTTATTTGTTGGTGTATCGATCGCAAGAGAGCTATCCAGTGTTGCCAGATCTTAAACACTACATCCCTCCTTTCCTTTTAGAACAGATTTGTAGGGGTATAATGGAACAAACATTTGTGGTGCGGTAACTTTAGTAACACGAACTTTGAAAACTATAACTATTTAAATGTGTTGGCTAAAACGACAACACAGTCATGTTTGACTTGTCCACAGCAAACATCTGCTACATTGTATAATCATGTAAGTATGTAGGGGGCTTGCGGATACGCTGTGGACGCGCATATTCTGCTGGAGGGTTGTTCTGCGCGTATTCTGCTGGAGGATTGTTCTGCGCGTATTCTGCTGGAGGATTGTTATGATCCATCCCCTGTATGTATTCTTCATTGTTATGATCCATCCCCTGTATGTATTCTTCATCCTCGCGACTGTTTGTATCAATGCATGTGTTGTGTGTCTGTGCTGTTTGGAATTTCTTGAAGAAAGACACGTCCCTGGTTACCTTGTGCCCAGGACGTTCAACCATCACTTGTGATCCATGTTTTCTCGCTACTGTGTATGGAGTGGGATCGTAACAAGGAATCAACTTTCCTTTGGTCTCATTCTTTTTCAAGACGGTGTCTCCCTCCTTTATCTCTGAAGGCTTAGTGCGACGCCGCTTATCTGCGTACGCTTTCATTGTTGCTTTAGCATGAACGTCATTCTGACGAGCTTGTCTGTCTATTTCATGTGATTTTGATTGTGATGGCAATTGTGGTAATGTGGTACGAATCTGTCGTCCATGCAGTGCTTCTGCTGGTGATATTCCAGTACTACTGTGGGGTGTTGCCCGATAATTGCGCAGAAATGACCACAATGTTTGTTGCCATGGACGACCATCAGTTTCAGATGTTGACGTGGCTTTTTTAAGGGTTCTCATGAATCTCTCAGCTATGCCATTGGCCTCTGGCCAAACTGGAGTGATGCGATGATGATGAAAACCTGCGTACTTTGCAAATTGAGCAAACTCCTCAGACTGGAATGGGCTGCCATTGTCACTTTTTAAAGTCTCTGGGATTCCGTGATCTGCAAAAATCTTGTCCAAACGAGGTATTGTAGTCTTGGCAGATGTTGATGTGATTATTTCAACTGCAGGGTATCGTGAGTATTCGTCCACAACAACCAGCAAATATTGACCAGATGGGTAGGGACCACAAAAATCAACACTCACGTTTTGCCATGGGTAGTCAGGCATTTTTGACATTTTAAGAGGATTTCTGTGGATTTCAGGAGTTGATGCTTGGCAAGATATGCAGTGCTTTATGGCTGACTCTGTCTTCTCTGCTAGTTGTGGGAACCACACCTTGGTTCTCAGCAGTGATTTTGTCTTTGTTATGCCTTGATGACCTTGGTGTGCTAGCGCAATGACCTTTTCTTGCAATGATTCTGGGATTACAATAGTGTTATGTTTGAGAACGATGTTGTCCGAGGTGATTGTTATCTCGTTCCGTATGTCCCAATAGCTCCTGTGTGTATCCTTGATCTTGTACCATGTATCTGTAGTATGGTGGTGTATGATTGTTTGTAATTTGATGTCTTTGACTGTTTCGCGCTGTATTTCTTCCAGTGTCATCGCGTGTGGAATGGCGTTTATCTTGACAAAGTTGATATACTCTTCTGTGTTGTCTGTTCTAAGACGTGGTGATATGTAACCCGGGTGGCGCGACATGTAGTCAGCCGGGTTGTCCTTGCCCGGGCGGTGGATGACAGTCATATCATACCCTTGTATTTTCATGAGCCAATTGCATATGCGTGACGATGGGTTAGATTTTGTTTGGTTGAATATGGGAACTAGTGGTTTGTGATCTGTAACGACGGTGATATGATGACCGTATGTGTAGATGTGAAATCTTTGTACAGCCCAGGTGATTGCTAAAGCTTCCCGTTCTATCTGACTATAACGACATTCCACTGCTGTCAGCGCTCTGCTGGAATAACAGATATTCTTTCTTATACCTTGAGCATCCACTTGAGCTAATATTGCTCCAAGCCCGACAGGACTAGCATCCACCCAGATCTCTGTTTGCTTGCTAATATCAAAATAGGTCATAACCGTATCACTTGATAGAGAGTCCTTCACTTGTTGAAGAGCTATGTCATGGCTTTTGTTCCAGTGGAATGGTGCATTTTTCTGAGTAAGTTGTCTAAGTGGTTCAGTTATAGATGCCAAATTTGGGATGAAACGTGAACTGAATGTTACCATACCCAAAAGACTTCTGACCTCCCCTGCATTCTTTGGAGGGGATGCTTTCTGTATTGCGTCAACCTTCTTGGGATCTGGAGATATGCCATGTTCCCCAAAGATCAATCCAAAGAATTCTAGTTGAGTTTGATTGAATTCACATTTTTCTGGCGCAAGTGTGAGTCCTTTATCAATTATGCGTTGTAGAAGTAGCTTTAAACGCCTATCATGCTCTGCCTGTGTAGGTGCATGAAGGAGGATGTCATCTGACAGATTGATAACCCCAGGAATACCTTCTAGGGATTGACGGATCACATCTTGAAAAACTTCGCTTGCTGAAGATATACCAAAACTCAAACGTTTGAAACGCTTCAAACCCACGTGTGTTGCGAACGTAGTAATATATCGGCTCTTTGGACTTATTTCAATTTGATGGTAACCTGCACGAAGGTCCAGCTTTGAAAAGACGCGTGATCCATTGAGCTCTGCGATGATCTCGTCAATGGATGGAGTACGATGCCTCTCACGAAGAATGGCCTTGTTTGCTGCCCTCATGTCGACGCAAAGTCTGATATCTTCCGGATTTCGGGGTTTAGGGACCGCCAACAATGGGGACACCCACGGTGTTGGACCATCAGCATCCTCAATGATACCTTCATTTTCCAACTCTAAGAGTCGGTGTTCAATCTTCTTGCGTAATGCAAGTGGTGTTTTGCGGTAACGCTGTGCAACAGGGGGTACTGATTGGTCGATGTGTAAATCTACCTGTACATCTTTAAGCTTACCGATACCCTGGAATGCTTTGGGATATTTCTCCAAAATGTGTGAGTTCTCAGAAACTGCATTAATTGATGGGGAGAATTGGATAAGATTCAGTGCTTTGGATGTTGCTAAACCTAGTAGGCATTGTGCTTTTTGTTTGATCACATAGATATCGGCGATCGTTTCATGCTTTTCTGTACGGATGACTGCTCTGAATTTACCGAGAATGGGGAGTGGTGTTTTGCTGCAGAATGGGGTTAGTTTGATGTTGGTTGGGATCAGTTGAATTGTGTTATTGTATTGTGTTATTTTCACCAGTGTGTGTTCATCAATGATATTTTGTGGACATCCGGAGTCCACACACATTTTAACCTGTACACCTTGTATGTGAACCGTTGTTGTAATTGTATCTTGAAGCGATTTGATTTCTTGTTCTACACAAAACGCATAGCTGTCATCAGCTTCGTCAATTGGATTATCCATGTATGTTGTATTTGGGTGAAAGTGATCATTCTGTTCAGCATGCTCAAAACCAACTGATTTAACTTGCTGATAGTTTCTACCTCTTTCTCCTGTGTATGTACTGGAAGGCCTATTCGTCTTAGGCCTCGCTCCTGTGTGAGTACTATTATACGCACCTGTGTGAGTACCATATGCACCTGTTTGTGTACTAGGATATGAATTAAACGGAGTTGACCGGCAACATCGTGCAAAGTGGTTCATTTTGCCGCATGATGCACATTCTTTGCCAAACGCTGGGCATTCACCCTCATGAGGGTATGCACCAGCACAAAAATAGCAAACCCTAGGGCCACGGTTTGAATACCGTCGAGGTCCACGACCTCGTTGTTCACCTGTGTATATGCTTCCTCTACCTCGTTGTTCACCTGTGTATATGCTTCCTCTACCTCGTTGTTCACCTGTGTGCATGCTTCCTCTACCTCGTTGTTCACCTGTGTGTATGCTTCCTCTACCTCGTTGTCCTCCTGTGTGTGTACTACTTTGGAATTTGTTGACTAACGAGTCTTTCACCTGTGTGACCCCTTGAGCGCGACCCTTTGATATTTCAAGTGTACGTGCTAGTTCAAGGAGATTTGCAAGGGATCTTTCTTTTTCAAATGAGCGTGTGCGCAAAATCTCTGAGTTGCAACCAGCAAGTAGCTGTGTTTGTATTGCGCGATCTGTATTTGGAAAATCGCAACGTGCAGCGCCCTGTCTTAGTCTAGTAGCAAACTGTTCAATTGTTTCATGATCTTCCTGCTTGAGCTGTTGAAATATAATGCTCTCGTAAATAACATTACGTTTGGGTGTGAAGTATTGTGTAAGAGCTGCAATCGCTGGTTCAATTTCATCAGCAGTTCCTGTGTTTGGAAGGGTTTCAAACAAATCCTGTAATTCTTGCCCACCATAGTGTAAAAGCAATGCCCGTTGACGTTTTGGGGAATTGATGTCAAATCCAATCATTGCTGATTGAAACCTGGAAATCCATTTCTTCCATCTGATGGAAAGAGAGCTTTGTTCACTGTGCGGGTCAAAGTTATCAATCTGAGGCATAGCCATGATGATAAAATCTCGGAAGCATTGAAATTAACAAGAAATCCGTTGCTTAGAAACAGCCCGTATGACTACGCTGATATTTTACCGAGCTAGGGGGTCTTTTCGATGTGCTATAGATTAAGTAAGCTTACTTGAGTATGATGATAGAGCTTACCGAATACATCGAGATTTCAGAATATTTCGATACGCATGGTCTGTTGAATCCCATTCGTCGCCAATGTAGTGTCCGAGTGGTTATAACAATAGGATGCAGAACACCCACTACAATTTCGGTGAGTATATACGCTAAATTTGGCAATAGTAGTTTTGATGGAAGCCAAATCAGGGTAAGCATCTAGGCTATCAAAACATGATACAAACTGTAACATCATTTTCTATTAGATATGGATAGTGGGCGATTTATTCAAGTTTTACTTTCAATCGACAATAGCTTAGTTTTATTGTGACACAGTGTTTCAAATGGTGAAACATTGTTTTGCCAATTGCATGGATAGGTATGTAGTTACCACATGAATTTTAAGTAATTTTACATCAATGTGTGTTTATAAATGAATTAGTATTTCACTTTATCTGTGTCTGCAAGCTGCAAGCGTAAAAACAGATGACATTTTATGTACGGTACTACAACCCTCATCCTCCCAGGTCACAACCATCTGGGAATGGACACTACATCTTTATAGTTGACAGAGGGTGCAGGGGCTGGATGAGGAGACGATCTCAAATAGGTTTTGAAACTTCAAAGAATCCATAGTTTCAACGCGAGGTAGTATTTTGAAATATGGCGCTTTTCGATTAATTGCATTTCTCAAATAGTACTGAATTGAAATTGAATCTTTGAATTTGAGGTCGAATCGATGTGAGCATTTATATGCCACGTTTTTAAGGGTTCTTCAGGCCAAGCTGTTCAATTTTTCTCTTTTGGTTCAAACCATTTTCATTGATGGTTTGAAACTAATTGTCTCTGTACTTTAGGGTGAACATCCTAACAAGAATTAGGGTTTCACTCTTCTTTTTTCCTCCATAGTGCAATCAGCGACTGATGCTAAATGTGCCCAAATACAGGGATTTGTGTTTAATTCATTTCAATAGATACGCCAGTGCATTAGAATCACAAGGCTGACATTGTGTTTGATTCATTTGATAGATACGCCAGTGCTTTAGAATCACAAGGCTGACATTGTGTTTAATTCATTTGATAGATACGCCAGTGCATTAGAATCACAAGGCTGACATTGTCTTCGATTCATTTGATAGATACGCCAGTGCATTAGAATCACAAGGCTGACATTGTGTTTAATTCATTTGATAGATACGCTAGTGCATTAGAATCACAAGGCTGACATTGTCTTTGATTCATTTGATAGATACGCCAGTGCATTAGAATCACAAGGCTGACATTGTCTTTGATTCATTTGATAGATACGCCAGTGCATTAGAATCACAAGGCTGACATTGTCTTTGATTCATTTGATAGATACGCCAGTGCATTAGAATCACAAGGCTGACATTGTAGTTGATTCATTGGATAGATATGCCAGCGCATTAGAATCACAAGGCTGACATTGTCTTTGATTCATTTGATAGATAAGCCAGTGTATTAGAATCACAAGGCTGACATTGTAGTTGATTCATTGGATAGATGCGCCAGCGCATTAGAATCACAAGGCTGACATTGTCTTTGATTCATTTGATAGATACGCCAGTACATTAGAATCACAAGGCTGACATTGTCTTTGATTCATTGGATAGATACACCAGTGCATTAGAATCATAAGGCTGACATACAGTTAAGTATGCTCCCTATGCTATTGATGTCACTGCACAGATGAACAGAGCATCATACTCCCCCACCATCAGTTAATACCATGAAGTTAAAGAACAATGTGTTTGTTTTTTTAATCTTTTGCTTCAAGTTATACTTTTGTCTCACCAGAATGAACCAATATGCCACGGAAAGCAATAAAAGGACAAATACATTCATCTTAACCACTACAAACTTAACCCACAAGACATTCAAAACCATCAGGCTCTTGATAATATGTTTCTGTTTCACAGTGCCTCAAACATTGTATAGAAGTATAAAGAAATAACATTTGGATACGGATATCGATGTCAAAATTACCTTATGTTTCTAGCTTGAGTTTTTACAACTGTTGTGACGCTAAATTTATATTGATATTATTAATTCTAGATATTTTCATATCTAGAATTCAGGCCATGATTGACTTGAAATGGCAACACCGTACTTCCGTATTCTGAATCCCATTCAGTCTACGCGCCAATATCTCTGCCCAATTCAAGTCGTCGTGTCACGCTGACAACACCTCATGATAAGTTTAGGCCATATAGTTTTCAATTCACACAACAGGACTAGTGAGCTCTGAATTACAGAAGCTCACGATTGATGTGTGTCATGTCATTTCTTTAGGATAGTCTAGATGCTGGGTGCTGTGTTCGTTTATAATATGAGTAAGTGAACTATTTATGATGAATTAATAAAATGTATATATAAATAACTTGGAAGCTATATCCGTTATATTTATTCTGTGTGTTTTGATCCCCTCTCCGCCATGCGAGTATTTTCCCTAAAACCACGTCACAACACAACTATGCAAATCTCTAAATCAACTTTCAACTACCCATAATGTCACAGATATTTAACCTTATCAAGCAGGTTTTAAAATAAACCTTGCCTTGAAAAATAGAATTAAAAATTATTTATACAGACAACCTTTGGTAAATTGTGACGTCATGCACCTTCTCTATAATGCGAATCTAAGAATCCATTCTCAAAAATGTTCTCGCAAGGAGAGTTGTGAGAACCTGTTTAATTCTCAAATATTTAGTCAATTTGACAATATTCTCTTATTTTTTAGTATATTCAGAATATGCTGTTCTTGGCACCGGAGTGTGTGTTTAGGGGAGAGAAAGCAATGTTTGTACGCACATTTCTTTCCCAAAATGAACCAAGTTTTATGATAATGTTTTAAATATGCCATATAATGTATCATGAATTTACTGGATTGAAAATCCAATTAAAATTGGCTGGCAACTTTGGCGGTGATTTATCACAGTCACAAAGAAGAGGTGTGCAAAGAGGAGGTGTGCGCAATTAATGGGACAATTGCATGATTAGGGTTGGGTAACAAGAACTTTCTCCTTGTGTATTAGCTTCATGGGTAGACATTATAATTGCAGTATCCAGGGGAGAGAGGGAGAGTGGTGGGGGAGGGAGGGGTGGTGGTGTGGGGGTGGGGGGGGGGGGGGGTGATGAGATAGGGGGGTTGATGTAGATCTCACAAACTCCATGCTGTCATCATAGAGCAGACACTTACACCCACATCATGCCAAAAACATCGCAAAATAACATAATTACGATTGCGGTATTTTATGGGAATTTCCCCACCCACTGCCCGTCAAATACATTTTTAATATGATACAATAACGGTGACATGAAATATCAGACATGGTTCAAAACCCTGCCTATGGATGGAGGATCGTTAATTACAATTGATGTATAGCAAAATGGATAAGGCGGTTCTCGAATGGCGCGTATCACCTGCTCATCAACTGTGTCTGGATACCAATTAGTAACAAATGTAACACCAAGTTTAACACTATCACAGAGTTATGCATTGTATTAACAGGGGCGTACCGACCGGGGGGCAGGGGGGGCAAGTTGCCTACCCTGGCTCCAAATACCGGGACGCTAAATTCGCAATACCGGGACGCTAAAAAATGGGCATAAAAAAAATAGGACCTAGGCCTAAAACCCTGAGGATTGGGCATTATTTGTTGACTTTTTTTTTTTTTTTTGGTGGACAAGTCAACTTGGCCACCATAGAGACCAGTTGGGTCGTAATAAAACCGAAAATACCTCCAAATTCAGTTATTCAGTGCGAAACTAATATTTTTATTATATTTTATACTAAATGTGTCTATTACCGTAAATAAAATGGTGCTCTAATTGACAATTTTATCTTAAATAATAAATAAATATCACATTTAATTTTCGATTTAGTTTATTGAGTGAGAGTCTGAATGATGTATATTCATTGTAACTCCATTGAAAGTAATGAGCCAGCGTGGTGTAGTGGCTAAGAGAACCCCGGGTCAAATCCGCGTGGAGCCACTTTTTTTGTGTATAATACATTGGTGCTTTTTGATGTTCCATTATATTAATTAATTACAATGTCAATAGTTTGTTTTATTAACGAGACTTTTTTGGGGGGTACGATTGAGCACTTTATTTAATGTTATTTTTACAAACTTTGTCATAAATTACGTCGTTCGACTCAGCTGAAGAGCACTTTATTTAATGTCATTTTTACAAAACTTTGTCATAAATTACGTTTTTAATTTAAATTAAGTTATACAAAATAATGATGTTCCATTATATTAATTACTTACAATATCATTAGTTTGTTTATTAACAAAACTCTTTTGTTTTTATCAATTAATTTTTTGTTTGTTTTTTGTTTAATGAATATAAATTATCACAATTTTCTTTTTTTGATTCGGCTGTTGTGTTGTGATGTTCGTGATTTATTTTTACAGAACGATTGACTATTAATAATAATCCTGACGCCCCGGGAAATCCAAGTTATTTTGTTGCATTTTTGAATCTGTCATAAATTACGTTTTTCTCGTAATTAATAAACATTGGAATTTAAATTAAATTATAAATTATGATATTTTTTCTTTTAATTTTTTTTCTCCATAAACTTCACCACATATCGCTCACATAACGTCTCGGTGATTTTCTTCCAGAAACAACACACTAGTGATCCTCTTGCCGACTTCCACAAAATTCAACAGATCCATTTCAAGTCTTCTCATCCTTTTGACACTAAAAACACTTGTCCACCCAGTTTTTTAGAAGACCTTGTTTCGACTGCGAAATTTTGTGACCGTGCGAAATTTTGTGACCGTGCAAATTTTTTTGACACTACCCCCCCCCCCACCCACTTACGTGAAATTCACGAGGTGACTGACTGGGGAAAAAAATGGGGCAACCTTTTACGAAAATTTACGCCACTGTCGGGACGACATACTTCTGCCCCCCTGGCTCACAAGCCGCGGTACGCGCCTGTGTATTAAGCTTGAGAGACATTTACAAATGTCACAAACATACCGAAACACAAAGGCTCTGCACAACAGTCAATAGCAGACGAACAAAGCTGATGATTAGTTATGCAAACCATATATCAAAAAGAATCCCACCACCAAAAATATTACACAAATATATTAGGAACCATATATGGCAACCCACAACACAACTTAGGCCCAAAAATAAATGTATAGGTCATTCTTGAACAGTAACGCTTGTATTGAAAATCATGCATGGAATTGATCTGAACAGCGAATACTACGGGAACGAGAACCGTTTGTTACGGATACGCATGAGTGAAGTGGATTCTCTCTTATCAAAACAGGCAATTCAAAAGTGAGTTTCACACACGGGTGCTCTTACAGGAGCAGCAAAGCTAGTGGATTTTGGACTGGACAGTCCAAAATTGGAACCTTCCCACAATGCATTAAATTGTTGGGGCTTTTTAAAAGTAATATTCCTCTATAACATGAATCAATAGTGAAAAAAATAACCTCAATAAATAGAGCAGAACCAGAACTTGCCAATAGTGTGTATTTTACTATCGATTCATGTTTACTAAGTTGATTCTGGACCACAAAGGGGAACCATTTACAAAAGTAATGGGAGTGCAAGTTTGATTGGACAGGTAGCGACCGGCCACAATGGTTTCTGGGAAGCTACCGATATCTTCTCTTGGGTCAGTTGATCAGATTTGTTTCTCCACTCCCAAAATACAAAAAGATATATCTACCCTCCTTCCCCCTCCCAAAATACAAAAAGATATACCTATCCTCCTTTCCCCTCCCAAAATATAATAAGATATACCTACCCTTTCCAACTGCACCATGCATGCCGTGTGTACTACGATTTTGCAAGCAGAGCATTTTTTTCTTGTTCCCGTTTTCTTTAAGGTGAGAAAAAGACATCAGAAAATATCAAATTAAATTAAATCTTACGAAATACACTCTAACAGCGTGTTTTTACTGAAGAAAAAAAGCAGGCATATGACTGCTAACGGATTAAAAGACAACAGATTTTAATCCGTTAGCAGTCATATGCCTGCTTTTTTTCTTCAGTAAAAACACGCTGTATGTGACAGTCTTCCCAGAAAACACACCAAATGATTATCCCTGATATGTTTGGTCAAACTTTTATCAACTGGCATATATGTGACGTGTTCTACCAAAACCAGACGGAATTGGGCAGAGCTCCAAACTGAGAAATAGCCCAAAACATAATTGGGGTGATTTTTTGGGGAATTTGAGTTTCTGGTAAATAATTAATCTTCAGAGTGCTTATAACAATATTGTGAAAGATTCAGATTAAAAAGTCATCCTAAATGTTTGTTTCAGTGATTTAAAAAATCCTAGTTCTAGTAAGAAGCTTAGTTCTAGTAACTTTAAAGGGCGATATCTCAGTTTGGAGTTTTCATAAAGACTGTAAAAGACAAACTTGAAAATGATGTAACTCCGCTTTGGGAAGTCCGATTAAAAAAAGAGAGGTACCACTGTAAAGCTGAAGATCTCTAGTTTAATAATCAATTACTAACTCAATTTTGATATCTTGCCCAATTGTGTCTGGTTTGGGTAGAACACATCACATATTACACCTCTATTCAGATCTTAGGAAATGCCATAATTGGAAAGCACTAAATATTTTTCCATAAACAAGATTTTCAATCTCTATAAAGCTGGTAATTTGTATATGGCACATTAACGATATAACTCCTTTATTGTTCAAATCAGTGTGTCATCATGTTCATGGTGTTGCAGAAACATATTACAAAAGAACTTTTAATCATAAATTATTCACCTGAAAATTGAGATGCTCCTACACATTTAAGATGGATAAACAATTGTCAAAATCCCCCCACTAACTAACATTGGATCCCATTAGCCACACACATAGTACTATCTGAGAGTCTCTTTAAGTGTAAGTCCTAAGAAGGTAATACAAACATTATTTTGCATAATTTGCTTTATTTATAGAACAGCATCAAATAAAATCTCACTGAATTCTTTCTAGATACACTGTTGACATGGATGGTGACATTGAAACTACTAATGCCATATGTAGTATTATAAAAGTAAAGGCTTTTTGAATTATTTGAATAATTATTTGCATTTTTTTAGAATAAATTTGAATTATCGAAAGGGCTTAATTCAAATATTATCAGAACCTTTGAGTTTGCTTTTCATGACAATTGTTAACCATCAGCAAAGCAAATGTATTTTCATAAGATTTCAACTAATGTATTTTCATAAGATTTCAACTAAATGTATTTTCACAATTTGATCAAAAGGAGAGTGTGAAGGTATACAAGCTACTTTTAGCAGGAGGCTAGACGCTGCTTTCCCGAAGGGTTTCCACCAATTGATTCATCCCATGTAAACTTACCAAACAATCTTGTTCCCCAACGTAACAAAAATCTCCTGAAGCACTTGTTTCCATCCATAAATGGTCCCCGCTAATGGCATGTTCCTGTATGAAAGGAAAACAGGTTACAAACGTTGCAATTATATCTGGCAAATTGCCAGTTAACAAGAACTTTGAACTTTAATGATGTTCAAACTGCTTCATGCCAATATAGAGCAAGCACTATTATTTTGAGAGATGTCACCAATATGAAAAACCAAAATAGTACCAGTCATTAAAAACTGTGTTTCTTGATTTGACAAGAGGACCTCTATATTTAATCATTAGTCTATCAACCTGATTTTTTAATCTAATTAAGAATCCCACTGTAGAATGCCAGTACCATTTAAATACACGTTGCTGGAGAGAAGTAATTAAGGTAAAGTCTCCTACTCAAGAGCACAACATGTTGACCAACACGGGACTTGAACCCACAATCTTGGAATTGAAAGTCCAGTGCACTATCCACTATAAGTGCCCTTATGTATTCCCTTGCAAGTCCCCCATTAAAAATATGACAAATCCCATGTAACAAACTTCTATTAATATTATGTGGGTTACATTATTATAATTGGTATTTAATATGAGCATGGTCTAATTCATCATCATCATCATTATCTCCCTATACTATGCAGAAACCTCTGTTTATGAGTATACTCGCACAAGTGTTGAGGCGCATTCAGGTTGGAGTAGACAAAACTCCATTGGCATAAAAAAACTGTATATATATACAATTAAAAATATTGGTGCAGCGCGATGACAAACATGGAGCAGATATTTCCTTGCATAGAGTTTACACAGTAGAGGTTATTTATGCCAGGGGGAACGGACAGCAAAAGGGATTCGCACCAGGCCTATTCTACATTTAATAGAGTCAGCGCTTGATGTTCAGTTCAATCCATGAATGTGCTATCAAATAAATATCATGAAACAGTTATAGTATTCCCGACAAGATGGCTGCTAATCCCTTACTAGACTGGATCCTCATGTCTTCCCTATTTTACACCTGGCCCCTGTGAGGATGTGAGGATGTGAAGACTGGAAAAATACAGTTCCAAAAGTATGCGCTGATAAATAAACTCGTGAATAAACATGAGCTCATTCACGCACCAGTGCGCCGGTAGTTTCATGCGGCGTTGTACACCACGTGACACAAAAGGGCGCCTATTTGCATCCCTGTGGCGCAGTGTGATGATCGTTTGATGCACTGCCTTTGAATTAGACCAATCAAATGCTATTTCTATTATTGCTGTGTACAAATGCACATGCTCGATATTGGTATGATTATTCATATGCTAAATACTTGTGGAATTCCACGAGTAACCGCACATTTTTTGGACAGACAATTTTCCCAGTCCCTCTTTTTGGTTCGCCATGTTTAAAGATGGCGGCCATATAGAGGGACGTGGGGACCCAGTCTAATTTGTTACATGGATAACCTCTATTGATGAATCATTTGTCTAGTTGTTATCGTGCTACCTGTTGTTACCAACTTGTTGTTATTTTTGACTTAATAATGAGAGAATTGGTAGCACGGCAATCATTTTTGTTCATACAACTTGTTTATTGGAATATTTCCAAAGTTTTCTTAAAAATGCAATATAATTTTCCTATGAGCAAAAACTCTATACTTCAAAAAATTACCAGGTAATCATTTAAAAATCTTCATTTCTGAAACTGGCAATGAAAGAATTGGTAGCTGGACGTACATGTATATTATTCAGCTTGAAAATATTTACACATTTTCTTATACAATGTAAAAGCTGAATGCAAACTGCTCATCCACAAAATAGCCTGTGTAAGTAAATGTAATAAATATAAGAGGACCTGACGTTTCGATTCTAACAGAATCTTTATCGAAGGTAACTTTCGATAAAGAATCGAAACATCAGGTCCTCTTATATTTATTACATTTTCTTATACATGTAATTTATTTTAATATCAAAGACTCAATATTTAAGCACTGGGAGTAAAAACCTTTCCTGACGCGTACAACATCCATCAATCGTTTGTTACTGCAAATAGCCATTAAGTATTTTAAACATAAGTAACAATGCGTTCGCAAATCCATAGCTTCAGCAAATTGCTTATGAGTAACAGATATAACAATGAACAATTATTGATTGCCCATCGACAGTCTCTGGAAAATAACCACATTGTATCTCTCCCACAGGTTAATTGAGTTTAGTTTGATTGTAAATGTATTCAAATGCATCTAATATGCTCAGGAGTAGAAAGGGGAAACAAGAGAAGATGAGGAATCAGCTCTTTGTGCTTGAAAATTTGTAAGTTTTCTTGTGTAGAATTCAATAACTCGTTAGACCAATCACATTATTGACGGAAGATGGGCAACAGTCCGAAACATTTTTGTTTTACCTTGAACATGATTACGACTATAAAATGTCAGAGTCAAACAGACCTCTCAGATAGGGTCGGTCGGTCAGGCGTTTTGTGTGTGTATTTTACCAAAAGAAATAAAAATTTGAAGGAAATTTCAACAACTTTTTAAAAAATGCAAAATTTCCCACATTTTTTCTAAAATTGTCATGATTTTTTTTTTTAAAAACCTAAAACCAATTGAACATTCAAATAAGAAACAAAATGGGTCGGTGTGACCCGTATAACAGGGTGGGTTTTGCCGTCACCTTATGGCCTTTCAAATGAAACATTGTCAATTCTGAGCTCATTACCTATGAAGACATCAATCATAAGCAATAACGAGCTTTTCCAAACCTGGTCATATGTCATTCACATTTTCAATTTTCTGTCATTTGATATTGTATCATCAGATTCATCACAAACAAAGAATCAAATTGAGACTAATTCATACACTGTATGTAGTGTTGAACCAATCAGGAAGCAGGAATTACAAATACGCGGAGTGCATTGAAAGTGTCCACTGCACTCCGCGTGTGCGCCGTTCAAATCATGCAGTGCTCGTTTTGTTTTGATTCGTTGTTCAAGATTTTCGGGTTCGCCGATTTTCACTGCGGGTGTTAGCAAACTGGTTAAAGTGTTTTTAGTCGTTTTACATAGATCAAAATTATGCTTAAATTGTGAATTTTTATTTGTATAGTGTCGTGTATGAATTAGGTCAATGCATGCGTATGTTTTGTTTCTCGAAAAATTAGAAAAATCAATGCACTTGCGCAAATGTTGATATGCTCACAATAGCACTCCCCCTTCGGGGTCGTGCCATTATTCACACATCAACATCAGCGCGCGTGCATTGATTTGTCTAATTTCTCTCGAAACAACACATACGCATGTATTGACCTATAATTCATACACTGTATGTAGTGTTGAACCAATCAGGAAGCAGGAATTACAAATACGCGGAGTGCATTGAAAGTGTCCACTGCACTCCGCGTGTGCGCCGTTCAAATCATGCAGTGCTCGTTTTGTTTTGATTCGTTGTTCAAGATTCGCGGGTTCGCCGATTTTCACTGCGGGTGTTAGCAAACTTGTTAAAGTGTTTTTAGTCGTTATACATAGATCAAAATTATGCTTAAATTGTGAATTTTTATTTGTATAGTGTCGTGTATGAATTAGGTCAATGCATGCGTATGTTTTGTTTCTTGAAAAATTAGAAAAATCAATGCACTTGCGCAATTGTTGATATGCTCACAATAGCACTCCCCCTTCGTGGTCGTGCCATTATTCACACATCAACATCAGCGCGGGTGCATTGATTTGTCTAATTTCTCTCGAAACAACACATACGCATTTATTGACATTGGGTATCTGGACTCTCCTTAGTTTGGCATATGACTGGTGTGTTGCTGTAAGGGTTATGGGATATCAACCAAAGGGACAGAACTTTGTTCAGCTTGGATACAGAGTGAGACCATACAAGATGTAAACAGGAAGATGGATCATAATATAGCCTTGATAACCAGAGGTATACTTTTGAATACCAATTGACCTAGTACTTTCAGGGAATCTTAAAAAAAATCTTCCAACTTACACTCCAGTCTACTGTCGTTCTGATGTCTTTTTCTGAAGTGGCATAATCCCTTTGTGATGGTAGATGGTGTGATGGAAAGCCATGTAATTGGTTGGCATAGGCATTAGACTTGGAAATAGCTTTCCTGCAGAAAACAAAGAAAAAATGAGAAAAAAGATTAACTCTATTGATCAAAAGATGAAATTTGTGTCTTCCGTTTTAGCCTTTTGGAAATGGACATCAGGGTGGTACATGTGCCTCCAAATTAGTCGTCAGCATAAAGCAAGATGGTGTGGAAACAATTCATTTCTTAATCTCTGACATATTGATTAAAAACCTGGAACATGCAAACAAGATTGCTATTGCATATCTGGGTCATAAAACAAGAGGAAGTTTACCATTTAAATCATATCAATAATTTCATTACTAATATCATTTTGTATCAGTGTTATTTCAGTGACCTTTTACTGTAAATATTACACTGTGTTTTAATCAAGTTTGTACCAAAGTAAAAACTGTATTTTAGAGGCACTTTATATTAAGAGTAACTCCTTGGAATAGGTTCAACACATTCAATTACTGATTATAACTAGTAAACTCAAGTACTGATTATGACTAGTAAACTGTTCAAACATCGAAATGTTTTCTAGATTTATTCCAGGACATGCTGGTTACATATACATATAACACACACTACCTAAGTACAATTGATAAATAAATAAACACATTTGTATGTACATTTCAAAGCATCCGTTTGGGTTATCCAGGTAGCTAGCCCGTCGTCTATTCTCAAACACTTCATCCTGTTGGTCGCTATTCACATCTCTCTCAATGTGTATCTCCGGCGGCATCCCAGAGCGATAAGTCCCGACCATGTCCTGAAGAGAGTGTGATCTTTCCTTGTGTTTCTGCAAGTCATACTTGCCACGACTCTGCATCATGATGGAGCTGGGAGGGATTTCCATGTAAAGTTTATGTGTAAAATCCTTGATGTGTTCATACACAGAGTTCCATACACAGAGTTCAACTATGTGCTTCTTAAGATACCCATCAATTTAGAAGTCTTAGTCAAAGACATGTTTCAAGTTTACGAGTCAGTTTACTGGTTGACGACGTGTCTATCATGAACAAGCACTATTCCTTGTTGCTAATCAAGATGTGACGAGTTACTATATAGGTTTGGTTCACTCTGTGGAGATCCTATCAGTTAGCTGATGATTGCTTAATAGAAAACCTGTGACAAGGGAGGAGGAAGTTTAAAATGGCTTCTTTGTAGACAGACATACCTGTGATTTTTATCACCTGAATTAATAATACAGGTATGGGATTCTGTCATAGGTGCACTTTTTTGCTCAGCAACCACTACAGGAAATATTATCTATACACACGCAAAGTCCAGCTAGCATTATTGACACAGGTTAAATATAACTATAACAACATGTAGCGATGTTGAATTAATTAATCTATCCAATCAAGTCAGCTTTACAGAAAATTATTGGTTGTGACACACATGTGTGAATCTTAAATGTATGCATCTAATGAAAGGGGCACTGAGCGATAGATATCGGAGTGCGCCCTCAATTCTCCAGGAAATCAGGGGTTTTTTTGCACCTATGTTAGACTTAGGCATATATACTAACTTCCATCTGAAACTATTTACCTTAATTCGCTATCTATTGGGTAAAATGTTATGATATGGTAATTTTGATGTAGAAGATGACATCGAAATTATCAGCACCACTCGCCACATAAATTGCTTCAACCAAATTTCTATCTCGCGCCATCATTCAATCTGTTCTAATAAATTATTACACTTCAGGGCTCCTACATACCTTATTTATTGAAACAATTCATGTTCCCCAAATTTCATTTTTCTCGGCAATCTCTCAGTCCCCCTTTAAGAACATGCATCTTAGATAATATGTGATGCGATCTGTGAAAACCCGCCACATGGTGGCATTTTTCATATTGGAGATATTTATATCATAAGAAAGCTAAAACTGTGCTGATTACAGAACTGTTTTGATCATTTTTCTACGATCACTACAAAAAAAGTTATGAGTGAATGATGATTGTGATGTCATCAAAAGCTACAAAACAAGAAATCATGAAAATAGGCCAAAAGAGATACATTATTCAATATAATAACATTATAAGGTTAATAATAAAAGTGACTTAAGTTTTTGAAGGTGAAATTTCATGAAAGATGATAACACAAAGTATTGGAAACTAATTTTCTTTAAAAAAATCTAAAAAAAAGAAAAACGTGTTTTTTTAATTTTACCCATAATCCCTAGTTCACATTTTGCGACATCCGACGGGTTTTCACAGATCGCATCACATATGTCCTAGAAATTGATTTCATTAAACCCATTGTAGGTTATAGAATGTTTTTCTTAATGCCTGTGATTGAACTGCACAAATAAGAGGTATGAACTTTTGAAACCACAAGTTTAATGAACATAATTTTTCCTTACAGAAAACTCTAATATCAAAAGTTTGCTACCTCAAACCTGCAGGAAAGAGAAAGTTTCCCCAGATATAAAGAAATACAAGTATAAATCTATAAATAGACCTATCCATTACCTCAGCTGTCAACAGCCTTCACACTGCCATCTGAACTTAAACATAAATGCTTGCTATTTACCAAGAGAAAACATCAAAAAAGCACACCTCAAAACAAAATCAATGAATGCAATAACACATTCTATGAATAAACACACAGGATGTTACAGTTTCCTCTGGCAGTGAAATAGCTTCATACTTTCTAAGCGTATTCGGCAAGGCAGTGAAATAACCTTCCTTTTTAAATTAAACACACCCAATCAGGCAAGTCAGCTAGATAGAGTTGCCTGTGGCCATTGTTATCACTGGGAGTATGCATGGAGAGACACCTTTAACGCAAGGGAATATATTCCTAGACTGACTTTTATTCAAATATGTACAGAAGAATTGTCATGATTTTCAAACATCGAGTTAGAGATGGGACTTCTAGGCAGAGCTCTGGGCATTTTATCACTAGGAGTATGCTTGGGGGAGACATCTTTTACACAACGGAATACATCCTAGACTGAATTTAAGAATTGACATGATTTATAACACACAAGTTAGCGAGTGCTCTAGGCGCATTTTAGTACGATAACCTTCTTAAGAATCTATGATTTCCTCTTTATGTATTAGTTATGCAATTGCAATCAACTAATAAACTAATATTCAGGTAAATATAAAGTTCTGTTTAACACATTGAAGCATATGAAAGGTAATGATCACAAAAACTAAATCTATAAACGAGTGACTTTCATCGCTGTTAGGCCAAACAAACAAAAAAAGTTTGTCTCAAAGCTTGCGAAGGCTTCAAAATCGGGCGACGCGCGCTGTTTTTTGTCTTCCTTTTTTTTTTTTAACATTTCTTTTATTTGTGTGGCAATTTTTACTCTTACTATTTGCAACCGTTGACACTTCTGATATTTGTTTTTTCTATTTGAAATGAATATTGTGATGTAGTTGTGTATAAGAACAATTGTGCAGCGTTTTTTGAAGACCTGAGTCATGTAAAAGTTTGAGAAAAGGAAAATCTGCCGATATTTTTAATAAAAACTCGAAATAAAAATTTGTAGGGATAAAAAAAATTGATTTGACAATTTTCTGCATTTCAGACGCGGTATTTTGGCATTTCAAAACCAATGCGCGCGCAAGCTTTGAGACGAACCTTTTATTTTGTTTGGCCTTATATAAAGAATTCTGCACACAATTTACAATTTTTCATTCCAGACATAACTTAGGTCCTGTGGCAGAATCAATATTATAGTAACGTTGTATGCTATGTCGCAAAACGCTTACAGGTTTTATTTTCACAATTTTGTGTGCACTAAAGATGTAATTATAGCGTGCAAAATCTTGCTTTCAACATTGTCCCTGTACGGAGGGCGCTTGTCCCTGTATGGAGGGCGCTGGATAGGAGACATCGTCATGCACGAAAACGACAACTCAAAAAAATGTCTTTGACTTCAAAATGTGTGAGAATGTTTTAAGCGCAAATATTGGCTTGTACAGTGAAATCTCCCTCCTGTTTTCAACTCAAACTCCAAAAATGTTCTCATTAAGCGAATCGTTATCCTCAAACCAAACACACTTACCTTTTTATGGAAAAATACACTGCTTCTCAAAGAGTTTTTAAAAAAATCTTCACAAAAAAAACTTAATTTTCTCGATATCTTATTTTCAAATTTGACCAACCACATTTTCCCTTCAAATAAATTTCCAATACAAGTTTTTATATAGAATTGAGAAACCCAATCGAAGAACATCCCCTAATGAAAGATCAGCCCCATAAGATAGCATATAATTCAGTGTTTCTATAAATATTCTGGTTATTTCCCTAGATTTGTTGATTTTAAAATAAAGGCCCTACTGGAAGGCCTGTCCCTTCCATACAAATAAAGGTATTCTGTTGATCAAACCTTTAACATTTAAAAGGCTTTAATCATGTCAGCGACTCTACTACATGAGTATACATATAATATTACCGTATTATCAAAGTTTTTTGTTCATCGATATACCTGCACCTGTAATTATCTCATTAGTCTAAGACAGATGGTTTATATGCATAGACTTTATCCTTTTGATTTAAGAAACAGACAATTCTAATTAAATTGTAATATAATATGTATGGAAACTAAACTATATCAAAACAAGCGGATGGATTAGCTGTCCAATAACCTGCCTGAAAAATCAAAGCAAGGCGATATTGTTTATAGAGATAAAGACACAACCACTTCTAACTTCATACATGAAGTTAACACTTTCCATGCGGCAGTTGAAGTGTTTCAAAAATGTCAACATTATTGAATGTCATCACCATATATGGAAACACAATGAGAAATGCACTACAATAAGTACAACATGACTAGTATTGGTTCAGTAATCCTTGACATAGACTTTGAAATTTGGGAAAGGTTTGGGAAAACTGATAGCCGTGTGGAAAGTGTTAAATCATGTGACGCAATCAGAAGATCGCATGTCCAAATCATCCACATTATCACTCAGTAATAACATAGCCTTCTTGGTTAATCAGTGCCCCAACAAAGATGGGCTTGTATGGATTTTGAAGCACTCATTGAATATGTCAGGTATATCATTGTTCGAGTGTTGATAGCAAAAGTTCAAATCCAGGACACTGCCAATTACCGGCATAAATAAACTTGCTATAGTCATAGGACATGCTGAAATTGTGCCTACCTACCTGCAACAAAAAAGTCACAGCTTGTACAACACACTATCTTTTGCCTACCTGTACAAATGACTTGACTCCTCATCCGAGGACACATTCAAATGTTCAAATAGAAATGCAGCTTCTTCTTGAAGTCCATCCATGGTCTTGAATAATCTAATACACCTTGATTCCAGGTGATATCATAAACCACAAAACATGATGAAGAATTACAGCCAAGGCTCAAAATCCAGGGATAAATTCAAATTTGAGAGCTTCCACCTTCTCCGTTCTTGAAAAAAGGCCTACCTGGATTCTAGTACTTATTACCTACCCACACAAGAATTAATCAAAACCCTGGTTGTAAAAGACTAAGTGTTTATTTGGCAATGAGGGTTGCCCAGAAACCATGTTGAGTTTGGTTGAGTACAATGTACATTACATTTGTTTTCTCATTTCTGATAGGCCCATAACAGTTGTGATAAAATGAAAATGTGTGAATGTGTTTGTCTAGGAATTTAAAATCTACATTTTTATGAACTGAGCAAAATGTTTGAATGTTAAAGATTTTTGTCCACACAAAAGTAAAGACATACAGATAGTAGTTAACCATACACTTGTTATGTTTATCAATATGTATACTCCAATGATCTCAAAGCATTAATTAGTTACTTTGCTTTTGGTATCCACAACTGATCATTTTTTTTAATGAAAAATGTCAGACATTTTGAACAATTTGAAGGAAAACATCTCAAATGTGCACATTATGGGTTGGTAAAACATGTTTTATGTTACCTTTTATAAATGATATACAAACCTTTCACATAAATAAATAAAAGGTAAGGTAATTCAGAGATTGTTTTCCACAGGCTGAAAACGGACATATATATTTGTAATTGCATTTCAGAGGCTGATATAAGCGAGTAATCAAGCAAAAAAAGAATAGGAAGTGAGTTAATAAGGAGAGCAGCTAGGACTATTAAAAATGAACACCCAACCCAAAAATAAAATAAAATAATGTCCTACCAGGTATGCTGACCTGCATCCATGGCAACGTGACAATAACGATAAAATACCATCATTTAAACCACCATTATCATTAAAAAGCTTTTACAATATTTCTGCCTTCCAAGAAGGGTAATAATTCTAAAGGACGTAATAACGGTCATTCTGCTGGTCTGCTGGTATAGAAAACAGAACAAATACTTGACTTTGTAGCCATCAGAATCATTCCTTGGTACAGTTTTATTCTGATGTTATTACTAGACTTCAATTAATTGGAAAGAATTCACCGATATTCTTTCAGGGACCGAGTATTGTATACATTGTGAGCTATTATTATGTCCATAGTGACATTAGTTAGTAATGAATCAGCAGCAGTATTGGTAGTGTACTAGTATTGGTATCAAGCCCAGTCTAGGATTATTATCAAAAGTCATTTACACCATTACACCACATCAGTTAAGCTCTGCAAAACAAGTTTTCAATCACCATATCCTACCATGATTGTGTTATGAGAGGGTATGTAGGGGTGGTACCAGTACAGGATCACTGTGCCATGCCAAGGTATGTATGTGTGGCAAGATATTAAAGGACACAATGATCTAAACTCAGACTGTGCCTTTAATTTCCTGAGGTTAGATCATTCTTGTTGTATAAATAGAAACATAACCTTGCCTCGTTACTTGGATAAATATGACAGAGCCATAAGGATGAAAAATTAATTTGACTTATTCACTGAGGATGAAATAATATTGGCAATGGCTGTTGTTTTAATAAAGCCTCATTAATTTCATGTATACACGCAGCAAAGGATGCACAGAAGCCAGACAGACAGTTATACAATGGTCCAATGGTTCTGTGTCTTTTTTCCTCTTGCCAACAGCATTCTTTACTCCATGTATGTCGTTCCAATTCCATATTAGTGGTGATATCAAACAACTTGGATCAGGTGCGGGCACGTCTTAGTCGGCTGGCCCAGTTTTAAAGTGGTCACGGTATATAGATATGCTTCATTACCATGACAACCAAATTAAAAATGGAGATGTGGAAAAGAGAACATCGGATATGTTATAGAAATGTAATTTAAGAGGGTTATTTTTCATTTGATTGGGTTAAGTCTGCGTCTCTTGGGAAACAAAATGCATATCTATTTTGGGAGCTGTATTTGATTGAAAAAATCCAATATAGTCAAAATGAGGTGTTATGTTCATTTTTCTTTCGCATGTTATTTAAAAGATAAACTCACGTTTACTTTAGAGACATAAGTTTAAGCTAAAACCTGGTTTAGTACGAGAATACGACCCATTATGTTTTACAACTAAGAGATGTGAGAACAACAAAAAATCTTTGCAGAGCGAATATCTTGGGACCCTCAGATATTGCTACATAATAAAACATTTATAAACAAATGGCTTACTGTACAATGATATCAAAAGCAAGATTATGTAATATTATCATCTTTTCATGCCAAAAGTTATGGCAACTGAAACATAAAATGCCTTTCTTCAACAGAAACATACGCCTTGGACTACATTCATACTATAGTCCCTGTCATAATGCCTTGGACATAATTCCATCAAATCATGCGTACGTTCGAGTTGCGTACGTAGGTGCGTACTGCGTAGGTGCGCATTGCAATACGTAGGTGCGAGTGTGCGTAAATACGGGAGTGTGTACCGGTTCTTTTAAACAAATAACCATGCATCCTAATTGGTCAATCGTGAAATCGTCACATGCCTTGATTGACGGCGCGTGACATTGTTCAAACATTTTGACGCCGCGCCCCGCAAACAACAACAGAATAAGCTCGCGTAAAATAACGCGAATTATGCCCAAGGGACTATGACAGGGAGTATACATTCAATTATTTTGAATTTTTTGTAACTTTTGCAACTGTCATCTGCAGTCACCTGTTGCGTGAAAAGTGTTCACATAAATCTAAACAAGTTTTGCAATTGTTTGATCTATTCATGTGACTATTTATCTGTATTTCCGTTACAAAATCCTTCCAATATCTAATATTGTAGCAGAGGGGGCTAGGAGGACACATTTAAGGAGTACCTACATTGATGTTTTTGGTTTTTATTTGTTAGTCTAATGGATGGGCTTGGAATCTATTTTTGCCCAAGCAGCCATTGTTCCTGTTGATTTCGTACAGTGATGTAATGTCTCCAAAACGACAGCCAGACCCCTACAACTGAACTCTTGAGACTAACATGTATACAGTGAATTTCCTGAATTCTTTATATATAGCTAGAGTTTTTGCTCCTGGGGGAGAAACTTTGTGCAGCCATAACACATACGGTCAGTCCTCAAAATGTCTTGTATTGCGTCACAGTTTGAGCCAAGAATACTAATACTATGTCTGTTGCGAGAGATCTTTCCAAGTCTGGTGCAAAATTAGGATACATTTTTTAGCATATTGATTTGCAATCCATAAGAAAGTAATTCATTATCAAAGTGATTGTATAACCCTTGGTAACTGAATCACACACCTTTTGGAATAATGTGTCACGCCATAGACTTTATGTGGCGATCATTTTGATAGGGGTTCAGTACTCAAAATAAAATATGACATAGTTGACATAGTGATAATCAGGTAGTATTGTTTGTTGCGGCGTTCTCCACTTAAAAAATAATATTACCGCTCGCATTTATGTCAGACAATATAACACGGGTACGGTCTACGAATAATACCTTTATTCTCTGATTCACACAATGTCAAACATGCTGATGAGATAGCTGCCAAGCTCAATGATGTTATTCAGAAATGTTTGCATGCATTTGAATTTCGCTAATTTCACAAGGAGCAGTTACTCGCGAAAAATGTCATGCCATAAATATTTCCAAATCTACCTTGTAGCAGTGCATAGCAAAGTGACACTATATATGTAACTCATAATTTAACATTCTCGAAATGTTCATGCAGTGAAATAGGCAGTGTTCGAAATTAGTGGTTGTCTGAGTGTCCCGACAACCAAAAAATCGCTGGACAACCGAATTTAAGCATATTGTTGTCCGTCGGACATCCATGGGTTTTTTAATGTAAAAAGAAATTTATGATGTATTGTTTTCTTGTTAATGAATGATACCTGATTTTGCTATATTTCTAAATAAAATATGACCAAAATAAAACATATGTAGTAGTTTAATTCATTTTCAATTCTAATTACAATTACAATTTTTTGGAAGACAGTCAAAAATTGTAACATGGTTTCTGGACAACCTTCCCCCCCCCCCCCCCCCCCCCCCCCCCTCATTCCTAACATTGGAAATAGGCCAGTATTGCTGATACGTGAAATATTAAACTCACAAACATTTCTGGTTTTACAGTACTGTGACGTCACTGAGCCAATTCTATTCCAATTGGCAAATTCAGAGCTGATACACATTTTAATTATCGCCTGGTCAGAAAAGACACTTTATGTTCATTTTTCTGGTTAATAGAATTCTGTTTTCCAAGACACTGCCAGACCTATGCTCAATATCTACTAAATATCGATGGATACAAAGAGGGTTGTATGTGTGGGTAGTCAGTCCCATCAGGCAGGTCTGTTGGTCAAAGGGTTTTTTAAAAAGGGTTTTTTTAAAAGGGTTTTTAGGGTGTTTGTGGGTTTTTTAACGTTTTTTTGTGGGTTTTTTGCTTGTAAATGTTGGGTATCCTTCAAAACAACAAAATGTCTTTCTCATAAATTAACCACAATGTTTTTTAAAAAAATTGATAATTAAAAATTAAATAAATTCTAAAAAATTAGGGTTGACCCTTAGAACATGGTATGACGACAATGGTAATTTCTTGGAACATTTAATACAATCTGTATTCCTCCAAATAATATTGTTGGTTTTTCTGCAATTAATATATCAAGGTTACAAAAGTCAATCAAACATTGTCAAGTATAAAAGCAAATTGAGTGGAAGGCAAGGCCAAGCCTGATGCAATAACTGATGACAATCCTCAAACCCTCAAATCAATTTTCTTTCCAGCAAATTACGGAATACTCAACAAAACAATCTTGCACTGGGCGTTACTAGTTCTGAGAGAAAATTACTTGCTGTTATTGTACAACAGGAAAACAACTACGCAGCAGCAGTGTTATATTTACACGAATTGAAACTATTGCATCGGCAAACGTCATAAATCAATGTGGTGAAAAACCAAAAAGAATTGATACAACACAAAATTCAGGCTGCCTAAGCCAATGGCTGATGCGGGGAAACAGTTATGCTGTGTTGTTAAGCTTGCCTCATATTTTGTTACAAATTCTGCACAAATTATCAAGTAATTTGATTTATTTAACTAAATTTGCATCCTGACTGATCCTGACTGACTGTGTTTACATTATGTCAACAAGCACACATTACACAAAAAACTGCATTTTCAACATGCTTAAAACAGCTGTTACAATATGCTGTGTAAGTAATCTGTCAGATTTCAACACTTTTCAATATTGTTCACTGTCGATACTGTGTACATTGATGCACATATGTGTAAACAAAAATTGCAAATTGACACAAGTCAAAATATATTGCATGCATTGATAATTATAAAAAAAGAATGTACTGTTGTCCTCAGTGACCGACCCAAAAATCTCAAGAATTAGGGTGGCATTTTTTTTTAAGGTTTAAATTTTAACCCAATTGTCAAAATATTACTATTTTCTGCCTGAGGCTGAAATGAATAAGTTTGCTTGAATAAACTGATTTTAAACTATTATCACACTTGAAACATTAGTCACATTGACATTTACCAATTTTGTCTTGACATGAACCCCTATCCGTCAGTAATATTTGTCAGCAAAAAAATGTCCTCCTGCTAATAACTATATTTTATGCACAGCTCTTTTTATTACAGAAACTTTATATCTTATCATCCTTTTGGTTCAATATGGAATAAGTAAGGATGTAACTATTGACTAGAAAAATAAATTCCATTAGCAATGGACCTACGGCACATAATCTCCTGGCCACATACGTGGGCGCACTTCGACCAGGCTGCGCACGCATGCTTGAACTCACAAAATACTGCCAACTAACAACACCAAAGCACCTGATTGGTCAAATTTAAACTGAAGCCTTTCTAACGATCGTCACGCTGCGCCATATCCACCAACGCAGTGCTCCCGCTGCGCTATAACCACCGCACGCAGTGGGGCGTGATGGTGCGTGGAAAAGCTCATGAGTTTTTCAGTTCTCACGTTTGAGCACCAACCAATCAGAGCCTTGAGGTCGAGATGACGTAGTGCGCACAACGGAAAACCACCTCACCGTTTTGGGGTGAGGTTGAGCTCAACTTCATGTGACGTGGGCCCATTCAATATGATTGTGAATGGTACTGGAATACACTCTAGCAAGTTACAAATCACTTAATACAAAAGTGAACTACCTCGCTAAAACAACATAACTTAAACTATCTCTATCTCTTATATCTCAGCACATCGCATGTCACAAAATATACATCAATAGGGTCACAAAGAATCAGCCATGAATCATAGAATGACAACATTAATAACTAAGGTGGTATATCATTTGCAAAATACAAGTCTATGACAAGGCCTGTGGATATTCAGATGTTTGTGATACTTTCAACACAATCCAAATCCTTTCATAACTTGCCATATTTATTCCATATTTTTAGTTTAAAATGAACCTGCTCTCCTTTATTGAAAAAGAATAATTTCCAATACCCTCATTATTGGGAGAGAATGGCACGCCCATGCAATAGAGGTTTAGCCCTAGCATGCTCCGTAAATAAAAGTTGAGCCCCCCCCCCCCCAACACCTACCTGGCTTATCCTGTAGCTTCTAGTGAGAGAGTTCTGATTTATCATCAAATTACAACTGGATACTGTTGAGGTGTATAGCCTAATGCAATGGACACCATCACACAATGTATTTCATTAGCTTATAGCCAAAGGTGTTTGGAAAGCGGATGCCTAATTGAATCTCATACGGTTATAACATAAAGTTATTATATATTGTGAGATTTCCTGGAAATTTGAGTTACTTGTGAATAATAATAAAGATGATAGACTACTGGTCTCCTGAATGTAATACAGGTCAGTAATAGATAGGATTAGATTACTACGCATGTAATATAGCACAGATTTAATCCCAGATAGACAAATAAAATTTGATATCGGAGATGTGATTAAGATCCTAAATTATTTCCTGAAAATGTCAAAATGTGCCTGAAGTTATATACTTTGAATCTACTTGTTTTAAAATATATTTTAGATTTTCCATACTCCTAGTTCAATTAGATTTTAGTATTTGTTGAGGTTGCAAGTGAAAACGAACTAATTTCAGGACGTCCTGGACAGTATTTAATTTCCGGGCTTCAAGAAATATCGTTTTACTTATGTCTACTGAAAATTAATTTCAAGAAATATCCTCAGAAGTCTACTAGACTAAGTATCATGAATGATCGGAAATACTCCCAAATATTGGCCACTATGTTCAATTTAACCTTCACTGGGTTGACCATAGCAACCACTATTGAATCCTGGGTAATTTGATGGTAAAGTTCAGATCAATAATGGGATACCGCATGCATGTGTAGCACTTGACACTTTAGTTGCTATCTTCAGTAGACAGTAATCTGAGAGACACCTAATGCACATTCATCAATATCTCTTTAGTCAAGGTTTTAGCATCAATACAAGTGCTAAAAGCTTACTTTTCTGTTACACGGTTGCACTTTCCAAATAGTCATGTTTATCATATTTTCGTAATCAAATATGTGCAAGTATCTCCATTACGTGGTTAATGCATATGAGCTCTTTGGACTGATTTGCCCAGATCGTGCCAAATACAGTGTTTCATTCACACTACCATTTACGACCACTATGTCCCATTAATACATATTGTATGCTTCATCTATGCCTATCCATCAAATCAAAGTGTATTGACCCTATGCCCCATCCACATGTGGGTGGGTACCTGTATGTTTGACTCGTTTCCTCCACTGATTCATAAAGCCCTTAATGCATATGCTACTGTATACATGTGTAATTCAAGTGAAACCCACTTGTTGAAAAAGATTTACAATTATCTGGACAGGATACGGTCACAACTATGTTACCATCCATTACTTTTGGATGTGATATGGTCAGAAATAATTATTTTCATCACAAGCGCAAGTCATTACATTAAAAGCGACAGTCATTCAAGCCCATCACATATGACAACAGTTTTTCTAAAAAGATTTCTACTTGACTATGTCAGACAGGGTTTGCCATTTGGGTCACTTGCATATCATTTGAAATAAGGATTTTAGAACAATAAATCAATTGAAGAAGTGAAAACAATATTATCCTAGCCAAAGGCATAGAATGCTGTGAGCCCAATGCTGGATCACCAATACACACTCATAATTTGGCAAATGAATTACATTAAAAAAGGTTGTAATAACAATTGATGATGGCCTATAAGCATAAAAAAGGTTGTTATATAGTTTTGTGGAGAAGCAGTTTGCATTTATCTTTTACAATTTAAATATTTCAAATTTGACAATATATGGAAATGGGTTATATTCACTCATATCTGCGGACAATTTGGACAAAATTAGTAGAAAAATATAAAATAATAGGAGGGTTTAACCAAAGCAATACCGATGAAATGAAAAATAAAGGAGGAAAAAATGACTTGATTTGGGTTTTGGGGTATTAGAATATCCCGTAATGACCATGAATACAGCACATTGTATACAACACAGTAATGTATATGAAAATGACATTTAATATAGGTTTTCCCAGTTAGTTTAACACTTTTTTCATTATATTTCATATCTCGTTAAGTTTGAATTCGTCCCAACATTTTGAAGGTTGCATTTGTTAAAGTAAATTTCGTCTTTGGTCAAGTATATTCATATTTTGCGCAATGAATTTCATTTAATGTTCATTTTATTTCGTCCTAACACACTTCCATTTCGTCTGATACAGCGGTAACCTACTATTGTATACATTTATTTCGTCTTTGATCAAATAGTTTCATATTCAGTTCACTTTATTTCGTCCATGTGGAACGTCCTGCCTAGAAGCATGTAAAATCCAGATATAGGCCTATACGTTTTATATATATATATATATATTTTCTTTCTTTCTTTCTTTCTTGTTCGTTCTTTTTTTCTTTTATTTCATATGATTCATGAATATTTCGCGATTTGAATCAACAAGGCAAAAGAACACATGTCGGTGGTTCAAATCTAACCTGCAATAATATGTAGGACGAATATATGTGATTAAAGTATTAAAAATAATGAACAAAGACGAATTATATTTGTGCATAGACCCGCTACCCATCAGGTGATACGAATTCAATCCTTCCTTGACGAAAAGAAATGACCAATTAATTAAATGAAATGGTCATACTTTGAAATATAATGCTCATTGACGAAATTTATCTAACAAAATGCGTAAGTCAGATTTTGGGGACGAATTCTAACTTAACGAGATATGAAATATAATGAAAAAAGTGTTAAACTAACTGGGAAAACCTATATTTTAGCATATTATTGAAAACAGTCCATGTTGTAGCATTTTTCTACAAATCATCTACAAAGCATACCTGTGGTGTATAATATTTCATGGATATCTAGGCAATAATCCTCATTTGGTATCAAAATGACACACATTTTTTGATCAAACTTGTTGATGGTTCAACATTCCACAATAAATATCCGCAAAGTAAGTTAAAGGTATATGACCCGATCACTTTTTGGGGGCTATGATTTTTTTTCACATCAAGATATTTTGGTATCAGAAGAATCACCATATTTTTCTCATTATGTCTGTAAAATATTAGGGGCCAGAAATGTTTCATTTGGAAATTATAGGCTAAAATGTGGTGAATTCAGTTTCCATGGCCCGTCCATTGAAACCAAACATTATCACCTCTGGTAAAATGTTAGGTTCCGTTGCTAATGTTATTGTGTTGTTTGGGGGCATTACGGTAAGGACCAATGAAATTGGGGGTCAAGATAGATTGTAGACCAATCAGAGGCTTTATGGATTAGGCCGCCATGTTTGGTTTGGCGTAAATTTCATTCTCTGTCAAGATAGCATTGAGAAAGGAGCAGTCAAATTTTTACCCACCCACCACTCCCATGAGGTTATAGTCACGTCAGTTAGGGTGGCACGTGAACAGCAGTTTTTTTGTGAATTTTATAAAATGTCACTTTTAAAAAATATATTACACATGTAATACAATAAGTAAATCGCGTAGTAGCCAACTTATGTTTCATTAAAGAATATAATGATAAGAAAGGTTCAGCCATTTCATTTTACCATATATCATTTGCTCAAATCCGTGGCAGGTTAATGTAGTATAACAAATCAATGTAATTCCTAGGTATTCACTGGGGGGTTGGTGACCGTTTGGGTAGTTACTTCAGGCGAACGAGTTGAAATGTTTATACACAGGTGATCCAGCGGTGAAGAAGAGTAAACTAATTATTTGGGATGAAACACAAAGATGTTGTGAACATCCGGGTTTAAAAGAAATGTAATCAGGCTGAATTTGGATACATTCACAAAGGCATGTTGTATGAATTAAACAATTTATTTTGATGAACACAGCTTTTACTTCTAGGTAGTCTCTGTGAACATCGTGGTTGAAATAAATGTAATCTAGCTGAATTCTTATTTTGGATGAACAGAACTTTTACTCCAAAGTAGTTACTGGGGGGTTGTGTCGCCTGGGCGACCGCATCAGGCACGAGTTGTGAACATCCGTGGTTGAAATAAATGTAGAGCTAGATTATTGTTACATTCATAAATGCCTGTTGTATGTTGTAGGAAATAAAATGTGTTTCCTTCTTAATGCCTGACATGAGGCACAAACAGATCAATGTTTCCTTGTTTAATTTTTCCATGTGGTGATAATTACTGCCAAAGGTGGTTAACCACCAACCAGTCTGTGTACTACTCAATGGGCACATGTCTTTTGACCTTGCGCTTCGAAAAATAGAACCATTGGAGTTATGCTACTCAAACTTTGGAATTCAACAATTTTAAGGATGACCTTTCATAAATAGAAAACATCAAGTTGAAAATCGGGTCATCTACCTTAAGTTGAATAGGAAATAGCCAACCGTATAAATATACCCTACTCACATGTTTTATCTAAAAATACACAGAGGAAATCCTTCAAAATTTCATAAAATTAATATAATTTTTAGAAAGGAAATCACCATATAAAATGCCAAAATGTCACAGCATGCCAGATGACACGCTGCTTGTTATATTTTTGTATACATAAACTACATATTATTTTGCTGTGGGTGAATTTCTAAATATACATCAGCGTGGTAAATTTCTGAATATAAATCAGCAAGCAAAATTGCTTAAAATAAATCAGTGTTGGTTCCCGTCAGGGCACACATTCAAAATTCAAATATATAATGTTGTCTACGAAAAATTAAATGCATGTACGGGGTCAAGTACCACTCAGATGGTCAAATAGGTTTATGTGAAAATCAGATTTTCAATTTCTTTGATTTAAATTGTGACATATCTAAATTTAACGATAAGACTATATCCAACAACTAAGTCCATTCCAACACCCCATGTTGCCTTACTACATAGTGTTTAACATATAATCTTCTATGTACATTGTACAGCCTGATGACTCAACTCAAACACTGATGAGTGATATATCTACATCCAGTCAGCTAGTGAGGTGCATGCACAATCACTGCTCTCTCACTAGTAAACACATATCATTAACTACACTTATCAATGAAACATATTGCGAGTAAAATAAGCGGATTTCATATCAAGAAAAGCCTATCTATCTATCTGTATTCATATAACAAGTTGTGAATTGGTGTGAGTCCTTGTAACCACCCTCACCTGTTACTTGAATCGGCTAAAGCAGAAGTAGGTTCACCCGGTGTCCAAGAGCCGCATCGGTCCATCCTGCTCTCAGCAGGCTCTCTTGGTATTGCATATAGTGTATACAGAAGATGAAGTCAAGATGTGTGTTTGGTTGATGCGCTGATCAATGACTCGCTACTCAATAACAAATGTGACGCTGCCTGCTGTGCTTACATGCTTAACTCACAACACACACACTAATATTGCACACACACACACGCGTATAAACACAGTTGCCTTGGTGCAACGATTCCTAGTTTAACGCGACGCTACGATCCTTGTTAACGTCACACGGCGCAGTCTGCATACTGTTTAAATACAGCATGCACAGTGACTGTCCCGAGTCACTTCCGTCCATGCTGCGGCCGTGATGATGACAATCAGGACCCGAACGGCTGATTTTCAAAATGTTCACAACATCTTTGTATTTGTGATGATAAACAGTGTGAGGTTATTTATAGACCATATCACGTGCGACAGAAATGACACCCAGGAAAAACACTTCATATGGGTGGGATGTACTTGTACTATTTATGGAAACCAACTCTCTAGACAGGGAGTTGCAATATTCATGGTCTGAATCTAAAATTGGGCATCGATTGAATTACTTATTGTTTGCGGATGCTTGTCTTTTCTACTACTTTCTAGTGGTCTTATGTAAATTGTAGTTTGATATGTATCATCAAATTTCCGTATCGCTTTGAAAATGAACCCATTTCAGGCATTCTCAACATTTGACACAATATTTGTTTGCTGACGAATAACATCTAAATCTAAACACGATCCATATTTTCCATCCCACTATTTCATATCATGGTTAATCATAAGACACTAAATACTAAACCTACACTAACTCTAGATATTTACATCATAATTTTACATACCTATTGATACCGGAAGACATTCCATAAAATACAGTATCCTCATTAAAACATAAAATTCTGCCTTGTTTTTAACACAGAATATCTGTTAGTTGTCCTCTTGTAGCACACGTTATATACAGAATGACAACAGCCGTCAGTCTATCATACCAGTATACAGGTTGGCTAGATATAAACCAACCAAGGTTAATCGAAGTAATTAAGAGCTACAAAGCAATTGTCTGTTCGGTGTGTGTGATTGTAAATGGTAGATTGACATGGCATTATTACAGTGGGCCGGCAAGGCATTATTATACTAGGTATGACAAAACACCATTAGCCAAGCCTCTAATATGATACCATAAAATATGGTCAATATTAATTGTGCGGAAACATCAGTGGCTGTAATGAGGAGATGAGGCCATGCATAAAAAGATGGATAATTGGGGATGGCGATATAATTGTGTAATCTCCTGAACACACGATATTTAGTTGTGTCTTATCAAATTCTAGACGTAGTCAATGTTTCTAGAATATGTGCTATCTACTAAAGACAGCTTTTTAGAAGTATTATTTTTATCTCCTACAGATGGGTAGATTTTTAGCATTGGCTATCTACTGAAGATAGCTAGTGCTTTAAGTACCCGACTTTGTACTTATAAACAGGTATTGTTAAAATACCTAGCATTGTAAGTAAATGACTATCTACTGCAGATAGTAGCACTCTGTTATCTACTGAAGATAGCTGGTGTCTAAAGCACTCTGCTATCTACTGAAGATAGCTGGTATCTGAAGCACTCTGCTATCTACTGACTATAGCTGGTGTCTAAAGCACTCTGCTATCTACTAAAGATAGCTGGTATCTGAAGCACTCTGCTATCTGCTGACAATAGCTGGTGTCTAAAGCACTCTGCTATCTACTAAGGATAGCTGGTATCTGAAGCACTCTGCTATCTACTGACGATAGCTGATATCTGAAGCACTCTGCTATCTACTGACAATAGCTGGTGTCTAAAGCACTCTGCTATCTACTGAAGATAGCTGGTATCTGAAGCACTCTACTATATACTGAAGATAGCTGGTATCTGAAGCACTCTGCTATTTACTGAAGGTAGCTGGTGTCTGAAGCACTCTGCTATCTACTTAAGATAGCTAACATGTTTAAAATAGAGTTAGCTATTCTTAGCTAACATGTTTAAAATAGAGTAAGCTATTCTAAAGCGTTCCAACTGACATATTTAAAGAAAATAAGTCACATACTTACACATTTTTAGTATAATTTACTGTTTGATTCACAACGATTAAACATGATACATTATGTTGCAAGCTACATAATATTAGAGAGTTAATGTGTAAATGATTGCTTAATATTGAATATTAGACATTAAAAGCAATATCTTTTCCTACTAGACATTAAATATAATGTAGCAAATTTGCCAAAATGTCATGTTACAAAATGTGAGTTCAGCTAGAAACTGCAGAAATTCAACATCACTTGGTAATTTATGACTGCGTTCAAAAATAGAATGAGTGTGCCCCTCACAGTCAGACACAACCATGCACTGAATGCATTATACGCCTGTCTGTCTGTGTGTATTAAAGAACATGGAACTCATATATAACCGTAAGTTCAACAACATTTTAACTAGAATAAATCACTAAATATCAGGATTCCTGCATACCATATCTACCTATTTGTCTATTACAAGTGTGCCCTAAACAATGATTTTTGTTCACAAACAAGGTCGTACCTACTAACTTCTCATTCACTTGCTAGTTATGTCCTTAGACTTGATCCTCATGTCTTCCTATTTTCCACACGGCCCCTGCGAGGGTGCTTAAATGTGACGCGATCAAGAGGAATGAGTCGGATGTCGACCCTGGTCGAAAATGAGTTTTTAATACAGTTTTAAAGAAGACACCTAGAGCTTTCAGAAACTGAAAACCCCATGTCGATACGACGTTTTGTTCCAAAGTTATGTCAAATTGTATACATGAATTTCCATCAAAACTTATGTAAGCCGCCATTTTGAATTGGCCATATCTCAATTTGGGATTCCCCGACATCCGACTCATTCCTCTTGACCGCGTCACAAATGTGAAGACTGGAAACATACAGTTCCACAAGTGTGCGCTGATAAACTGCTGAATATACATGAGCATATTCTTGCACCAGTCACGCCACAGTGCGCCGATAGATTCACACGGCATTGTACACCGCGGGACGCGATAGGGTGCACAATTTGCCTCCCCGTAGCGCAGCGTGACGATCGTTGGATGCACTGCCTTTGAATTGGACCAATCGGATGGTATTTCTGTTGTTGCTGTGTACAAATTCGCATGCTGGGTATTGGTATGCATATTCATATATGCAAAGTTGTCATGGAATTCCACGACAAACCGCACACTTTTTGGACATACTATTTTCCCAGTCCCTATACTTGGTCCGCCATTTTTAAAGATGGCGGCCATATAGAGGGACGCGGGGACCCAGTCTTGTTATGTCCTGGCTTCTAAACATTCTTGGTCATTGACTATCTATTACTATATAGATGTACATTTTTGTTTAGAGGTTCAATTCCTGAAAATGTAAAACTGATTTTATGATACTAAACCTACAAAAATGGCTGTTATGACAAAGTGTGGATGGCTTCAATATATTCTAAAAATACTACGCAAGACAGGGTAGATCAAATCGGATAAGTAATACATCCAAGTATAAATATAACCATCAGTATAAACAGTATTTTTATAACAATTATGCATCAAGTGGGATGCTACTGTAATCCCCTCGCCTACACCTATAACTTGTTTTCAAATTCCGCAATGGAAATCAGATGCTATATTTAGAGCAGAGGGCTATATCTTGTTGCAACTAGAAATAGACTATTATATGATGTGGAGTAAAGGATGTGCTCTTAATAGATATGTCTTAGTGCGGTCCCAGTAAACAAAAACATCTAAATCAGAACTAGGTCAGAGCATGTGCTCAATCTACAACGGTGCTACTTTTACACAAATGAGGGTCAGAATAAATGTACTATAAAGTCATTGTCTTTGATGAGGGGTGGGTCCCAAAATGCCATTTATCGTCGTCATTTTTTAAATGACCCCCTATACACAATCAATTATTTTATGACCCCCTCCTACTCGGATGTTAATTATTGTTATGACCCCCCACCCCAATGCCTATCTAGATAGAGTTATTGGGGAACCAGTTGATGTGGAGGCCAAACCAATTAGAGTGGCCGAGCCAAACTTTCGTTTACAACGTTGAAACATGTAGAAAAATTTGCAAACATTTTCAGGTTTTAAACTAACATTTTGTTTTGACCCCCTATTACAATGATATTATTTGGACCCCCCCCCCCTTCCCCTACCGAAGAAAATGACAGGCCCAAGGCAACCAACAAAATTGTTTAAATGTTGGTTTTTAAAAAAAAAATCTTTTTGGATTTATGATTTTGAAAAATGAGAATTTTTCTAAGAGGGGACTAAAATAACTGGTCAATGTCAAGGTCTATCTACCTGTCAAACACTATTTCTATTTTTTTCATTGCCTAAATAAGAACAATGTTGAAGAAAACCGTTATTCTTCTAATCCATAGGTTCAATGCCGGACCTCAAACTTCCATTCTTGGTTATTGACAATCTATATATAAGTTTACTTGATCAGAGCATGAAAGTAAAATAGACTTTACTTGTAATACTAGTAATACCACAATATGGCTAGTATTACAAAACATGGACAGCCAGTGCTGCCACACCTCAAAAAAAATCCTGAAATAGAATCCCAAATTTCCTGAAATCTTCAAAGTTGCTATCCATGCTATTTTTGGTTGTTAACCAATTGTATGGAGGTCCAAGGCACAGCAAGGACATAATGCATGTGAGAAACTCCGGAATTGGCATCAATTATTTTTAAAAATAGGTCTATTAATTAAAGAGAGCGCTTATTATGTGTTTTGAAAAATCAAAATGGACCAGAGGGTGATCATCGACTAAGGTTAGCAACTCTTTAATATTATTACGGGGCACCAAACATGAATGAAAAAGAATAAAAGGTGGAAAGATTGTTTTCTCTTCTTATTAGATATAAATTATTGAAAATTTTGAAATTTCCCGGATTTCTCAAAATTACCTGGAATTATTTCATTTCCAGAACATTACCTGAAAACAACAATAATTTCATGAATTTCTGGTTATTTCCTAAAAAGTGGAAACACTGTGGACAGCCCATATAGATTGCACAAGTATAAATGTAACCATCAATCAGTAAATGGTAATTTTATAACAATTATGGTCAAATGGGATGCTACTGTATTTTCCTCGCCTACACCTATAACTTGTTTTCATATTCCACAATGGAAATCAGATGCTATATTTAGAGTAGAGGGATACATCTTACTAGACACAGACTATTATATGATGTGGGGTATAGGATGTGCTTTTAATACACTTGTCTTAGGGCGGTCCTAGTAGACAAAAACATCTAAATTAGAACTAGGTCAGAGCGTGAGCTGAATCTAAAAGGCTAGTAATGTTGTATATAAGCATCTGAATAAATTTCCTCAAAAGGTGAAAAAGAAAGGTTAAATATTTGAAAATTAAAATTAAAATTAAAATTTTCTTATAAATTTATGATTTTGTAATTTGAATACATGGGATGGAGATGCCTACAATTTCTGATCTATTAATGTCTCTTTACACTACTAATGAGAACTCTAAACATCACAAAACTAGATCTAATGAAAAATGTTGATTTATACAAAATCACCAACGGTGAACCATGGAGCAGAACAATTAAAAGAAGACGTTTTAATAGACTGGGACATCTATGCAGATTGCCAGAAAAAAACCAGCACGCCAAGCTCTAACAGAATTCAATCAAAAAACAAAAGACCAGTGACAGAACAAAGCCAATATTGGCAGCACAAATTAAGAGGGATGTCAGCCCAGAGTTTATGACACAGAGCGATGATCGAGTAACCTGGCAGTGGTTGCGCGTGCAATGGCAAAATAGCCAGAAAGCATAGACGACAACATACCTACATGTATAAAGCTGTTCTATTTATGTGTCCTAAGAAGAACAGTGTTGAAAATCAATATTCATCCAATCCAAATTGGTGTCACAAACATTTGTCTTTTATCTTTTTCCAGACATTGATGAAAGAAATGAGTCATGAAATAGCATCCGTATGAAGGCCAATTTTTGAAATAAACTTGGATCATATTCCTCAGTATTTAGTGATATGATTTTAAAGGTTGATGTTCTGATTTCTGGCCAGATTTTCAACTTGATGTTTTCTATTTTACATGAAAGGTCATCCTTAAAATTGTCACATTCCAAAGTTTGAGTTGCATAACTGCAATGGTTCTAATTTTACAAGCACAAGGTCATAATACATTTGACCATTGAGTAGTACACACACTGACTGTGGTGAACCACCTTTGTCAGTAATTCACCACGTTTTATCCTATAATTTCTAAATGGAACATTTCTGGCCTCTAAGATTTTACAGACATAATGAGAAAAATATGGGGATTCTTCTGATATCAAAATATCTTTATGTGAAAAAAAAAATCATAGCAAAAAAAAAGGTGATCGGAACATACACCTTTAAATCACATCCTTGGAAGACCGTAAACCACATTGTTACCTGATAGTCTGGGAACATGTTATAGTACACTGAGCCAAAAAAGAAACTTATAAAAAAAAAGAAACTTATAAAATTTTAACAGATCACCAAATAAAATTCTGTGCATGAAAATGTACTAAATTTGGATACAATATTACTGCAAATGACAGTAATATTGTATCCAAATTTGGTACATTTCCATGGACAGAATCTTATTTGGTGATCTGTTAAAATTTTATAAGTTTCTTTTTTTTTATAAGTTTCTTTTTTGGCTCAGTGTATAACAATCAAATGGCCTGTATACCTGTAGTGATTACAGTCAATGATATCAACTGCGGTTATAGAAGCACATCATAATCACTCCCATTTCCTACCTCATAAATGACAACATGACAAAATAAACAATCAATTTCAATCATAACTTTTGATTTAATCTATAATGGTCATTACCTTCATTGTGGAAGCATATTACGGGGGAAGAATATTACAAAACAGAAAGAGATGTGGAAATGGACTCAATAAATCTACATTGGTTTTGAAATTACCCATTTATACATATCAAGAATTTAAGCAAATCTGCAAACATTTTGTTGAAAACCTAGCTACATATTTATAAAAAAAAAGGAAATTGAGTGGACAAATTGCAAATCTGCTAGATTGATAGCCAGAGCTAAAGTCTTTAAAATAAAATAGGTTTGCCATCCGACTCATTTAAATCATGAAACAAAATCATGTTATTGTGTTGTTTCTTTTGCCTTTTAAATATCCCATCCTTGGATGTTGTCATTGCACACCTTTTTTAGTAATTTCAATCATCAGTAAACTTATCTCACAATTAACTTGACTTCTTTGGGACTATTAACTTGGCTTCTTTGGGACTAAGCCTGTATGAGTAAAACATGAACACTTCCCCTTTACATATTTATAGAAAACCTTGCCAGATGATGTGAAAGTATAATATCTGATATGATTCAGGTACTTTGAGAAAGGCTCAAATCAAAAATGACAAACGATGAATGAATCATCGTTCTTATTGTTTTTGTTTAGTTTTTGTTTCATGGCCATTTGATTTGTCTGAAAAGGCGCCTTATAAATGGTGTTTGTGTATGTACATGTATTTTACTATAAACGGTAGGTGTGTGTTTGTTTGCTATCCTTAGTTCTCCGTTAGTGTTGATAAAAGTGTCGCCTAATTTGCATGAAAGATAGAGGAAATAACGGGCAGTGTGATTTAGTCCTCGTTTCCCTGATACGTGCAAAGTATTGCAAACAACATAAAAACGCTATCTAAACGAGGTCCTCTTTGGTGAATACTCTTCCCCATACGCCCTTTAGGCCCTTGTTGAATAGCACGCAATCTACATTTGGTCCTCGTTTGAAGGTCATTACAAGTAGGGGTGTGTGTAGGGAGGTGGGGGGGGGGTTGTAGGGGGTTTATGTGGTTTCGCTAGTGTATGTTAAAGAGCCATTCCAATAGACTACTGTAAAAGTGGTCATTTTGGCGCGATTAAATGGTTGTGCTTTGCAGATTTCCAACTGTTTTGCATGTTTTTATATTCGTGATTTGTAATTTCATCATATTTGCAAAAGAAATATATTCGCTCCCTTGTTAGCATTTTCACGGCAGCTGGTTCTAGTGCCAAAAGTGCAAAAATAAATGTAGCGCAAAAATACCCACTTTTCCAGTACATCATTTCACTGAGGGTCAAGAAAAATAAAATAAAGACAAAGAAACAAATGTGAATAATATCAGTTAAAAGAGTATATTGCTACGGTCCAGTAATGACGAACACCAGAATGTAGACTGCCTCTTCCTGACACAACCTGGCACAATTGAAAGTCATTCAGCACAACAAGATCATTTATCCAAATCTTCCACTCCAGATACCAAATTAAATGTTAAAATAGTATGGTAATTGTTTTATGTTAGCAAATTACTTTTGATAGCAATATTTCACACCCTTAAGTCTTTTTGTATAATAATATTAATAATGAATTTAACAACATATGCAACGATTCTCAGAAATTGCGATATAAAAGCCATATCATACCATCAATAGTTCAGTTCTGGTAGGATAATCAATTTGATAGCAATGTTGTCGTGATATGGCATGGCCTTCCTCTGCCTAATAGCGTACACATTAATGGCCCGTCATTCTAATAATGGTCACGCATCAAATAAGAGTAAATGAGCCTCATTATCTTAAATTGTACTGTAAGTGCGATCATAAAAGAGGCTATTTATTATTTGCATGATAATACTTGTTAATAATGGAACAGCAGGAAGTGATACAAAGTTATCCCCAAAATAAATAAATAAATAAATAAATAAATAAATATTTTAAAATAAATAAACAAATAATAAATTAATATTTTAAAATAAATAAATAAATACTCAATTAAATAAATAAATATATAAAGCCCACGGTAGTGAAACAGAACTTGTGTTAAATATTAAATACTTAAATAAATAAATATATTGAAAAACAAGCAGTAAATTAAGAATTCTTTATACATAGTAACTGGCAGTTTCATGCACACCAACCATGAAACTGCCAGTTACTATGTATAAATAATTCTTAATTTACTGCTTGTATTTCAATATATTACGCTCTTCTTAGGAATTGAGCACTTTTGATACGGGCAGTGCATCATTTTGATAATTTATTAAATAAATAAATAAATAAATAATTTAAAATAAATAAATAAATAAATAAATAAATAAATTAATTAATTAATAAAAATCAAGAAGGCATAAAACAAAAAAAGCATGAATGGGGGAATGGAAGTCTGATCAATTACAATCATAAATGCATTCCTTCTTCTCCCCCACTTGCTTCATTAGTTGAGACAGAACACTCATCATTCAGATTCAAATGCATTTACAACACATTTTCCAAAAAAGAATTATCTATTTTGCTAAAACTGTCAGCTCCGCACTGATTTGGTGGTAGATTAAAGCTTGCTATAATAGTGAGTCAAAATTGACAATATTGTTCATCAAATACTAAATGTTTAGAGGTCAAGAGGAATCTAATACAAGATTATGTTGACATACAGTAAGCAATGGTTGCCATAGCAACCAAGCCAAAGAGATCATCCTTGTGAAGAAAAAGTAACCTCAATGATTGAACTACATCCACCTAGGTAGAGATATTAAAGAGGAATTGAGAGAGAATCTGAGATAGGAGCCCTCAATGTTGTCATTAGATGGGGGTTTCACACATGCTTGCTTACACCATGTACATCATGTCAATACATGAATTTGATAATTTCTCTATGGATCCATATAAAAATAGCAAAATTGCCACAGATGGCTTCTACCCAATTTGTGCCATATCTAATATGAATAACCCTGAAGACCATGCACCTTGTCCCCCTATACTGACGGACGCACCTTGTCCCCCTACACCGACGGACGCACCTTGTCCCCTACACCCATGGGCGCACCTTGTCCCCTACACCGACGGACGCACCTTGTCCCCCTATACTGACGGATGCATCTTGTCCCCCTACACCGACGGACGCACCTTGTCCCCTACACCGACGGACGCACCTTGTCCCCCTATACCGATGGACGCACCTTGTCCCCCTACACCGACACGGACGCACCTTGTCCCCCTATACCGACGGATGCACCTTGTCCCCCTATAGTCCAGTGGTTCTTAACCTTTTTGCCCCACGACCCCTTTTGACATTCCTGGTCAGTACCGTGACCCCCAAAACAAACATTGAATAAAAACACCAGCTGGATATCATAAGTGAAACTGCTTGGGTGGATACGAGCGAGCATAGCGAGCAGGAAATTTTGTATATTTGAACGTTTCTTTTGGGTGTTTCTAAGCTTTTTGAAAGCGAAATGTAACACGGTTCCCCCAAAACCTATATTTATGAGCCCTTCATGACCCCCTGTAAAACCCCACGACCCCCAGGTTGAGAACCCCTGCCCTATACCGATGGACCACATAATCCAGGTCAGGCACCACATGTGCTGTAGTGTTATATCCATATACCCCATGCCCTTATCCAGATTATAAAGTAAAGGAAGCGGGGCTGTAGTCATATCAAAGCAAAGTATAGGCTTTTGTAAAATAGCAAGAGTAATATGTCCTTGATATTCCAGGTACCTAGGAACCCTTAATACTAATAGTGTACCCTTAATAATACGGATATACCATGCTTACCATTAGTTTGGCAAAAAGAATGTCAAATGGTTCAATGGCAATATGTATGCAATCAATGTATAAATAAATAAGAGTTGAAAGTCAAGGCATCTCAGAGAACAAGATTTAGCGATCTTCCTTTTATTTAAATAGATATCTGTGGACTGTAAACATGGACATTTTTGCGCTACGTTAATTTTCCCGCTCCAAGCAGCTACCGTGAAAATAAAAACACACATACATCTATTTTGTGTGTAAGTCTATGTAAAAAAAGAGCTTTCTAATCACGAATTTAAAAACAAGCGAAATTGCTGAAAATCAGCAAAGTGCGAAAAATGTAATCGCGCAAAAATAACCACTTTTACAATATGTCATGCAAGGCCTCAAAACGTGAAAAAGAAATGTTTTTTTTCTCTCACTTGTAATACACGCTCGCGTTCTTAAACCATGCATCTGCTACGTGGTACACAACTAAGCATAAAAGAAATCTTCTATGATAGTATTGAATTGAATTGTATACATTTGAGCCCAACCAGAGCTATTTAAGATTGGACCCTTGGATGACTTTTGACTTGAACTTTGGCAATGTTTCCCTGGTCATGAAGTTAGTTATCACTGTGTTAAGAGGATTGTGAGAGCAATTTTCCAGATTTAACTGCTAATTACCTTTGACCTAGGACTCTTGCAAAATACGCCCCTGAGGCCCCCCCCCCAAAAAAAGGTGTTTGCTTGTCCAAATCCGACCAACTGTCTCTTACAAGGGCGTCATCCTGTTTTCAAAAGTGTGGGGGGGGGGGGACCACAAGTTTCGGGTCATAGGTGTTTGCAATCAAAGCGGTAACGCGGGGGAGTCTGAAGGGGGATGTGCCGCCCTTGGAATTGGATTTTTCGTTCAATTTCCGAACCCATTTGGTGTGTACTTTTGTCCAAAATTTAATTGAAAAGCCTTCACTTCATTACCAACCAATATTGGCTTATTATCAATATCATCCAAAATTGGATTTTTTTTTCCCCTTCAATTTTGCAAAAGCAAAAAACATGGTGTAAGGGTTTTGAAATTCGTATAAATTTACATAAAGGATTTGCGCGGAGCACGAAAATATTGGCTATTGTAAAAAGAATAGTTTAAAAACCCGTTCCTTAAGCCATGCTGTTAAGCTTGAATGATAATTAAACAGTGCAACCAAAAAATGTTGTTAAGCTTGAAATTAATTCGCTCAAAAATAAAAATGCCTTCTTTTGAGGGGGCATCATCATCACTCATCATCATCATCATCATAATTAGACACTTTCAGCCTCAGGGTTATTCAAAAAAGTGGGTGGGGGGACATCTGCTATTATGTCCCCCCCCACCCCCCCCCCCCCACCACTTTGAAAAGTGGGGGGGGGGGGGGAGACGTGTCCCCCTGTCCCCCACCCATATGACGCCTCTGGTCTCTTACGGTCCTGATGGTGACATTTTTAACCCTTTTTTCATTTTTTTTCCACAAAAAAAAAATCAATGTTTTTCATTGGTGACAAAAATAAATATCATAAAAATTGAAACACCACCTTTTTTTTAACATTGAGATATTTGTCTTTTGTGAGTGTTCATGTTGTTGATACTTGATACAGGATTTTAAGAATAAAATTTTTAAAAATCCGACCTACCGACCCTTTTTTTTTGTGCATCTATGGACAAGCAAACCATTATTTTTTTGGGCCTAATCTTGAGGATCTTTGTCACTGAGTTTAAGCTCCATCAGAGCTACACGTACACCACACTGCCCCCCCCTAGACAGATATCCTACCAATGCAGAATTAATGTCCTGTTTTTTTCTTAAAAGACAAGGCAAGGACTTAAGATGAACTATACAGGCAAGGCAAGGACGTAAGATGAAATATACATTAGATTCATAATTAATTTTACTAATGACAGATGTACATATAAATGATGCATAATTTCACATCAAAATCCAGAAATATCAACTTCTATGAATTATGTTATGAATTACATAGAATCCGGAAATATAAACTTCTATGAATTATGTGATGAATTACATAGAATCCGGAAATATAAACTTCTATGAATTATGTGATGAATTACATAGAATCCGGAAGTATAAACTTCTATGAAAAATGTGATGAATTACATAGAACATGTGCTTATAACATGGGCTTTAGAAGCATTTGCAAGTACTAAGTTTTTCATATCCATTATGCAAAAGTCTAGAATAGATTAGTATTAAAAGAATTATTTTGCTTGTCAACATAATTCCGATTTGCTCGTGCAACAGGGTTGTCAGCGCGTTCACTTTTCACGGCTTTTCAGACGGCCTTTGTTAAAATCCCTCTTGAACCAATCCATAGTTTGGATTTGCCAGCCCGCGAATTTCGCTTGGTTGTTTAGTCGCGCATATCTGGTTTTGCACTGCCCCCTTGTCTGTTCCTCTTTCACTGGTCATATCGTTTTTCTGCTACATACCAGAAGGTTAAACAAAATGTCTTCTCTCACATAACCTCGGGGATCGTGTTTTCCGGCGGAATTGGCTTTTATAGCCTTTCCTTTATTTTTTCTCAACTAGCAACTACCAGCGAGTGTGTCTTCAACTCGACAATTGATTGAAATAACTGTTCATACATACATCTAATTCCAGTGTTATTCTTCCGAGTTGTGAGTAGAATTTCTCTTCCGTAATTGTCCTTCAATGGTTATTGTTTGATAATTACAACGGCTCAACAGGCCTACAAAACGCAAAGCGATCGTTCAAAGCTTCCAATAAGATCGCCAAACATAATTATGCCGAAGCAAGTGTAATGAGTATATGTATGCAATCAATGTATAAATAAATAAGAGTTGAAAGTCAAGGCATCTCAGAGAACAAGATTTAGCGATCTTCCTTTTATTTATATAGATATCTGTGGACTGTAAACATGGACATTTTTGTACTACATTAATTATCCCGCTCCAAGCAGCTACCGTGAAAATAAAAACACACATACATCTATTTTGTGTGTAAGTCTATGTAAAAAAAAAGAGCTTTCTAATCACGAATTTAAAAACAAGCGAAATTGCTGAAAATCAGCAAAGCGCGAAAAATGTAATCGCGCAAAAATAACCACTTATACAATATGTCATGCAAGTTAAGGCCTCAAAACGTGAAAAAGAAATGTTTTTTCTCTCACTTGTAATACACGCTCGCGTTCTTAAACCATGCATCTGCTACGTGGTACACAACTAAGCATAAAAGAAATCTTCTATGATAGTATTGAATTGAATTGTATACATTTGAGCCCAACCAGAGCTATTTAAGATTGGACCCTTGGATGACTTTTGACTTGAACTTTGGCAATGTTTTCCTGGTCATGAAGTTAGTTATCACTGTGTTAGAGGACTGTGAGAGCAATTTTTCAGATTTAACTGCTAATTACCTTTGACCTTACTCTTGCAAAATACGCCCCTGCTCGTGAGGATCTTTGTCACAGAGTTTAAGCTCCATCAGAGCATAGAGCTAACACGTACACTGCCACCCGCCCCTACACAGATACTACCAATGCAAATTTATGTCCTGTGTTTTATTAACCCTTTGAACCCGGAGTTATTATAAGGGTTCGGTACACCCACCCTGACTTCTCCGGGGGTAAAATGCTAAATATAGTACACCTATATCATCCGTAATATATGTTACCGTTGATAGAGGGCAGTATGCCATTGTACTACACGTATAACGTAACCTATTTATAACATTAAAACGTCCGTTTTTATCGCCAAAATTGCCAATCATGACCGTAAAACAATGCATCCCTGTCTACCTGAGAATCATCTGCGCCATATTGGGTTGCATATTCTTCCAATTTCGCGCTTTTTTTGACTGTTTTCTTCAGCTAAATGACATCAAATCACAACGAAAACCTTGCGAAACAATGTATTTCACATCGAGTGAACATCACATGACTTTCAAGTCACATGACCACTCAGTCATATGATCAATGTGTCACCTGGTCGCTCAGGTCGATTTTTCAACCTATCGGGTTATACGACGTTCTCCGATAGGTCGATAAATCGACCTATCGAAATCGACCTATCAGGTTCAAAGGGTTAAAAGACAATGCAAGGACGTAAATGAACTATACATTAGATTCATAATTAATTTTACTAATGACAGATGTACATATAAATGATGCATAATTTCACATCAATATCAGGAAATATAAACTTCTATGAATTATGTGATGAATTACATAGAACATGTGCTTTAGAAGCATTTGCAAGTACTAAGTTTTTCATATCCATTATGCAAAGTCTAGAATAGATTAGTATACAAGTAAATATGTTTAATCGTTACTGTAACAGACAAATTGTAAGAACATGACTGTAATGAATGTTTCCTTTAATGTGGAAATTTGAAGGGGGAAATGCATTAGGCAGCACAGAACTGCAAAAGGAGCTTTTAAGAAGGATTCCTCAGTCAAGCTTTCTTATAAGTCACAAAATCTGAAGGAAAAGCGAAACAATTGATAAATAATTCAAACGCAACTTGCCATAGAGAATGCAAACTATAATAACTTAGTCCTCCATTAGTGACCTCCTATATAAATACACTGAACTGTCCACAACCGCTTCCTGTTTTTGCAATAGATAAGAAATCTCATCTTCAGAACATCATCTGAGAGGCAAGAATAGCTGCCTTCAAAATATATTAAATAGTATAGACAAAGATAGCTGCCTTGTATCAGATATCATAATATAATAACTGTATGTTAAGAGAGTCGAGTTTCTAGTCGGATTACTCACATAATCTGTAGATTCGCTTATAATATTGCTACAGACGGTGGCTTTTGCGTTATAAAATTGTATTGCAAACAAACATGGCGTATAGTTTGTACAGCGCAACTACTTGGAATTTGTTGGGTTTGTATTTATCTGTCCACAAATGGAATCCCCTTTTGGGTGCTCTTCTATTGATATAAGTCTGTATCACATACTATACTCGGTTAACACTTCCCACGCGGCTATTACTTTACCATATACAAAACAGAATTTTCATAACCCTTTCCCAACTTGCAAAGTCTATCTCAAGGATTTCTGAACCAGTGCTAGGCATGTTAGTACTTATTTCAATGCATTTCTCATGGTGATTCCAAATATGGTGATGAAATCCAATAATTTTAACATTTTTGAAACATTTGGTGACATTTTGAAATGTCGTCTGCAGACGCCTGCCGCATGGAAAGTGTTAAATCTATGTTGCACTGGGCATGTAGGAGGCACAGCTTTCTTGTATTCAATATAACCCAAGCTAGTTTAAAGGCATAATACAAAATACGAAAATAGCATTTCTTTAAATTTGGCCTCAAAACGTCAATCTCTATTATTTTCACGCACAAAAGTCACGCCATATATTGCTTATTGTGAGCGTATGCTTTGCCAAAATATAAGTAATATCACATCTGGGCTTCTGTACACAACTCCACTACGATAATGATTGAATGCCAATGTACCAAAGTAATACCTTTGCATATTTTGTTTCATATACTTGCAAGCATTCAGCATTGACAAAGAGCTACCATTGGAATAATGCAAGAATGTCTGACTTTGCCTAAATCAAATTCAGTCAGACATTATTAGTGAGGAAACGCAGCATTAGACAACCTCTGACAGTGCCCTCAATGTCTGCATGTTATCTAGTATGCAGATATGTGCAGATGTGGCCAGGCTATGCTGTTAAGCTATCAACTGATTGAATTAGTTACAGCACATCATCACTGCTCGAATTCATAATTGTGCAGATTTAAAAAATATTTCGAGCATCAAATACCATTTTAACACATAGTCATATGCAATGGTAGTAAATAGTTCCTTATAAAAATTATTACATTAAATACATGTAGAAATCAAAAGAATACCAACTAGACTTCTGGTGGGAATTGCACATTTGACCCTGGGTAGACTTCTGGTAGGAATTGCAGATTCGTTGGTCAACAAAATTGTTGGGCAATCACTTGTTTAATTTGTTGGTTAAAATATTGACTGTTGGTCAAACAAAATCATTGCTCAATACGGATGAGCAGGGTTGACAAAATTATTGGTCACTGGAAGGTCCCAAGTTTGTTCGATGAAGTTTTGCCCGATAAAATTTTCATTTTGTGGGGGCATTTGTCACATGATACAATATTTCTCACGAAGAATTGTGTACTATGTGACAAACACTGTTGGGCAAACTCCCTGGGATATCATTTTAAATATTTCCTGCAGAATGGCGGACACGGCCGCAGCTGACAAATGGTGCTTAGCGGTCATGCAATTAAGGGTGACACGTCCCCCTCACCAGCCCGCTTTCGCCGCCATATGAAGCAATCTTTAATGTACCATGAGAATATTTTTTCTCATGCATATTTTACAGCTTTCATTAACAAATTATAGCAAATCCATTCAAGTATATCAGCTTTATGTGACTTTCATACACAGAGAAGCCCATCATTAAAATTGTCATTTGGTGAGTGATTGAATCAATAAATCAATTATAATCTTTCTACTCAGCAGTCAGGCTTATTTTTAATGCAAAATGCATTTTCTTCCATATTAACTCTAGAAGCCCTAATTGCTAAAAATACTATACTATAATCTATTTAGCTTCCTCTGGACAGTGACCTAACGGGTATGTATCCTCCGTCTTTCAACGCTCGTCGTGTGTGTGCTGCAATTAGTAGAATACACAGTCACTGTCTCGTGATGGCCAAATGTGACCCGTCACATCAAAATGGACATGTTGGAGGCAAGACTCAAATTTGAGTTACATATATCACCTGAAAGAGCACATTCTAAGCTTTAAAATGATACCTTGTTGAAGGAAATTGGACATTTGAATCACAAGTTATAATTTCGAGAACCATATTTTTTACTATTATTTTCTTTATATTTCACCAAATATATTGGCCTCTATCTCAAAACTGTATTTGCCGACAACATGTCCTTTTTGACGCGACTGGTCACAAATAGACTATAGGTGCTTGTAGCGCATAGTTCCCCAATGTCATGGCGTGCCCAGGGCTATCATATGCGCAGGAAAATCTTAAGATTTTGCGAGTTGCCTCCTTAGCTCAGTTAGATAGGGGCCGGATCCCGGCGCCTTGGCGACAATCCCACCAAATAAAAAGTACTGATGCTTTACTGACACGTTATTCCTCATATAAAGGGCTAAGAAACACAAGGCCTCATCTCCATTTTTTCAAAAATGATATTTTGGTATCAACATTTTTGAAGAAAAAAAAATCTCTTTCCAGTAACACATCATTATCTCCATAACACAACCCCTTATAAAGTCATAGCCAGTATCCAAAAGCCTCATCGCTATCTCCCCAATGTGTTTAAAAATCTTCAATAGTCTTTTCTCAAAATTGTCAAAATGGAGATAAGGCCTTGTGGTTCTGAGCCCTCGATATGTGACATGATCAAGCGGAATGAGTCGTATGTCGGGAATACTGATTTTGAGTTACAGGTAAAAAGAAGTGACAAATTCTTATGTTTTACTTTGTTTTCTGAGTTGGTAAACTGTTTGTAACTTAAAAACTAGAAGTTCGATTTTAGTGGGGTTTAGACCATACTGTAGCATTTTTCAAAATTCAAACCTGCCGACATGTGACTCATTTTCCTTGATCACGTCACATGTGAACAGCCGCAGCAACAAGATGCAGTTATCTCTTAAAGAAAAGATGAGATTTTAATACCAACAATTGGGGATTTTTAATGCCTAATTCCATCAATATCTCAAAATATATTTTACCGACAACTGAACCTTTTTGCCGCCACACTACCCATATGTTAAATGTGTAAATATGAAATGTATGCCTATTAAAACAGTGCGTGCGACTGAAATTGTCATTGTAGATTCTCATTTTTGAATTGACACTGTTGAATGGATAAGGCTAAATATGGGTAATCAACATTCTATTTCTATAAGGCCAAACAAAATAATAGGTTCGTCTCAAAGCTTGCGCGTGCATTGCTTTTGAAATGCCAAAATACCGCGTCTGAAATGCAGGAAACTGTCAAATCAATTTTTTTCCCCCTACAAATTTTTATTTCGAGTTTTTATTAAAAATATCGGCAGATTTTCCTTTTCTCAAACTTTTACATGACTCAGTTCTTCAAAAAACGCTGCACAATTGTTCTTTACACAACTACATCACAATATTCATTTCAAATAGAAAAAACAAATATCAGAAAGTGTCAACGGTTGCAAATAGTAAGAGTAAAAATTGCCACAGAAATAAAAAAGAAAAAGTAAAAAAAGAAAAATGGAAGACAAAAAACAGCGCGCGTCGCCCGATTTTGAAGCCTTCGCAAGCTTTGAGACAAACTTTTTTTTGTTTGGCCTAAGCACAAAATATGGAGTGAATTTGTCTCCTGCATTTGACATTTTTGACACACCCTGTTTGGTAAATGTGTGATAGAATCTCTGCGTAGATGATAAAACACATACTACTATAGAGGCTTCAGAATTCTCATTTATATTGTTGATATGGCATAGTGTGTATTACCAGTAAGTGCATCTCATACTAATATTGACAAATTGGCAAGATATTGGGAAGTGTCTAGGCCAGCTGTGAGACCCCACAGTGCTAACCAATCATGCCACAGGTGATATCGACTACAGGAAACACTTTGACAACAAACGCTGTCTACAGAATAAGTCGCAATAACAGTGAAAATCTTCCCAAGGTGCATTGTTTAAACAAAATAAATAACATGTTTGATTGAAAAATCCTGCTCATCATTGGAAAAAGAATGTGAACTGCGGTAAAGTCAAACGAGGTAGATCAGTGTAGCCATAAGACTCTTAAGAGTTAAGTCAGTCAAGGTACATGAGGTAATCTGAATCTGGAAACAAAGTTGCTTCAGGTTGATCACTGATCAAGTAAAGGTAACATGAAACAAAGTCGGTTGAGATAGAACAGTGAATAAGGAGATATAAAAACAAAGTCTGTTGAAGTAGATGGTGGTAAGGCCACCAAAAAAAATAAACCCTGTTCTATGGGCAAACGGACCTCTCAGGTTGGGTCGGTCGCTCTCTTTTGTTTTTTTTCCTTTCAAAATAAACGTAAAAAAGCTATCACATTTTGAAAATTTTCGCCATACTTTCACTTGCAATTTTTTATACACACATTTGCACTTTTCACCAATTTCCAAAAAAATGGATCAGTCTGGGCCCATAGAATAAGGTTTCCTTTTTTCATCGCCAAATGGTAATCTGTGGTCTGAGTGAACAGTAAGTTGAGGCACATCAGTGAACAGAGTAGTCACTGCAAAAGGAAGTCAGTGTAGACAAGGTCATCAATTGAGATCTAGGAGTGGAGTTAATTGAGGTGATCAGTAGAAAGGTTGTGTCATTAAGGAAGTGTCACAGCTAGACTTTTTGTATGCATTATGGGACATAATCTACAACTACTGTGCAAGAAGTCAATGGTAATTAAAATGAAACTTCACAGGTACACAAGCACTGCCATGGGGAAATTGTAATTTATTTATGATGCTTTGATATAATTTGGTTCTTAATTTGTTCACACATGGCTCTGATTTTATTATCACTTAGGCCTATGCAGTGATCTTCACTGTAGTAGATAGTGCAGTTCATGCTATCTTCAGTAGATAGCACAGTTCATGCTATCTTTGGTAGATAGTGCATCTATAGTAAATAGCACAGTTCATGCTATCTTCGGTAGGTAGCACAGTTCATGCTATCTACAGTAGATAGCACAGTTCATGCTATTTTCAGTAGATAACACAGTTCATGCTTTCATCGGTAGATAGCACAGTTCATGCATGATATCTTTAGTAGACAGCACGCCCTATGCGTTCTATTCAGTTAATAGCACACCATATGCTATCTTCAGAAGATAGCACAGTTCATGCTATCTTCAGTAGATAACGCAACAGTATACACAGAACATATTATGCTATCTTTAGTAGACAGCACACACCATGCGTTCTATTCAGTTAAAAGCACACCATATGCTATCTTCAGAAGATAGCACATTCAAATGCATGGTTTGAGTCTGCAACTTGGTAATCACACTATGTTTACAAGCAGGGCTGAAAGACATAATCTATTTATGTATACATAGTTGTAAAACCCCTAGCACTCTTCCCAATTATCATTTAATAATGATGTACCTATATATATATATATGCTATAATATACCTAAGAAAGTGATGTCATTGCATATTGTAATATCATAAAACTACACAGCAAGTATTGACTGCTAGCAATTTCATGAACACTGAATGTCAATGATCCAACAATAAGCCAAATGTCAATCCCAAGACGCAAAATTTCCTTCAGTGATGAGATAATATTCAATCAGTTTAACAGTGCAACTGTACAACTCATTCTATTTTTACCTCACAAATGGTTAATTATACTATGTATACATAGTTATACATAGTTGTATAATTATAGATAATTATACTAGTGTGTAAAACAGTTACACACTATATACCTAAATCAGCCACATTTTCTGATTTATATTTCCAGTTACTAGTGGTCGGTTACATTAATATAATCTATTAAATATTTCATAGCTTCCGTAAATTTATCCTAGCCTTCAACACAATATCAATATAGATTTCCATTGATACAGTATTATTGATACAGTTACTATAGCAGCATAAACCCTAACCTACATGTAACAACATGCAATATCATTGTATCACAACATAATCATCCCCAGTAACCATACTATAATGTATTATCCCTATGCATATGTCAAACATATTCAAACTATATATATAAAGATTCTATACAAAATGGGTTAGTGAATAGGACAATGGTTGCTGAGCAAAAAAATATTAAAAAGTTGTATATTGGCTCACGCTATCCTCTATGTGTTGCTACGCTGGCTATCAGTCACACTGTCACAAGAAGATAATCCCATTACATGATAAACATCTGTATTTAAACCATCCCTGGTAGCAATGGCATCCGTCGTCGTAAGCAACATATATATACCAATCTATATAATCCGGTGTGCTACCGACTAGCCAGAAACAGCGCCGTGCACTCCACAAGTGAATACCAAACGACCGACCGACCGACGAGGCAGGCACCGTGGTACTTCAATTCACGACAAATTTGATTAATAATCGTGCGCTAATATCACCAAGACTCCATCCTTGGCTGCAGAAGAATTTAATTGGTGAGATTGCATATATGCCCAGCGACGGATTTCCAGGAGAGTTGGCTAGCTGGAGTGGTTGATCAATGTGACGCATTTGGCAAGGATCAAGCCAGCTAGGTACAGTCAGTCAGGCATAGATATTATTGGGTTTACAGATGAGATGTAATCACATATACCAAGTCATTTAGTTATCCATCCGGGCAAGCATCTCACTTGACTCCACATCAGCATCATCACTTTATCCTCATGACAACCCCGGTCTATATCAATATTCTCTGCATACAAATTAAAACCAGGTGATGCCAGAGATGTCACTCACACCCGTTTCCTCCGATTTCACTATATGCCTTCCCTCATATAAGTGAACTTGTGAGCCTCCTAATATACCACTTGATACTAGAGATAACCAATATTAAAATTCAAAAACTGCAGATCAGATCTAGCCCAAATTGTATAATTTGCTGCACTGTTGCATGCATAATGAATCCATGGGTAGATTTTACTGTTAAAAAGTCAAAAACATGACGGGGTTACGGGAGAATAATATTAAATTAATGATGTGTATAATAATCAATAAACCATAATGGGTTTTGTCATTGTATGTTTCCATAAAAGCGCACACCATCTAGTGACTGTATGTTTACGACCCCATCGGCTATAATATAAAATCATAAATAAATATTCCTCATCGTATTATGGTGGAGTTTAGTCATAATAAATATTATACATTCACTTAACCATTATGGTAAATGCAATTTCTTTTTAGACAAGAATAGATCTTGACCTTGGAAGTTTCTGACCTCATATTAAGGGAGATGTACAACTCAATTACACTGCCTTTCAATGTCACTTAATCATTTCAAAACAAATTAGTACATATTTAACCAATATACGTCTCTATATATAAAAATAATCTAAAACACAACCCTGGGGAATTCAAAATTCAATATCGAACGAAATGGGTCATAAATGAAAAATGTAACAAGAAATATTGGTTGCATGGAATTAATTAGAGTGAAATGAATCAAAAGATTTGATAGCATTGATTAGCTGACCTCTGACCTTTATGTCCCTATAAAATTCACATATTTGTATTGTTTTCAATATATAATTTATAAATAAGTAAACAACTGCCTTTGTATTTAATTATGAGGAGGCATCAGGTGTAGTAGTCAGCATCTTAGTATGAGACGGTATAATCAAATCAGGGATGTGAGAGGCCACAAAAAAAAGAGGAAAACAGACAAAAAACGAGGAAAAACAGTGTAAAATTGGAGAAAAATGCCAAATATGGGCTGAAAAGAAAAGAAAAGGCTGACATTTTGGCATAAGAAAAAAGAAGAGGAAATCAGCTAAAGAGAGGAACTAGCTTACTTGACTGCATCTGTCGCACCCCCCCCCCCCACCCCCCACCTCCTCTCTAGCACCCCCACTGAAAAACACCACCACCAACCAGCAATTCTCTACTCACATATAATTAATATTCAACAGTCTGTATTGATTAGGAATAATATTTGACACCTATAAAAGCCTTAATTATGGAGCCACACGTAATCTCAATTATCAAAGATATGGTGAAAATCTATACTTGGTTAGATGCAATATTCAGGGGTTTGCATTGATACAGAATAATATTTGCCCTAATTATGCAGATATATGTTATCAGTATATCAGAGATATGGTTAAAATCTATTCTTGGATAGATAATATATTCAAGGGTTTACATGAAATGAGAATATTTGCCCAATTATGCAGAAATATGTAATCGTTATATCAAGGATATGGCTAACACAAACCTGGTAAACATTGAGAACTTTGCATTGATCATCAGTAATATTTGACACATATCATATCTTATGATAAGAATACTTGGAATACATTTCAATTAGCTATTTTGAAAACGGCTAGTGTAGGAGGGCAATATATCAACTTTATTAATGAAGAGGGCATATTTCAGTGTGGTGAAAACCTACTGGTTTAATAGGAAGGGCAACATTTTCCTTTTTTTATGTTTTTCTATCAATTTTGAGTGAAATTCAGTATTTTGCCTGCCTTTTCAATAAAATCCAGTTTACAAGATCCTCATTTGAACACAAAAAATCAGTTCGGTAGGGTACCATTTTAGACTCTTGTCTCTCTCTAAGACCCCATTCAATTGGTGTAATCAATTTTGAGTGAGATTCAATGATTTGCCAGCCTTTTCAGTAGAAATGACTCACAAGAACCTGTTTGCATTTACAGTAGTTCACAAGACCCCCCCCCCCAAAAAAAAAATCAATTTCAACTCAGCCTCCATGGCCGCTTTCTACGACTCTAAGTTTGAATTGAGGCAAGATGCAGTGTCAAACCTTCACCATATTACTTCAAGCCAACATTTCATAACCGACTTTAGATCACACTTTAAAACTTTTTGTGGAGTCTATTCCCCAACCCAATCCCTAGCCCAATTCTAACCCAAGTCTCAACCACAAACCAACCCTAACTCAACCCTTACACCAATCTCAACCCCAATCCTAATCTAAAGGGACATTCATGCACACTATATTGAATGCGCCTTTAACTATGTTAATTCTACAAACTCAACATTCCCACATGGAATCATTTCATTTAGTATCAAATGTGGCCTTGGAAATAAATCAACTTAATGTGTGAATGTGCACTCTGTGTAACCACTAATTGGTTTTCTAATGACAAAGTCAATATGCATCCCATAAGTACTCAGATCATTGCAATGGTTTAGTTTACAACATGATAACAGAATATAAATTGAAAGTGGATTGTAACGTCGGTGTTCACCGTGCAGAAAAAGGGATCGATAATCATCAGACGAGTACGTAATGGAGTAAAATATCCAATACACACTGGCCATTATAGGTAATCTATTCTACGGTGAGAATGTTGTCTGTCTACACATGTACCAGTATCATTCACACACAATGTTACACAGCATATTATAAAGGGACACAATTTCATTGCTATAAATCTTCTGATTCCAGTGGCAAATGTGGATTTTATGATTGGAAAGACCATACTTCATCTAAAATAATATTGGAACATTACACAAACCAAATAACTATAAGCTATCTCATCATTCTGCCTTTAAATCAAATACAGTGAGTATTCAAATTGGACATCTGGAGTCAGAGTTACAAACAAAACACATTTTTAGGGTTTCAGCGCCAGATGATGAGATGTACCAACATTCAATCCCACAATGCAATACAATGCAGGTTCTAGGCCAAAGGTTGATTTATCAGCTTTGTTGTATGCTAGACTCATTGCATTGTCAGTCTACATTTTGGTACAACTCGCCTTCATTTGGGTCTGAAACCGTGAATTCAAAAATGATAACCCAATGTTGAAATTTCAATACACAAAATCTTTTTATGGCAAAAAACCACAAACATCCAGTTTATGGGTTGATGGGTCCTTCAATTATTATATTGGTTTTGCGCAGCAAACCAATATACTGTTATCCTCATTATATTAGTCGAGAAACGACTAATATACTGTATTCGTCCTGTTTCTTCTTCGTCTTCTTTCTTTTTCTGTCATGGGACCTATAGCTCCGTAACCATTGACCCGATTTTGACCATATTTGGTCATAAGAACCCTTATGTGCACCACTACTCAGGTTGTAAAGCATAAGGGGTCAAAGGTCACACAGGGGTCACTAGGGGTCAAAACGTGATTTTTACTAAAAACGCATTTGCAATTTAGTGAAATGACCTAGGATCGTCAAAATTGGTCCACATATTCCTTTTGAACGTACGCATGTACAAAAGAACGGTTTTTAAAATTAAAAATCATTTGGGGTCACCAGGGGTCAAAATGTAAATTTTACTCCATTCACTCAAAACCCTACTTGTCCGAGGGAAAAAGACTGATGATACTCAGAATTAGTCAAAAGATTCCTTGGATCAATGTTCATATAGGGTCCTTCCACACTAAAAGTGACATGTCAAACGGGGTCACTAGAGGTCATTGAACTTTACAGCGGGAAAATATAAGGCATGCTCTGATTTTGACCGGGTTTCTTTTATTTAGTGGGCATTGATAAGACAAGAACAAAAGTCAATCATATTGTTAAGATCAAAGGTCAAGAAAAGGTCACTAGGGGTCAAAATGTACATTTTTACTCCTCGCACTCAAAATACTACTTGTCCGAGAGATAATGACCTATGATTGTCAGAATTGGCCAAAAGATTCCTCTTATCCATGTCCATATAGGGTCCTTCTTCACTAAAAGTGACATGTCACACGAGGTCACTAGAGGTCATTGAACTATACAGGTGAAATTCCTAAGACATGCTCCAATTTTGACAGGACTACTTTTGTCTTGTGCGCATTGATCAGCCAAGCAAAAAAGTCAATTACAAGTTTTGGGTCAGAGGTCAAGAAAAGGTCAATAGGGGTCAAAACGTGATTTTCACTAAAAACGCATTTCCAATTTAGTGAAATGACCTAGGATCGTCAAAATTGGTCCACATATTCCTTTTGACCGTACGCATGTACAAAAGAACGGTTTTTAAAATTAAAAATCATTTGGGGTCACTAGGGGTCAAAATGTAAATTTTACTCCATTCACTCAAAACCCTACTTGTCCGAGGGAAAATGACTGATGATACTCAGAATTGGTCAAAAGATTTCTTTGATCAATGTTCATATAGGGTCCTTCCACACTAAAAGTGACATGTCAAACGAGGTCACTAGAGGTCATTGAACTTTACAAGGGAAAAATATAAGGCATGCTTAGATTTTGACCGGGTTTCTTTTATTTTGTGGGCATTGATAAGACAAGAACAAAAGTCAATTATACCGTTAAGATCAAAGGTCAATAAAAGGTCACTAGGGGTCAAAATGTACATTTTTACTCCTCGCACTCAAAATACTACTTGTCCAAGAGATAATGACCTATGATTGTCAGAATTGGTCAAAAGATTCCTCTTATCCATGTCCATATAGGGTCCTTCTCCACTAAAAGTGACATGTTACACGAGGTCACTAGAGGTCATTGAACTATACAGGTGAAAATCTTAAGACATGCTCCGATTTTAACAAGACTACTTTTTTCTTGTGCGCATTGATCAGCCAAGCAAAAAAGTTAATAACAAGTTTTGGGTCAGAGGTCAAGAAAAGGTCACTAGGGGTCAAAACGTGATTTTCACTAAAAACGCATTTGCAATTTAGTGAAATGACCTAGGATCGTCAGAATTGGTCAACATATTCCTTTTGACCGTACGCATGTACAATAGTTCGGTTTTTAAAATCAAAAAATATTTGGGGTCACTAGGGGTCAAAATGTAAATTTTCACTCCATTCACTCAAAATGCTACTTGTCCGAGAGGAAATGACCTATGATTGTCAGAATTAGTCAAAAGGTTCCTCTCATCAATGTTCATATAGGGTCCTTCTCCACTAAAAGTGACATGTCACACGGGGTCACTAGAGGTCATTGAACTTTACAAGTGAAAATCTTAAAACATGCTCCGATTTTGACGGGACTACCTTTTTCTTGTGCGCATTGATGAGCCAAGCAAAAAAGTCAATTACAAGTTTTGGGTCAGAGGTCAAGAAAAGGTCACTAGGGGTTCAACTGTATTTATTTACTCCATTTGCCACTCGAAGGGGTTAACATGTAACACACCCGACTAATATTCGTGATCTCCGATCACAGGTCATGTCTAGTATGTTTTTGTATTTGGTTGACAAAAACAAGAAATCTTTCTTCTTCTGTCATGGGACCTATAGCTCCGTAACCATTGACCCGATTTTAACCATATTTGGTCATAAAAACCCTTGTGTGCACCACTACTCAGGTTGAAAAGCATAAGGGGTCAAAGGTCACAGAGGGGTCACTAGGGGTCAAAACGTGATTTTCACTTAAAACGCATTTGCAATTTAGTGAAATGACCTAGGATCTTCAGAATTGGTCAACATGTTCCTTTTGACCGTACGCATGTACAAAAGAACGGTTTTTAAAATTAAAATCATTTGGGGTCACTAGGGGTCAAAATGTAAATATTACTCCATTCACTCAAAACCCTACTTGTCCGAGGGAAAATGACTGATGATACTCAGAATTGGTCAAAAGATTCCTTGGATCAATGTTCATATAGGGTCCTTCCACACTAAAAGTGACATATCAAACGGGGTCACTAGGGGTCATTGAACTTCACAGTTGGAAAATATAACGCATGCTCCGATTTTGACCGGGTTTCTTTTATTTTGTGGGCATTGATGAGACAAGAACAAAAGTCAATCATATTGTTAATATCAAAGGTCAAGAAAAGGTCACTAGGGGTCAAAATGTACATTTTCACTCCTCGCACTCAAAATACTACTTGTCCAAGAGATAATGACCTATGATTGTCAGAATTAGTCAAAAGATTCCTCTTATCCATGTCCAAATAGGGTCCTTCTCCACTAAAAGTGACATGTCACACGAGGTCACTAGAGGTCATTGAACTATACAGGGGAAAATCTTAAGACATGCTCCGATTTTAACAAGACTACTTTTTTCTTGTGCGCATTGATCAGCCAAGCAAAAAAGTCAATTACAAGTTTTGGGTCAGAGGTCAAAAAAAGGTCACTAGGGGTCAAAACGTGATTTTCACTAAAAACGCATTTGCAATTTAGTGAAATGACCTAGGATCGTCAGAATTGGTCAACATATTCCTTTTGACCGTACGCATGTACAATAGTTCGGTTTTTAAAATCAACAAATGTTTGGGGTCACTAGGGGTCAAAATGTAAATTTTCACTCCATTCACTCAAAATGCTACTTGTCCGAGAGGAAATGACCTATGATTGTCAGAATTAGTCAAAAGGTTCCTCTCATCCATGTTCATATAGGGTCCTTCTCCACTAAAAGTGACATGTCACACGGGGTTACTAGAGGTCATTGAACTTTACAAGTGAAAATCTTAAAACATGCTCCGATTTTGACGGGACTACCTTTTTCTTGTGCGCATTGATCAGCCAAGCAAAAAAGTCAATTACAAGTTTTGGGTCAGAGGTCAAGAAAAGGTCACTAGGGGTTCAACTGTATTTATTTACTCCATTTACCACTCGAAGGGGTTAACATGTAACACACCCGACTAATATTCGTGATCTCCGATCACAGGTCATGTCTAGTTTTCTTTCTTTCTTCTTCTTTCTTCCAACGCATGCTACTTCTCCTACAGTTTACATGTCACAATCGCCACAATTGGTCAAATGGTTCCTTATGACCATGTGCATATAGGGTCTCCTGCGATTAAAATTCACATGTCATATGGGGTCACTAGGGGTCATTGAACTTTACAGGCATAAAAGTTGAGACATTGTCCGATTTGTACCAAACTTTGACATCTTGTTTGATTTGATGAGCCAAGAAAATAAGTCAATCATTTGAATTAGGTCAAAGGTCAACAAGGGGTCACTAGAGGTCAAAATGTGAATATCCTTAAAAACGCTACTCCTCCTACAGTTTACATGTTACAATCGCCACAATTAGTCAAATGATTTCTTATGACCATGTGCATATAGGGTCTCCTGCTATTAAAATTCACATGTCATATGGGGTCACTAGGGGTCATTGAACTTTACAGGCATAAAAGTTAAGACATTGTCTGATTTGGACCAAACTTTGACATCTTGTTTGGTTTGATGAGCCAAGAAAATAAGTCAATCATATTGACCAGGTCAAAGGTCAAGAAGGGGTCACTAGGGGTCAAAATGTAAATGTTTACTACATTAGGACCCCTAGTGACCTTTTCTTGACCTTTGACCCAAAAAAAATGATTGACTTTTTTTCTTGTCTCATCAATGCCTACAAAATGAGCCATCACCGGTCAAAATCGGAGCAAGTCTTACATTTTACACTGTGTGTCTTTATATTGGTTTTGCGCAGCAAACCAATATACTGTTATCCTCATTATATTGGTTTTGCGCAGCAAACCAATATACTGTTATCCTCATTTTCTTTATATTAGTCGAGAAACGACTAATATACTGTATTCTACCTGTTTCTTCTTCTTTCTTCTTTCTTCAGCCATGGGACCTATAGCTCCGTAACCATTAACCCGAATTTGACCATATTTGGTCATAAGAACCCTTATGTGCACCACTACTCAGGTTGTAAAGCATAAGGGGTCAAAGGTCACACAGGGGTCACTAGGGGTCAAAACGTGATTTTCACTGAAAACGCATTTGCAATTTAGTAAAATGACCTAGGAACTTCAGAATTGGTCAACATGTTCCTTTTGACCGTACGCATGTACAATAGTTCGGTTTTTAAAATCAAAAAATATTTGGGGTCAGTAGGGGTCAAAATGTAAATTTTTCTCCATTCACTCAAAACCCTACTTGTCCGAGGGAAAATAACTGATGATACTCAGAATTGGTCAAAAGATTCCTTGGATCAATGTTCATATAGGGTGTTCAGCGATTAAAAGTGACATGTCAAATGGGGTCACTAGAGGTCATTGACCTAAACAGGGGTAAAATGTGAGACATGCTCCGATATTGACCGGTCATATCTCATTTTGTAGGTATTGATGAGACAAGAACAAAAGTCAATCATATTGTTAAGGTCAAAGGTCAAGAAAAGGTCACTAGGGGTCAAAATGTAAATTTTCACTCCATTCACTCAAAATGCTACTTGTCCGAGAGGAAATGACCTATGATTGTCAGAATTTGTCAAAAGATTCCTTGGATCAATGTTCATATAGGGTGTTCAGCGATTAAAAGTGACATGTCAAATGGGGTCACTAGGGGTCATTGACCTAAATAGGGGGGAAATGTAAGACATGCTCTGATTTTGACCGGGTTTCTTTTATTTTGTGGGCATTGATGAGACAAGAACAAAAGTTAATCATGAAGTTAGGGTCAAAGGTCAAGAAAAGGTCACTAGGGGTCAAAATGTAAATATTCACTCCATTCACTCAAAATGCTACTTGTCTGAGAGGAAATGCTTGATGATTGGCAAACATGGTCTCAACGGTCTCAAATAAGAGCACACTGTCATCAGCAGGTCAAAGGTCAACACGCCCTCGACTAATATCCGTGATCTATGATCACAGCCGATTTTGACCATATTTGGTCATAAGAACCCTTATGTGCACCACTACTCAGGTTGAAAAGCATAAGGGGTCAAAGGTCACACAGGGGTCACTAGGGGTCAAAACGTGATTTTTACTAAAAACGCATTTGCAATTTAGTGAAATGACCTATGATCGTCAGAATTGGTCCACATATTCCTTTTGACCGTACGCATGTACAAAAGAACGGTTTTTAAAATTAAAAATCATTTGGGGTCACTAGGGGTCAAAATGTAAATTTTACTCCATTCACTCAAAACCCTACTTGTCCGAGGGAAAATGACTGATGATACTCAGAATTGGTCAAAAGATTCCTTTGATTAATGTTTATATAGGGTCCTTCCACACTAAAAGTGACATGTCAAACGAGGTCACTAGAGGTCATTGAACTTTACAGGGAAAAAATATAAGGCATGCTTTGATTTTGACCGGGTTTCTTTTATTTTGTGGGCATTGATGAGACAAGAACAAAAGTCAATCATACCGTTAAGATCAAAGGTCAATAAAAGGTCACTAGGGGTCAAAATGTACATTTTTACTCCTCGCACTCAAAATACTACTTGTCCAAGAGATAATGACCTATGATTGTCAGAATTATTCAAAAGATTCCTCTTATCCATGTCCATATAGGGTCCTTCTCCACTAAAAGTGACATGTTACACGAGGTCACTAGAGGTCATTGAACTATACAGGTGAAAATCTTAAGACATGCTCCGATTTTAACAAGACTACTTTTTTCTTGTGCGCATTGATCAGCCAAGCAAAAAAGTCAATTACAAGTTTTGGGTCAGAGGTCAAGAAAAGGTCACTAGGGGTCAAAACGTGATTTTCACTAAAAACGCATTTGCAATTTAGTGAAATGACCTAGGATCGTCAGAATTGGTCAACATATTCCTTTTGACCGTACGCATGTACAATAGTTTGGTTTTTAAAATCAAAAAATATTTGGGGTCACTAGGGGTCAAAATGTAAATTTTCACTCCATTCACTCAAAATGCTACTTGTCCGAGAGGAAATGACCTATGATTGTCAGAATTAGTCAAAAGGTTCCTCTCATCCATGTTCATATAGGGTCCTTCTCCACTAAAAGTGACATGTCACACGGGGTCACTAGAGGTCATTGAACTTTACAAGTGAAAATCTTAAAACATGCTCCGATTTTGACATGACTACCTTTTTCTTGTGCGCATTGATCAGCCAAGCAAAAAAGTCAATTACAAGTTTTGGGTCAGAGGTCAAGAAAAGGTCACTAGGGGTTCAACTGTATTTATTTACTCCATTTACCACTCGAAGGGGTTAACATGTAACACACCCGACTAATATTCGTGATCTCCGATCACAGGTCATGTCTAGTTCTTCTTTCTTTCTTTCTTCTTTCTTCCAACGCATGCTACTTCTCCTACAGTTTACATGTCACAATCGCCATAATTGGTCAAATGGTTCCTTATGACCATGTGCATATAGGGTCTCCTGCGATTAAAATTCACATGTCATATGGGGTCACTAGGGGTCATTGAACTTTACAGGCATAAAAGTTAAGACATTGTCCGATTTGGACCAAACTTTGACATCTTGTTTGATTTGATGAGCCAAGAAAATAAGTCAATCATTTGAATTAGGTCAAAGGTCAACAAGGGGTCACTAGAGGTCAAAACGTGAATATCCTTAAAAACGCTACTTCTCCTACAGTTTACATGTTACAATCACCATACTTGGTCAAATGATTCCTTATGACCATGTGCATATAGGGTCTCCTGCGATTAAAATTCACATGTCATATGGGGTCACTAGGGGTCATTGAACTTTACAGGCATAAAAGTTAAGACATTGTCCGATTTGGACCAAACTTTGACATCTTGTTTGATTTGATGAGCCAAGAAAATAAGTCAACCATTTGAATTAGGTCAAAGGTCAACAAGGGGTCACTAGAGGTCAAAACGTGAATATCCTTAAAAACGCTACTTCTCCTACAGTTTACATGTTACAATCACCATACTTGGTCAAATGATTCCTTATGACCATGTGCATATAGGGTCTCCTGCGATTAAAATTCACATGTCATATGGGGTCACTAGGGGTCATTGAACTTTACAGGCATAAAAGTTAAGACATTGTCCGATTTGGACCAAACTTTGACATCTTGTTTGATTTAATGAGCCAAGAAAATAAGTCAATCATTTGAATTAGGTCAAAGGTCAACAAGGGGTCACTAGAGGTCAAAACGGGAATATCCTTAAAAACGCTACTTCTCCTACAGTTTACATGTTACAATCACCATACTTGGTCAAATGATTCCTTATGACCATGTGCATATAGGGTCTCCTGCTATTAAAATTCACATGTCATATGGGGTCACTAGGGGTCATTGAACTTTACAGGCATAAAAGTTAAGACATTGTCCGATTTAGACTAAACTTTGACATCTTGTTTGGTTTGATGAGCCAAGAAAATAAGTCAATCATTTGAATTAGGTCAAAGGTCAACAAGGGGTCACTAGAGGTCAAAATGTGAATATCCTTAAAAACGCTACTCCTCCTACAGTTTACATGTTACAATCGCCACAATTAGTCAAATGATTCCTTATGACCATGTGCATATAGGGTCTCCTGCTATTAAAATTCACATGTCATATGGGGTCACTAGGGGTCATTGAACTTTACAGGCATAAAAGTTAAGACATTGTCCGATTTTGACTGAACTTTAACATCTTGTTTGATTTGATGAGCCAAGAAAATAAGTCAATCATTTGAATTAGGTCAAAGGTCAACAAGGGGTCACTAGAGGTCAAAACGTGAATATCCTTAAAAACGCTACTTATCCTACAGTTTACATGTTACAATCACCATACTTGGTCAAATGATCCCTTATGACCATGTGCATATAGGGTCTCCTGCGATTAAAATTCACATGTCATATGGGGTAACTAGGGGTCATTGAACTTTACAGGCATAAAAGTTAAGACATTGTCCGATTTGGACTAAACTTTGACATCTTGTTTGATTTGATGAGCCAAGAAAATAAGTCAATAATTTGAATTAGGTCAAAGGTCAACAAGGGGTCACTAGAGGTCAAAATGTGAATATCCTTAAAAACGCTACTCCTCCTACAGTTTACATGTTACAATCGCCACAATTAGTCAAATGATTCCTGATGAATATGTGCATATAGGGTCTCCTGCTATTAAAATTCACATGTCATATGGGGTCACTAGGGGTCATTGAACTTTACAGGCATAAAAGTAAAGACATTGTCCGATTTGGACTAAACTTAGACATCTTGTTTGGTTTGATGAGCCAAGAAAATAAGTCAATCATTTGAATTAGGTCAAAGGTCAACAAGGGGTCACTAGAGGTCAAAATGTGAATATCCTTAAAAACGCTACTCCTCCTACAGTTTACATGTTACAATCGCCACAATTAGTCAAATGATTCCTTATGACCATGTGCATATAGGGTCTCCTGCTATTAAAATTCACATGTCATATGGGGTCACTAGGGGTCATTGAACTTTACAGGCATAAAAGTTAAGACATTGTCCGATTTTGACTGAACTTTAACATCTTGTTTGGTTTGATGAGGCAAGAAAATAAGTCAACCATTTGAATTAGTTCAAAGGTCAACAAGGGGTCACTAGAGGTCAAAATGTGAATATCCTTAAAAACGCTACTCCTCCTACAGTTTACATGTTACAATCGCCACAATTAGTCAAATGATTCCTTATGACCATGTGCACATAGGGTCTCCTGCTATTAAAATTCACATGTCATATGGGGTCACTAGGGGTCATTGAACTTTACAGGCGTAAAAGTTAAGACATTGTCCGATTTGGACCGGACTTGTTTTATCTTGTTTGGTTTGATGAGCTAAGAAAATATGTCCATCAGTACAATTAGGTCAAAGGTCAACAAGGGGTCACTAGAGGTCAAAATGTGAATATTCAGTTATTTCACGTAAACAGCTATTAAAATTAACATGTCATATGGGGTCACAAGGGGTCAATGACCGCTTGTCAGATTTACAATGTACATCTGGTGACTAACTAACAATCACTATATCCACGGACAGTCTGACGATTATGAACAACAACTGCAACTACCGTATACAGTCTCGTGGCTAATAAACACTCATTACACCTATCTACAGTGTAGAGGTTAATAAATAAATAGTCAGGAACAACTGGATTTATTTTAAAATTGTATACAATAACACGTTTGTAATCTAAGTCTTTTTATGTTCTATGATTGGCCACGCATTGTATTTTATGTAAGTTATTAACAAGTTTAATTGAAAATAAAACAATTTCTTAATTAAAAAATGCTTCTAGGGTCACTAAGGGTCATTGACCTATTGTAATTAATTAACAAAACCAATATTCGTGCTTCTCGAAGCACAAGTCCTGTCTAGTTATCAGTATTTTCCCCAACAAATGGAAATTGACAAAAATTAATTTGTTAACTTTGAATGATTTTAATTTCACTCTAATAAGTAATATAGGCCCTACTGTATTTTCTGATTTACAAGGGTCAGAAATTCGCTTGTTGTTTAAAGTGGAGCCAAATCGGCTAGCCAATCAAATTATATTACAATAATTATATTTAATGTGCTTTTTGTGTTGTGTTCAACATTTTAGTGTTAACATTGCTTTATCCTTTACTAGGGAATATTCAAGCAAACAATGTTTCCTCCCTTCGAACGTTTGGGCAATAATTTGATCAAGATGGAGGGAGATGGTGGAGAACTGAAATGGGGTGGTGGCTGGGCACTGGAGAACTGAAATGAGGAGGTGGCTGGGCGCTGGAGAACTGAAATGGGGAGGTGGCTGGGCGCTGGAGAACTGAAATGAGGAGGTGGCTGGGCGCTGGAGAACTGAAATGAGGAGGTGGCTGGGCGCTGGAGAACTAAAATGAGGAGGTGGCTGGGCGCTGGAGAACTAAAATGAGGAGGTGGCTGGGCGCTGGAGAACTGAAATGAGGAGGTGGCTGGGCGCTGGAGAACTGAAATGAGGAGGTGGCTGGGCGCTGGAGAACTGAAATGAGGAGGTGGCTGGGCGCTGGAGAACTGAAATGAGAAAGGTGGTGGAGACCTGAAATGGGGAGGGAGGCTGAAAAACTGAAATGGGGAGGAGGTTGGAGATTTGAAATTGGGATTGGGGGGGGGGGGGGGGGGGCTGGAGAACTAAAATGGGGGAGGGGGCTGGAGAACTAAAATGGGGAGGGGGCTGGAGAACTGAAATGGGGAGGGGGGCTGGGGCTGGAGAACTGAAATGGGGAGGGGGCTGGAGAACTAAAATGGGGAGGGGCTAGAATTGAAATGGGAATGGGGACTGGAGAACTGAAATGGGAAGGGGCAGAAGAACTGAAATATGGAGGGTTGGAGAATTGAAATGGGAGGGGGAGGCTGGAGAATTAAAATGGAAGGGGAGGCTGGAGAATTGAAATGGGAGGGGGCTGGAGAATTGAAATGGGGGAGGGGGCAGGAAAATTGAAATGGGGATGGCGGCTGGAGAATTGAAATGGGGAGGGGGTTGAAGAATTAAAACATACTGCAAATGGGGATCTAAGGGAAACAGTCATGAGGCATGAGTCTTCAGCGCTGCACATACCCAAGACTAAAATGTGTGTGTACCCTAAACCCTTCAGCGTTGCACATACCAATATCTAATATATGTGTGTACCCCAAACCACAAAATGAAAGGTCATTCCTTCCATGATAAGACAAAAGAGAGACTGATTTCAAGGCTTAAATGGAAGTAATTCCATGATCCTTAGCTTTTGAAATAGACATGTAAAACTGTTGACTGCTTACATAACAGACATGTAAAACTGTTGACTGCTTACATAACTGGCAGGGATAAGCTTTTGAAATAGACATGTAAAACTGTTGACTGCTTACTGGCAGGGATAAGTGTATCCCTGTGGTACAGCTTTTGAAATAGACATGTAAAACTGTTGACTGCTTACATAACTGGCAGGGATAAGTGTATCCCTGTGGTACATTAAGTAGGTTGGTAAGTTATTTCAACACTTGGTATTATTTCAAGTACAATTTATTGGAGAATTGATAATGATAGTGATGAGGGTACTAGCATCCATCTGTGTAAACCTCATTCCCAGTATTGCCAACTAACAATTGGCCCAATCAGACCTGACGTTTAGTCATGCAGGAAAGGCTTAACAGGCATGACATTGGTGTAAACTAGCTCAAATTGGGCTAAAAACAACAGAATAGGCATGACATTGGTGTAAAATAGCTCAAATTGGGCTTAAAACAACAGAAACAGGCATGACATTGGTGTAAAATAGCTCAAATTGGGCTAAAAACAACAGAGAACACTTCAATTTATGCAACAACAAAAACTTTCAGACCTGCCAAATGCTTCCCATGTTCAGGGAGAATGTGCATAGTTTCAGTGGGATAACGCATGATGATTTCTTCTAAATTTGTGCTAGCTAATTGTAGCATTAGAAATCCTAGCCTTCCTTCTAAAATCAACGCTTCAGCTAGCATACTTGCCCCTTGTGTCATATGCTGAAGCACGGCTGAAGGCAGCTGGTCAACTTTGACAACTTGAACTGACCTGGTTTTCTTATGGCGCTGACAGAGCTTGATTTATGTTATCACACATACAGCTTATATGCCATTTAATGTCACAGACAAAGTATGACAATCTTATTTCATTACTAGTCTGTTCTGTGACAAATAAGCACAATCCATTACTTTGCTAATTCCCTTTTTGGCAGAAGCCACCGTTAACACTAAAATTGTGACTTTAGGAGTAAAGCAGCAGGGTTGTAGCTAGGCCAACTTTTGTGCCAGGTGGCAAAAATGGCGAACGGAGGGAACGAAGCGACCGGACGGGCTCAATATTTTGCTATTGGGCTTTTTAATGCACTTTGAGGGTTCCTGCCACATAATTTCTTGTTTTATGAGGCAGTTTAATGATTTTATCCACAAATAGGTGTTTTTTTTGTTTTTTGTTGTGCCAGGTGGCCAGCCCAATTCCGGGCCCAGCGACAGGCGGGCTAGCCCAGTGGCGGGCGGGCCCCCTGGCGCCGCCTGGCGTAGCTACAACCCTGTAAAGCATAGTTGCTAGAGAGACATTCAGCAGAAATATATCTATATTTCTGGATCTGTTGGTATTTTTGAAGATTGTATTGCAAAAGGCAAAAAGTACTTTAACATCACAAAAATAGACATCAACATGAAATTATTGTACTCTGGTCTCATCATATCACTCTTACATTTGGTTTCGTAAAGCCCTGAAGTTATGGTCATATTTGCTATAGTTGTATTAAGTTGTTTCAGTATCTTACACAGACTATAAATGTATACTATTTACATTGTGTGGTTTTCACACCAATAGCAATACCATAAGATGTGTAGGAGATGATGACATGCAATAAAATATGCAATATGGGAATAAATTCAATAAAATCAATTAAATGCAGGTGACATAAGTGCATTTGAACTCAAAAAGGATGCTAAGCAGCGGACATGTGTGTGTGTGATAAAAGTTCAACCAAAATTAAGCGTGATAAAGAGAAAGGATTCCTTTCGCGTGCAAATTAACAAGAGCCTGACATAATCTGCCTATTTGGCACCAAACAAATTGTAAACGATGAACCCCAAAAAGAGAGGAAATTAGAAACCTACCCGCAAGTTATTATTTAAGAAGCTTGATAAGAAAAGTTCTTTAATTTCATTTATATTGGATCCATCATTCTCTGACAGAATGCAATTCAATTATTTGATTTTGCCGTCTAAAAGGCGAATGCAATAAGCAGAACATGTCATAGGATTGTGTTCAGGATTGAGTTGAATACTAAGAGTATTGTTCTGTACCACAAAATTAGTTATTGATCGTCGTCCGTCTTGGCGCATAAAATGTCACATTTCGATTGGCAAATTTCAAAACGGGGCAGCTGCAAGCCATATTTTAATGGAAAAAATTGAGTGACAATTTATTACAAACCAAATTAGTAGGCAAATTTTATAATGTTTTCCCCATGCACTAGAATACAAAATCAAAGGAAATTTATACTTTTCTCAAGCAGTTTTTGCAAATCTATTGTGTGAAGATATTGCTGTTATCTTCTGAATAAAGCAATGGCATTTATTTCTGCAATGCTATCTTTTGTAGATATCACGGATGCATATTGTTGAAATGTTATCTACTGAAGATAGCAACAGCATTTATTTTTGCAATGCTATCCTTGGACCATAGCATTGAAATATATTTTGAAGATAGCAATGCAATATATGTTTGCAGTGCTATCTTCTGAAAATAGCAATGACATGTTTTACAACACTATCTACTTCTATGATATAATTTGTTGTTGTAATGCTATCTTTAGAATAATAGCAAACACTTAAGCTCCAGTCATACCAGGCAATATTTGCCATGCGATGCAGTGGGGCAGCCTTACTTCCGCCGTAGTGTATGCCAGCCTTACTTCCGCCCCAGTGTACGGGGGCCTTACTTCCGCAACAGTGTACGGTAGCCTTACTTCCCCCGCAGTGTACGGCAGCCTTACTTCTGCCGCAGTGTACAGCGATTCGTAGCAGTTCACGCTGGGTAACGTCAGCGTAAACGCAATGCGTCGCAGTCTGCTGTAATGGCACTTAAATACTTTTTTACTCCATTGCCATAACGCACCGTAATTGATGTCTAGTGTGAATGGAGCTATACTCCTGCAATGTTATCTTCTGATGATAGCAACAAATATTCTTGTAATGACATGTTTTGTAAATGCCATCTTCTGAAGATAGCAATGACAAATACTCTTACAATGTTATCTTCTAAAATTAAAAGCATATTTTCTTGCAAATCTATCTCCTGTAGACATGACATATGGCATACAGAGTGTCCCAGAATGATTTATACCAGCAATGGTGTATTTATTTAACTATATATACCATTGTTATTAGTCAGGGTGCTTATAATTCTAACATCCACATATTTTTAGATAGGCATTTTGAATATTAAAAGTGTACATTGCAGGCATTATGGACTCTTTTAGAAAATATTGTGTTTTTCCCAAATTTGACTAAATTACACCTTTTGAAACTTATCAAATCATTGATCATGTTGGGCACAAACCTCAAGTTAAATGATATACAGGTAATTGCCTGTGTCCTCATTTAATTTCCACTACAAAGTTATGATAGATATCAACTGCTTGTGATGTTTTATGAAGCACTTTTGAATTGTGTGAGTGAATTGCTCAGCTTGAGTGAATTTTGCTTTGATGTTTGGTGTGTTTTATTAATTGAAATGTGCTGAAACAGAAAAACAGGTTTTCACTGATTACAATGGCATCTTCTGAAGATAGTAACAATACGTTATTACAGTAATATATTCAGAATGCTATCTTCTGAAGATAGTAACAATACATTATTACAATGTTTTATTCAGGATGCTATCTTCTGAAGATAGTAACAATACGTTATTACAATATTATATTCAGAATGCTATCTTCTGAAGATAGTAACAATACGTTATTACAATATTTTATTCAGACTGCTATCTTCTGAAGTTAGTAACAATACGTTATTACAATGTTATATTCAGAATGCTATCTTCTGAAGATAGTAACAATACGTTATTACAATATTATATTCAGAATGTTATCTTCTGAAGATAGTAACAATACATTATTACAATGTTTTATTCAGGATGCATCTTCTGAAGATAGAAACAATATGTTATTACAATGTTATATTCAGATTGCTATCTTCTGAAGATAGTAACAATACATTATTACAATATTATATTCAGAATGCTATCTTCTGAAGATAGTAACAATACGTTATTACAATGTTATATTCATAATGCTATCTTCTGAAAATAGTAACAATACGTTATTACAATGTTATATTCAGAATGCTATCTTCTGAAGATAGTAACAATATTTTATTACAATGTTATATTCAGATTGCTATCTTCTGAAGATAGTAACAATACATTATTACAATATTATATTCAGAATGATATCTTCTGAAGATAGTAACAATATGTTATTACAATATTATATTCAGAATGCTATCTTCTGAAGATAGCATTGGCACATACTTATACTATCCTCTGATACTATAATATCTACAGAGTCTATAGAACAATTGCATGGTTTTGTCCACCTGGTGTACCTGATGCTATTATCAACCCCTGATCCCATTATCAACCATCTAAGTAGCTATTCAGTCTTGAGAATTGGTTAATAGACCGGCTATAATTATCATTTTACCAGGTCACTCAAATTAAGATCACTCTATTAGCTGTTATCACATGCACACAATTTAGTATTCACAAATTAAACCCTATTTACTATTAGAGTATTAATGATGATTTTTGTATAGTTTATTAATTTGTGGAGCATTTTATGTTAGGTTACATTTTTTAATAAATTACATTCTGTTTAACACACTTCTCTAAAGAGGTATTTGAATATGTTACAACTATACTGTCCATAAAATATGAAACTCATCATTGACCCCATCTGTACTTTCATTGTGCAGTGAAGTATCATCTTATGCTAAAAGCCATACACAATAATATAATTATTTATTTTATTATTTTATACCAGAATATATCACTCTGATTACCATATTAACCAGGGTCATACGTTAACCTATCACATGAAATTGGTAATGTTAACATATATCATTGATGTGCTATCATTAAAAAATGATACCATTGCCATATTAATGCAACGCCATATCTATTGCTTTTGAAATAGAAATGATGTGTATTCTTATCATGTGAAAACAGTAATGGCATAACATAAAGCAATGTTATCTACTGATGATAGCAATGACATCCATCTTTACAATAGTGTGCTATCATAAGATATAGTAGTGAGATATTCAAGCAATGCTATCTACTGAAGATAGCAAGACATCAATCAATCCTTACAATAGTGTGCTATATGCTAAAGTAGTGAGATATTCAAGCAATGCTATCTACTGAAGATAGCGGTGACATCCATTCTTACAATATTATGCTATCATAAGTGAAAGTAGTGAGATATTAAAGCAATGCTATCTACTGAAGATAGCAATGACATATATTCTTAATATGCTCTCATTAGTTCAAATATTGATATATTCATGCAATGTTATTTGACGCAAAAACTGAAGATTCACTATTATCATGCTATACTTTGTGTCGTCTCAAGTTTGGAGGAGACCTCAGTGTATTCTAGTGTATGCATCATGATATTAAAGGGGCATTGAGAGATTGCCAAGCAAAATGAAATTTGGAATTAATGAATTGTTTCAATAGATAATGTACGTAAGGGAACCCTAAAGTGCAATGATTTATGGGGAAACTGTTGAATAACGGCGCTAGATTGAAATTTGGTTGAAGCAAGTTATGTGGTGAGTGATGCTGATAGTTTCGATGTGATCACATCGAAATGACCAAAATGTGAAATTTTACATGATAGACGGCAAATTAAGGTAAACGGTTTCAGATGGTAGTTAGTGTATGCCAAAGTATTACGTAGGTGCAAAAAACCTGATTTCCAAAAATACTGAGGGCACACCCCCATACGTATCTCTCAATGCCCCTTTAAGCATGTAACTTTCCAAATACTGTAGCAATTGGATCCACAGAATCAATACAGAATGTGGGCTGTGTTGCAGGAAAGTGCTGCCCCTGACACTAAATTACACGGTGACGTCACCTCCCAACCAGAGCTGACACAGAGTTTATCATGAGTTCAAGTACTGACATATTCAAGCAATGCTATCTGTGAATGATAACGATGATATACATTCTTACTATGCTATCGTGAGTTGATACATTCATATGATACTCTCTACTGAAGACAGTGAGGATGCTATTTGTTCAAGCAATACAACAAAATATCACAGATTCAAGTGATTACAAACATAATGTTAAGGTTTTATGACCTTTTTGATCAACAGATGTTCACTGTCATTGTCCCCAGCTCACTTATTACTTTGTACTTTCCTTGCTATGGGTATGTTATACCTTGCCCTTTTGTTCTATAGCCATTTTACTAACTAATGGATAGCTCTTTATTAGATGACCTTTCTATACATGAGTATCTTCCCTCATTATGCACTTGTTAATTGCAACCCCGGCCCTGGCAGACCCAGAACTAACGAGGGACTTGGGCCGGGACGTACAAATTGCCAATACAGTCGTGCAGAGTGTGGCACCATACTGTGTATGTCCACGCCCCCGATAGCCGGGACAAAGTGTATGTCACCGTACAGTCCTGGCCCCAACAGCTAGGAAGCCATTTTTTTTACCGTAAACAACATTGAAGGTCTACAGTATCAATGTATGGTATATATTTATTGAGTTTCTCCCTATTCAAATGTGGTTTTTTTATAGTGATACACGTCCTGGCTACATCCCGGTTACACGCCCAGCTAGCGGGGACACACTTTGTACATCCCGGAACACGTCCCTGCATAGCCAGGCAATGCTTTTTGTACGTCCCTGCATGGTACCCACCATGTCCCCAGGTCCCCTGGGCACTACCAAAACCCTATTGTATATTTCACGGACATAAATTATGCTAATGAGCTCATTAAATGACGTCACTCACATCATCGGGTTTTGCCGATGATTGAAATCCGTTGATTGAAATTCTAGGTCGAGTAAAATGATGTTCTTATTTGTTGTCTGTGAGCTTTTCTGATTTTTTTCCCGTATTGGAGTATTTTTTTATTGAAAATAGACAGTTCAAATTAAACGTTGGTTCCAAGTTCAAGTAACAGCACATGTATTAAAGGCGACAGCAAAGGCAATATGCAAGCAACTTTTGAGAAAAAACGATGCCCGACTTTGCAAGAAAGTGTACGGGGAAGTGTACGGGTGAACATGACAAACCAAAACAGCCTAGTAATAATCACCTCCGTGGCGCAATTGGTTAGCGCGTTCGGCTGTTAACCGAAAGGTTGGTGGTTCGAGTCCAGCCAGGGGCGTTGTTACTTTTTGCATTTAATGCAGATCGACAAATCACAGTAAAAATATAATATTGACAAAATCACAGACCACTTACACAAAAATCGCATCTGCGCATGCTCCTGTCGCGATCGAAATCTACCACGCAAGCAATGAGAGAGTTTTCATAGTGCTGGGCCAGGGTTGCAATTGATAATTGCATTAACATTAAAGTTACTATCTAAAGTTTGATCAGTTCCAAATTGGTGAGCCTTCTTACAGCAGCAAATTAATACAAAAGGGTGTAGGGGCACATTAACGCAACAAGAGTTCAAGTGCATGCATATAGCCACAATCACTGCTCTATCTACAGATGATAGCATTAAAATTTTGAATTTTTAAAATAATATACCATGTCACTGTATCAGTTAGTATTCTCTTCAATTTTGATTGCTGTACTTTAGTATAATACAAACATCATATTAATTTCCTCCACAAATTGGACTCATTTTTATCTCACTATAGTACAGTGGCACTTGGTATAAACATATAAAGTATATATTTCTGAGCATTTCTTAACGTTATTCGTTCATTGATCAGGGTAACAGTTACATTCTATTTATGTGGTTCATCAGCTATGCAGAGAATTATTAATCAATGCTTTTTAATTTTAATTTTGCACCTATGTAATTGTTAAATGGCCATCCAGTAGAACACATTTCAATGGTTTATTAATACAAGAATGTTGGTGTTTTTTTCTTCTTCTTCTTTTTCTGGGGGAGGGAGAGAGAAGGGGGTTACATTTGAAGATTTCTTTTGACAATATATTATTAAAAATGCTTGACAATGATACCTTCATTTCAAAATTGAAGCAATATTTTTCTAAATATGATGAAAGTAAGTTACATTTTTGCTTTCATTTTCTATATATTATTTTACAAGCTACTTGTCCCTATCAGGCTACAGGATGTCTACCTTATGACGCATCACAGATGAGATATGACACAATGGATCATACATTAGTTAAATGTCTTCTTTTGTTCGTTAAAAAGCAAACACTAAAACAACCAAAAATCAAAATAATGCAAGTCAATCTCCACTTTCTTTGGTTTGTTTTTAACAATCTTCCCCAATCAAACCAAATAATCAAGTTTATTGTAAGCTTCTTCACTTGTTCCTTCCATGCATCACTTCCTATTCATTATTTATACAGTATCTATTTGGATGGATCCGCTTGGATTTCTATTTTTAGCTTGTCGTTTTCATCTCGCTGTCTCTATCAGTGTGTATATAGCACGCTGGCTGGATTTGAGCATGCTGTGAAATTTACAATATTTTGTGATGTATTTTATTTTGCTACTTTCACACAAAGCCTAACATTGTGGCAAATAAATATCAAAAATGTGATGACATGATGATACCTTGAAATGCTGTAAGTTCAATGCTGTAAAAATTGAGGCATGTCACCAATTCATAAAAATAAGCACCCTCAAAAATTGAGGCATGTCAGCAATTTGTAAAAATAAGCACCCGCAAAAATGTAACCATTATACATAGAGCTTCACCACCCTTATACCTGGGATATGATGACCTCATCATTTGCCTTAGTAACGACCTTTTACCAAAAGGCTACACTCACCCATGCCTTGGTTGTATTAAAGATCAATTGCTAAATATATATGACGCTTGAACATGTCTAGTGTGTAACAGTTACATCTACTGTTAACAGCCATCGTTGAAATAAAAACTGGCTACAAATCAATTAAAAAAATTAAATTGAAATGAAGCTTTTAGATTGACTTCTAATCTTTACTCTGCTATGTGTGTTTTGACTTGCCATATTCTCTCTTAGTAGCATTATTTTGTATGGAAAAGATGGTTATTTATTTAAATTAAAATTAAAATGTAATTCGAAGACTGACCCTTATTGCCTTGCTGTTTGTACCACACTAATTTGAGTTAAGTGAAAATAGAAACTTGTTTATGGTAGCCTGAAGAATCCTCTTCCTTATAACCCTCCCCTTTCCCCACCGATCAATGTTGTGGGGCCATGTGCTGATAGTGATATAATTTATATTGACTTTATAATGCAGCGAATACAATATTTATGAAACACCCATAACCGAAATAGGGATGATAATTGAATATTTATAAGCCAGATTTGTATCTACAATCTTAGAAAAAATGTAATTCGAAGACTGACCCAAATTGCCATGACCCAAATTGTACCACACTTATTTGAGTCAAATGAAAATAGAAACTTGTTTATGGTAGCCTGAATGCCAAACATAATATGCATTTTTAAATGTGAAACATGATTCATACCTATTATTTAGTTGTTGTCGGAAAATGTTAATATTTTTAAAAATATGGATAAATCATCGAGATAGTATGATGTTCATTATGAAAGAAATTGCTAACATTACTTCTAATTTGGTGTGGTGATAGCTATAGACAATCCTGAGAAGCATGCACACATTTTATTAGATTTGCTCATATAATACTGTAAAAGTGGAAATGTTCGCGCATGTAAATCTTCGCGCATTGCAGCATTGCACATTTTGAACAATTTTGCTTGTTTTTATTTTCGCTATTTTGAGCTTCCATGCATAGACAGACCTATACAAAATGAATATATTCGCGCGTTTTAATTTTCGCGCTTGCTGATTTGAGCGCGAAAATAAATGTAGCGCAAACATTTCCACTTTTACAGTAACAGAGTTAAAGGCCAAAAACTGAAATGATATGATTTTCTCAAAACATGCACACTAATTGAGTGACATGAAAATAGAAACTTGTCTATGGTAGCCTGAAGAATCCTCTTCCTCATAACCCTCGTCCTTCCCCACGGATCAATGTTGTGAGGCCATGTGCTGATGGTGGACAAATTGTGGGATTCAACATTGATTAGGGGGAGAATGGGGAACACTTTACATTACACCTACAAAGTGCTTCAAACAAAGTTGTCTAACATTGTAGTATAGGATGTAAACAGCTGTATTCAGCAGCAGTGCACCATTTTAAAGTATAAAATCACACGTTTTCGGTAAACAATGCACTATTTAGGGAATTGTGATGTAAAATGTGAATAAACTATGGCTTTTCATAGGTTTGATGCCTCACTCTTACTGTTACAACCATCAATATCACTGATTTCTAACTGATAAGCTTAAGCTTACATTTCCTTGGAAAAGGAATGGGGAAGACGCAGGTTCTTTGCTATTTATTATGTATGGGGGAGTATGAGAAAGGGTGCTTGCTTGACGATGATCTAAAATAAGATTCAACTAAAGATAACAAATTCGCAAAACAAATGTATCCTTTACAAGTGAATAACCTCTGTGATATGACTTTTAAATTTAGCTTTAGGAGAGCGTAACAGAGCTGTCAATGTGTGGTTACGGTACAGTTAGACATTTTCACAGCATCACATTTTCGCAATTTCAAGGGGCAAAGTTTTTATGTGAACATTTTTGCAAATAATACCTTTTTTTTTAATGTCTAAAAGGAAAATGAGGAAAAAGTGTACTTTAGGTCCCAGACAGTCCAGGCAAACGCTAATTCGGGATGCAGTACTGATCCCAATCGGGAAGTATTTCTGAGCCCAAACGGGCCCATATTTAGCAATGCGCATGCTCAGAAACGATCAGTTTGGCATATGTAAGCTGCCATTTCGTAGAGGTCAAACTGGTATAGTCTTTTTTTGCAGCCGTTTTTTTTATACTAAAAACCTTCGTATCGGTTTTCCAGTTAAAACTGAGCTAAACTGAAACAGCAAAAGTCATGAACGACTTTATTAAGCATGTTTAGACTATCAACCCTTTGCTAACTTGGTTTAAAATCTCTTTAAACCGACAAAAGAGGTCAATTAAAAGCTAGTTTAGTGGATAAATCACATTTGCGTAAAATGTGTTTTTGCTTTCGATTGACGCATAATTCGGCAGTCTCCCGATGCATTGAATGACTGGTGGCGATAGTTTTAGTCGATTCAAAACAGATATGGATATAAAAAATCATTCAATCCACCGGGATGAGACCAGTAGTCAAAAATGTGCACTATAACAGTCTAGTGTGATAATGTATTTATCATTTTATGTCCAAGATTCGATCATTCGTCTTACATGTTACTGCATGACTCCATGAGCTGCCCCATTCACTTACACTTGTAACAGTTAACATGCCAGTAGTTTGGCTCAAAAATGTCCATTAATTGTTGCATTTCGTTGTTTTATCATATTTTGAGTTACCTATGAGATTTATGAAACAAAAAAGTCAAGCCACAATCAATGTTATGACATTGAATGACAGAAATGTCGTTCACAAAGAAATCGTAGTTTTTTTTGTAATATGCTCAGGCCTGACCGACAAATATCAAAATTTGGAAAATGACACCAAATAGCATTATTTGGTTAAATAATTCAATGTTTTTTGGTTACGTGTAAGATCGATGATACGAGAAAGTCAAGCCGCAATCAATTTAACGACAAAAATGACGCTCGAGAAAAAAAATCGTAGGTTTTTTTTTTAATGCTCAGGCCTGACTGACAAATGTCGAAATTTGGAAAATGACCACAAATAGCATTATTTGCTTAAATAATTCAATGTTTTTTCGTTACATATAAGATCGATGATACAAAAAAGTCAAGCCGCAATCAATTTAACGACAAAAATGACGTTCGCAAAGAAATCGTAGGTGTTTTTTTTAATGCTCAGGCCGGACCGACAAATGTCGAAATTTGGAAAATGACCCCAAATAGCATTATTTGCTTAAATAATTCAATGTTTTTTGGTTACATATAAGATCGATGATACAAAAAAGTCAAGCCGCAGTCAATTTAACGACAAAAATGACGATCGCAAAGAAATCGTAGGGTTTTTTTAATGCTTGGGCTGAGTTGGGCCTGACCGACAAATGTCAAAATTTAGAAAATGAGCCCAAATAGCATTATTTGGTTAAATAATTCAATGTTTTTTGGTTACGTATAAGATCGATGATACAAAAAAGTCAAGCCGCAATCAATTTAACGACAAAAATGACGTTCGCAAAGAAATTGTAGGGTTTTTTTTAATGCTCAGGCCTGACGCAGACAAATGTCGAAATTTGGAAAATGACCCCAAATAGCATTATTTGCTTAAATAATTCAATATTTTTTGGTTACATATAAGATCGATGATACAAAAAAGTCAAGCCGCAGTCAATTTAACGACAAAAATGACGTTCGCAAAGAAATCGTAGGTTTTTTTTAATGCTTGGGCTGAGTTGGGCCTGACCGACAAATGTCAAAATTTGGAAAATGATCCCAAATAGCATTATTTGGTTAAATAATTCAATGTTTTTTGGTTACGTATAAGATCGATGATACAAAAAAGTCAAGCCCCAATCAATTTGACGAAAAAATTTCATTCGCAAAGATGGGGATGTGCATATCATTGACTACAGAGGGCGACATTTTTTTAAACATTTGGTAGCCAAAATATGTGAAAAACTCCATGTTTACCTCTTAAATCCAGCGATGTAGTACGAAGTGGGCTGGGATGTATTTACTGATGTCTGAATAATCCAACACAAACAATTGGGCATCATGAAAGTAAACCTTTTTATACCTAAAATGGTTTAAAATTTGCATAACTTGAACAGTTTTCAGCAATATGAGGCAATATTTTATTATTCATCCTGTAGTGTAGACATGGTTGAACCTTCATTCTTTATTGTACTTGGTTTCCATGTATTCCATTTTCAAAGAGATACTTTTATTTTCAAATTTTTATGAACATACTAAAACCTGTCCTCCTGACTCTAGCATAGAAATCACAAGGATTTTTTGTCAAATTTCAACATTTGGAAAATGAGCCTAAATAGCATTAGTTAGTTGGTGAATTAATTCAATTTTCTTTGGTTACGTATGAGATCGATGATACAGAAAAATAAAGCCACATGACAATATAATATATTTACGAAAAACGGTGACGATTGAAAACGGCGACCGGCTGTGTCTGGTCTGATGATGCAAAATAAATTGGGCGACTGGACGAGTAGACTAAAGTGTAAATGTAGACACGACCGATGACTTTATAAACTAAAATATTTCCATTTTTTGCAGGTGAATAATAAAATCCTTTGGTCAGTTTATGCTAGAAATACTAAAGAACATAGTAGACTAAAGTCGACTGGGCACTTTTCCGGATTAGCTAGCATATCGTGTCACTTCCGGTAAAGTATCCCGTCTCGCCATAGACTTTCGTGTAGCGTCGCCGTTATGCAGCGTGCCATTGTGGCCTATTTCCGGTCAAATGTGACCTTTACGAGCCCGATCGGGACGTAAATTGAGCTCGATTGGGATCACAGTGGCGTCCCGAAGAAGCGTTTGCCTGGACTGCCAGATACTGGTATCGTTCAATACTGGAACATAAAGTTACCAGTATCGTCCAATACTGGTACAAATTTACTGTTCCAGTGAGCGATACTGGTACATAATTGTGTTCCAGTATCACCAGATACTGGAACATTTAATAGGTGCCAGTATCGTCCGATACTGGAACACTGACTTTGTACCAGTAGCGATACTGGGTGTTCCAGTATCAAACGATAGTACTAGTAGTACAGTTCAGAATATGGGACCTAAAGTACACTTTTCCCGAAAATGATACATTTATTTATAAATATTTGCAGTTCATCAGGAAAAACAAAACTATGGCACTGAAAATATACAATTCATCGGTCAGATGACATACTGCATTTAAAAAAGGTTTGTGAGAAAATTGATTTTCAAGATTTCCCCAATTTTGAAGACTGACTTTGAAAGCACTGGTGACATCATGATATTTGCTACCAAGAAGACCCCATCACCCAAATAGCCAATAGCAATTTGATTTTTCCCCTTTGCAATTGAGGATTTGATGTTCATAATATTCCTCAAAAAAGGCAATACTAATTCAATCTTGTTGGTAAACCAATGATGCTATAGTGACAGCTATCAATGACGCTTTAAGTGCCGACCAAAAAAAAGAGCAATATATAATACTAACTGAATTACGGTGAGCTTTCCCAAATAGACTAAGTGCCTCGCTTGTCAGGTTTTCTCCTATTGGTTACACCCTAGAGGGTTGATTCAGTGTGAATAACCTGAACTTAGGCTATATGGATGTTACCTGTATTATACACAGTGGGTATTTGATCTCAACTTCAAAAGCACTTTTATTACCTCCTAAAGCATTATTAGAAGTGTAGCCATTATGTGACAATTCTTGTGGTGAAATATGCCTATTTTGATTCAATTCTGAAGACTCAATAAAAGGGCTCTCACTCAATAGTGTCTATTTTGCATTGTGTGCATATGTGTAGCTATCTGTTCAAATAATATGGTTACACGATGAAGTCACACAACTTATTAATTTTGAAAGATGTTTAGTTATCCTGCCACAAATATTATTGGTTTTATTTCCCCTTTTGGATCGTGCCAATTGTTCAGCAACTTTCAACTCTAAATTCAATCATGCCTGGTTCAGTATGGTTCTTAAGAGTATGCCATACAAAGAAATACTAAACTCTGCAAGTTGCACTGGTGTCAAACTTCAAATCTGACGCAAATTGTTATTGTGACATTCCACGCTCAATCAAAAATTCAACGCAAGCGTTTGCGCATAAAACTGTTTGTATGTGGCAATGCAGACAGATGTGTGACATCAAAAAGAAAGGTATATGATGCCTGTATATGTGATGAAACGTTGCGAGAAAATGTTAAAACAAGACGCAAATACGCAATCCTCCTT